>JAJGQD010000035.1:0-257997 GCA_020882685.1 Aphelinus atriplicis
TCGCCCTTGATAGTGAAGTTGCCCCTCCTAATTGTGCCGTGGTTTTCAGGTCGCTGCTGTGGACTGCTGCCCTCCTCGTCAACTCCAGCTCAGCTCCAGGGACCACCAAGCAGCAACAGGTGTTCGGCTGCCTCTCCAGAGCACCTCAACAAAAGGAGAAAGGGTTAGTGGTCAGCTCAGGGCTCGAGCTGACCACCCAGGACCGGGAACCCACCCAGCAGCGAGTCATCAGGGAGTCTGGACGATGGGCGAGCCCCATCGTCCCCAGGTAAACACTCACCAACATGTACTTGGGAGTGATCCACACATTAATATTTATATTTTTGTTGCAGGGCTGGGCGGAGGAGGACCTGCTGACCACAGAGTCCTCCTCCAGAGCGTCAAGGGCTCTGCCCACAACAATCTGGGGGGTAATAGTAGGCGGGTAGGTAGGCTAGAGGGGAGAACTCAGGCTCTCGCCAACAGAGCCTGGGCTCTCCCCGTCACAACTGTATATTTGGTCAGAATTAATTTTTTTCTATTTACTCATTCGAAGAAATCAAATTTTTGAGATTGTCACATATTATTCATTATTTTTGTACGTTTTTCTTATAATATTTAGCATGTCATTTTATTATTCATAATGAATTCTGTTTACCGAATCCAATTAATAGCCGTTGCGAATGGATACGCATCCCTTACTACATTTTCTTTCATTGGTGAATAATATTTGTAAGAAACAAAATTCTAATTTTCTCATTTGTAGATTAAAATGAAGATAGCACCCAAAGTTAATAAGATTTTGATCAATCATTTGTTTATGAAAATCATCCTCAATATGCATTTGGTTTTAGAGACCCTAATTTCCATCTTCATATTCACGCTAACAATATTTTGTACTAGCTAATATATCTTTGCTTGGCTCAAGAAATCACGGATTGCTGCTGCTCATAATTTGCATTTTAATCGCATGATGTTGTAAAATAATTCTGAGAACATAAAATGATAGTAGATTCTTGTTTTTCTCAGAAATCGAAGGAAATATGAAAAAATCTGAAGATGCCATCGAAATAAACATAGCTTCGAACTTCGAAAAAGTAGGACACGTGAGAAAAAGTGACCAAACGGTAATCCCATACGAATTCTTTTTCTTCTAAAATCTGTGCATGAGATGACGTTAATTATTTCTATTTCATTCAGATTCACTTTGGAAGGGGCTTGTATCTGCCACTGTCAACATGGGATCATATTTGCGTAACCTCGCCTAAGCCGAGTTCGGCAGTTGGCCAAATCTTAGTTCAGATGTTCGGAGAATCGGTTCTTTTAAAGAGTACAGTCTCTGGAAAATTGAGTAACCGAAGTGCAAAAAAAAATGATACATCCACATGTGAGATGCTCGATCCAGTCAAATTGTCAAGCTGCCGAGGTAATTTTGTATAATCAAGAAATGTAACAACTTTTTGCCGTCTTTTTAGCCCCCCTTTATGACCCTCCTTCTTGGTATTGTCTTTTGCTGAGACCAGTTGTTTATTTCCCTAGCAACCGTTGCAAACGCGTTTTTCTCTTAGTGCCCTGATTTAAGTACTCTGATTTCAAGCTATCACGTAAAAGAGGAACAAAACATAAAGAGACAAGGCGGAGGAGTCAAGAGTGGAGCGAACTACAGCCCTAACTTATTAATTTCTGCAAATAGATTTTGTTTTCGATTTTGATGATTTTTCCTTGAATAGTAACGAAATGAAGAAATTTTGGGCGATATTGATTCTCAGAATCTTATTCTACAAATTCCCAATTAGATAAACTATATATATGAATATAATTTCAGGATAAATACTATCGATATTTGAATGAAAATTTCATCTTCGTGTATGATAATTTTTTCTCTAAATTTTGTATAAAACTACCCCGTTCCTAGTTGTTCCAAATAATTAATATAATATGCGAATATGAAAATAGACTATCTGGGAAATGAAAAGTGTACTATAGGAAAAAAATTGTCTTGAATTGAATTGAAACATTCTATAAAAACTTATTGTATACTATTCCTCTTTTAGACATCTACATCTATTGGCTGAGAAATGTGTATACAGGAATAGAGAAGGACTTCGATATAGTTGTGGAAACAACTGATTTTTACGAATACGTAACACGGAAAATTGCATCTCTGAAGAAAAAATTAAACCCAAATAACAAAAAATCTAAAAAAACGGCTCAGAAAGAAAAAAAGATAGACGACACACCTAAACTAGATGAAGAAGTGGACCATAACAATGAAAATTTGGATAATGATGGGGAGAAACAAAGTCAGAATGATGAACCTGAAAATCAACAAAAAGAACAAGTAGATGACACTGATATAGAAGAAGAGGAAGATGAGAAAATGAAAAAAGGCTCTGGTTTGGATGGAGATCACCAAGATCCAGTTGAATCAGTGACAGAAAGTACAGAACCGAGTTTTGAGAACATAAATTTTGATGGAATTTTGAATGGAGATTACAGTGATTCTTCGGTTCCCTCGTATGTTGATGATCCTCTCTCTGAGTGATCATGTGTATTATACTGAACTATTTGTGTGCAAATTAATAAAAGTATAATAATTTATCCTGATAAGAATCCTTTGAAATGATTGCGGTTCAATTGAAAGCAAATCAGAATTCAGATTTCAGGTGAGCCCAAATGTAATAGAATTTAATAGAAATAATTCGGAAGTTCATTATTCATAGATATCTATTGGAATCGATAGGATTCCATAAAAGCTCGTCATTCCAAATTCCGATTCCGTATGAGCCCAAGAATGATAAGAATCGATTGAAATAATTCGACAATTCATATTTATAGATATCAATTGGGGGCGATAGGGTTCAATCGAAAACCATTGGAAATTTTGATTTTGAATGGGTTCAAGTCTGATAGAAATTAATAGAAATAATTCGATATTTCATTCTCATAGATATCTATTGGAATCAATAGAATTCCATTCAAACCCATTCAAAATACCGATTTTGGATGGGCCCAAAAGTGATAGGAATCGATAGAAATAATTCGACAATTCATATCTTTAGATATCAATTGGAGGCGATAAGGTTCAATCGAAACCCATTGGAAATTTTGATTTTGAATGGGTTCAAGTCTGATAGAAATTAATAGAAATAATGCGATATTTCATTCTCACAGATATCTATTGGAATCAATAGGGTTCCATAAATCCCATTCAAAATACCGATTTCGAATGGGCCCAAGAGTGATAGGAATCGATTGAAATAATTCGACAATCCACATTTATAGATATCAATTGGGGGCGATAGGATTCAATAGAAACCCATTGGAAATTTTGATTTTGAATGGGTTCAAGTCTGATAGAAATTAATAGAAATCATGCGATATTTCATTCTCATAGGTATCTATTGAAATCAATAGAATTCCATTAAAACCCATTCAAAATACCGATTTTGGATGGGCCCAAAAGTGATAGGAATCGATTGAAATAATTCGACAATTCATATCTATAGATATCAATTGGGGGCGATAGGGTTCAATCGAAAACCATTGGAAATTTTGATTTTGAATGGGTTCAAGTCTGATAGAAATTAATAGAAATAATTCGATATTTCATTCTCATAGATATCTATTGGAATCAATAGAATTCCATTCAAACCCATTCAAAATACCGATTTTGGATGGGCCCAAAAGTGATAGGAATCGATTGAAATAATTCGACAATTCATATCTATAGATATCAATTGGGGGCGATAGGGTTCAATCGAAAACCATTGGAAATTTTGATTTTGAATGGGTTCAAGTCTGATAGAAATTAATAGAAATCATTCGATATTTCATTCTCATAGATATCTATTGGGAATCAATAGGATTCCAGCAAAACCCATTCAAAATTCCGATTTTGGATGGGCCCAAGAATGATAAGAATCGATTGAAATAATTCGACAATTGATATTTATAGATATCAATTGGGGGCGATAGGGTTCAATCGAAAACCATTGGAAATTTTGATTTTGAATGGGTTCAAGTCTGATAAAAATTAATAGAAATAATGCGATATTTCATTCTCATAGGTATCTATTGAAATCAATAGAATTTCATTCAAACCCATTCAAAATACCGATTTTGGATGGGCCCAAAAGTGATAGGAATCGATTGAAATAATTCGACAATTCATATCTATAGATATCAATTGGGGGCGATAGGGTTCAATCGAAACCAATTGGAAATTTTGATTTTGAATGGGTTCAAGTCTGATAGAAATTAATAGATATAATTCGATATTTCATTCTCATAGATATCTATTGGAATCAATAGGATTCCATTAAAACCCATTCCAAATTCCGATTCCGGATGGGCCCAAGAATGATAAGAATCGATTGAAATAATTCGACAATTCATATTTATAGATATCAATTGGGGGCGATAGGGTTCAATCGAAAACCATTGGAAATTTTGATTTTGAATGGGTTCAAGTCTGATAGAAATTAATAGAAATCATTCGATATTTCATTCTCATAGATATCTATTGGGAATCAATAGGATTCCATTAAAACCCATTCCAAATTCCGATTCCGGATAGGCCCAAGAATGATAGGAATCTATTGAAATAATACGATAATTGATTCTCATACATTTTTATTTGGGATGATAGGATTTGATTGAAATTGGTAATGGGATCAGCTTTTGAATATGCTAAATAAAAAATTATTCATATCATTAAAATCGATTAGTATCTATTGAAATAATGCTTCCCAATAATCACTAAGCAAATTCAAATCAATTAATCTGTCCTCCATTCAAGTCTGTTGAATTGAATGAAATCGAATGGCAGATGATTATTCGAATAAATTTTAATTCGCCGTTTGATGATCAAGGAAGTTAATTGAGGACAATAGAAAAATTTTCTATTGATTTCAATCGGCAAGTTCCAGCAGGGAATCAAAACAAACTTGAGAGTAAGGGCTATTCCACACTCATGGTTCAGTTTCACACATGAATTTTGAAGGTCTGTTCACATAAAGTATTGTCATTCTTACACTAAAAATGGCGGCACATATCGCTTTGACCGAAAATAGTCAAGACCTTGCCGCGGGAAACACAAAACATTGGAACTCGAGTCATTTATTGCGAATTATCAATTCATAAATTGAAGGATGTTCCGATGGCGGTGGCCATCTTGAGGAACTTTTTCGGATTGGTCGATTCCTAACGGGCTCAATTTGGATTGGTCGGGAGCTGGAGTGAATGGAAACACGAGTGAGTAAAGTGAGTTGGGAGTTTAAATTTTTTTTCTTTTTTTCTTCATCCACAGGGGTTATCCTTAATGTTTACTATGCTGTCAGTATTTCGATGTGCTAAGGTTACAAAAGAATTTGAAATCAACAATATTCCAAATGTTTTCTTGGAATATTGTTGATGAACAAAAAGTATTTATCATCCACGTGTTCAGCCAACCAATAAACTCAATGCGCGCGCTCGCGCGCGCAGTGAATTGCTAGTATTAAATAAATGTTCTATAGGCTCATGCTTTGTGATAATTTGAATCATGATTGGCAATAGGTAGAAAATTTTTTTTTTACAGTTGAATATTGTTTTTTTTTGGATAATTAAGCATTATAAAATTGATATAAAATATTTTTCTGCAGAGAAAAAAAATTGAATCAGCGTTGTTATTGAAAATCATCATTTTTGGCGGTTTTTGCCTCAAAATATGACTTGAGTTAATCTCGCATAACTTTTTAAGGACGCCGAATTTTTTAAAATATGTTTTGGCATTCGAAAGAGGAGATCCAAATACATAAAAAAAACCGCTGCCAAGTGCCTTAGCAGTATGCTTTCTCAAAAAGGCTTCAATATCACCCACAAACGCTTCCCGAACCTGTATTTTCACCTTTCCACTACCGTAGATATCATCATCTATTTTTCAAAAATTACAAAAAAATTATTTAATCAATTCAATTCGTATCTTTGTGACTGTGTAAAGTGTCGTTCTTTTTCAATTGACCAAACTATGTTGCGAGTGTTGATGTCTGCCCGGGCTCTCTTATTATTTGATCAAATGCAACGAAGCAAACGGTTCTAGGTTCTACACGATGCGAGACATTTGGAACTGCATAATTTTTCGATCAATTCTTCCCCTTTAGCAACGGTTGCTAGGGCGGTAAACAACGGTTGCTAAGGAGCTAATTGGGAAGATTTTGTGTCCTTTGCCGTCGAAAATGATGGAAATAGATCTTAAATTAATAATTTCTAACCTTCGTAACTGTTGCTAGGGAGGTAAACAACCGTTGCTATGGAGCAAATACAACAATTCAGTGTCCTTGGCCATCGAGTGTGATTTAAAACTGATTTTCCGGCTTGCCCCAATGAGCACTCATAAGGATTTGTGAGAAAACACGTTAGGAACGGTTGCTAGCGAAATAACCAACGGATTTCGCTGAAAATTTAATTCGGACTAGATCTTGTCACAATTAACTGGTGTGCAAAATTTCAAGACGATCGGATCATTCCTTCGGGGGTTATCGTGGACGAAAGAAACGAAAAAATAGACACCTTAACAACGGTTGCTAAGGAAATAAACAACGGATTTCGCTGAAAATTGAACTCGCCCGAGATTTTGCCGCGATTAATCTGTGTGCAAAATTTTAAGACGATCGGACCATTTCTTCGAGAGTTATCGTGGACGAAAAAAAACGGGACGCACACACACACACACACACACACATACATACATACAGACACTTTTGAATCTCCATGTTTTTCGACCCGTAGATCACGAAAATCGAGGTCCCGAGGTCTGATTCGTTGGGTCGATTTTTGCCCCATTACAAAGCTTTCTCTTTGAGAAAGCAAAACATGGAAAAAAAAATCGATTTTTTTCAATTTTAAGGTGTATGTAACCCCTTAATGATGAAGGATATGTTGTCGATGCAGTTTTTTCTCAGCTTTTCACTGGTACAGTTCGTTTTTCGAAATTTGTACGTTTTCATACAGAGAAAACTAGAAACAAGTCATAATACAGAAACATATTTTTTTTAATATTATTTTAATATTTTCCATATTAAAAGCTGGTATTTTTTTACGTATATATAACCTTTAAAAAATGTCGGACTATTTTATTGCACAATCGTTTGCTCACATTTAAGCCTTGATATTCTCAAATGTATTTCTACTGTAATGCTTTTGCTTTCTCAAAGAGAAAGCTTTGTAATGGGGCAAAAATCGAACCAACGAATCAGACCTCGGGACCTCGATTTTCGTGATCTACGGGTCGAAAAACATGGAAATTCAAAAGTGTCTGTATGTATGTATGTGTGTGTGTGTATGTGTGTATGTGTGTGTGCGTCCCGTTTTTTTTTCGTCCACGATAACTCTCGAAGGAATGGTCCGATCGTCTTGAAATTTTGCACACAGGTTAATCGCGGCCAAATCTCGGGCGAGTTCAATTTTCAGCCAAATCCGTTGTTTATTTCCTTAGCAACCGTTGTTAAGGTGTCTATTTTTTCGTTTCTTTCGTCCACGATAACTCCCGAAGGAATGATCCGATCGTCTTGAAATTTTGCACACCGGTTAGTTGTGACAAGATCTAGTCCGAGTTAAATTTTCAGCAGAATCCGTTGGTTATTTCGCTAGCAACCGTTCCTAACGTGTTTCCTCACAAATCCTTATGAGTGCATTGGGGCAAGCCGGAAAATCAGTTTTAAGTCACACTCGATGGCCAAGGACACTGAATTGTTGTATTTGCTCCATAACAACGGTTGTTTACTTCCTTAGCAACAGTTACGAAGGTTGGAAATCATTAATTTATGACCTGTTTCCATCATTTTCGACGGCAAAGGACACAAAATCTTCCCAATTAGCTCCTTAGCAACCGTTGTTCACCGCCCTAGCAACCGTTGCTAAGGGGGAAAAAAATTGATGTAAGTTTCGTTTCCAGTATTTTCAACGTACTATAGAGAAAATTGGAAAAATTCGGTGTCTTATGCCGTCAAAAATGATCAAAATAGATTTTGAATTGATCATTTCCAACCTCATCACCCGTCGAAAATGATCAAAAACGGACTTAAGGGCAGGGCGGATCGATTTTGACCGCTACCGTATGACAGTCACAAGATGAATTGATCGAAAAATTATGCAGGTCCAAATGTCTCGCATCGTGTAGAACCTAGAACCGTTTGCTTTGTTGCATTTGATCAAATAATAAGAGAGCCCGGGCAGACATCAACACTCGCAACATAGTTTGGTCAATTGAAAAAGAACGACACTTTACACAGTCACAAAGATACAAATTGAATTGATTAAATAATTTTTTTGTAATTTTTTAAAAATAGATGATAGTTTCTACGGTAGTGGAAAGGTGAAAATACAGGTTTGGGAAGCGTTTGTCGGTGATATTGAAGCCTCTTTGAGAAAGCATACTGTTAAGGCACTTGGCAGCGGTTTTTTAGTTGGTTGGTTGTATAATTTATATAGAGAATATGATGATTTTAGAGAATCTCTTTATTCGATATTTGAGCTATTCTGTACTGTTTTTATGAAAATGTAAAAATTTTGGGGAACTAAGGTCGCCATTGGAATGCTGAGAAAAAATATACCAATCACGCAACATCTTACGTTATTCAGATATCAGACTTTTACAGAGTCGATATCGAAAACGCTCTGAAAATTCTGCAGTCAATTTTTTGGCCCAGCGCATCGCCCAATATCTTGCGCGTTTCCCACCAATAATTGTGTATTTACGACACAATGATGATTCATTCATATATCAAAGAATGCATTCCGCTACCACAAAACTGCAACAAAGTTTGAGTGCATGGTTACTTACACTTTTTTGTATTAAAAATTGCGAAAATCAACTTTGTAACTGCAATATGGTGTAATTTATTATACCCAATCAGCAGACTATCAACTTTCAAATCTTGTGTTTCAAAATTTATTAATCATGTATTAGTTTCAAAATTTTTCGAAAATGCGAAAAATGTACTATTACTGCTTTTTCTGGAAATCACTTATACATAACTCTTCATACGAAATTTATCGTACCAATTTTGCTGATTATATCACTGCTGGTTATTATTTCATCTGTACTATGCACTTATGATTTTGAGAAAAAAGTGGAGAAAGATGAAATCTTGTGGCTCATAACGTTGGCGCACGCTTGCCTGTCGAAGTTTTTTTACAACTATAATATAGATTTCACAAAAATTATATATTGACATTATTTATAAATAATTTTTTTATGAACAAATTTGATCTTTTACTATTTTCTCGTAAACTGCTTCGTTTCTGAGTAATTTTTGAAAAGCCGTAATTTTGCAGCTTTGAGTGTTAATAACAATGAACTGGCCAACTTTTGGATTGTAACACTAAAATATTCTTAAACTACACAAATAACTGAATTGGAAACGCCAAAGTGTTTTCGGGGACCTAGTCCCCGTGGCCAATAGAGTAAATCCACATACCGAGATTTATTGGGACGAATCACGAAAAGGATAATGCGTTGTTTGAGGAGAAAACGACCAATTTTAAAAAAGCGCTAAAGAAAGATCTATTTTAGGTTTAATTTTATTCTGCGACGTTTTTCCGAGTTCCGAGTTGATGCGGTACGCGCATACTTGAGTGCGATCTGTCTGATTTCATCTTTCATCGTACGTGACGCAGATTGATTAATTTTTGTAACGATCAACCTTGTACCACTTCCTAAAAATGAGTTTTTTCCACATTTCACGCCCACGCATCGATTTTCCCAAAATTCCAATCATAGATGTGAAAGCCCATTCGATGTTCTTCCGATCGGACATACTTGAAATCGCACCATATCATAATTTCACGTATTTCTCTGAACGCATTTTTTTTATGGTTGATCGGCAAAAAAAACCGAAGTTACATTTTTCCATTTTCAACGCCCACGCAACGATTTTTTCAAAAATTTCAATACGGAACATTAAAGCACAGTCAATTTCCTTTCGATCCGTCTTATCCGTTTTCATGCAAATCGACTCCTTCATTGATGTTTCTTTACATGGAAATTACCGGAGGATTAACTTTATATTGTAATGTAGAATGTTGATAACACTCGATTCTAGATAGATCTTCCTTCAGCGCTTTTTTGAAAACGATCCTTTTCCCCCCAGGCGACGAATGTATGTTAAGGTTACAGAAAATCCGTATTTTTTGTATTTTCTATACTTTTGAATTTTTCGACAATTCCATGCAAAATTACATCTAAGTTGACGTTAAAATGTTTTAGTTGTAAAAGTTTCTTTAGTGTGCTCTTTAAATTCTCTCAAGTGAACTTATTACTGTAAGTTTTAGTGAAATATTTTTCTTTGTAATTACAATAAAATTTTACTGTAAGTACAGTCAATTGTAACTACAACTACAATGAATTATCAACAAAAAGTTTACAATCACTGATTTTCACTGTAAATTACAGTAACTTCGTACTTTAATGTAGTGAACGACATTTGACTGAAGCTTACAGTCAATATTTACTGTACTACAGTAAGATTTCTGTGTAAAGAATTTACAGGGTGTAGAGTGATTTTCCACAAAATGGTTATAATTAACAGTAGAAATTTTATTCTCAGGAACAGAATGATGATACGATTCCTCGTATTTATGACATTGCTGAAAATCAGCACCGCTCTAGAAGGGTACGATTGCGGTAGAGGATCACCAAATATAGCAACAATATCCCTGAAAGAAGTAGGACAATGTGAGGTACCACAGGTGAAAGCGCAAGTAGATGGAACATACATCGAGCTCTTCCAAAAATAAGAACACGACCCAATATCTATCATTGTGTCGTAAAAACACAATTATTGGTAAACGCGCAAGATATTGGGCGATGCGCTGGGCCAAAAAATTGACTGCAGAATTTTCAGAGCGTTTTCGATATCGACTCTGTAGAAGACTGATATCTGAATAACGTAAGATGTTGCGTGATTGGTATGTTTTTTCTCAGCATTCCTATGGCGACTTTAGTTCCCCAAAATTTTTACATTTCCATAAAAACAGTACAAAATAGCTCAAATCTCGAATAAAGAGATTCTCTAAAATCATCATATTCTCTATATAAATTATACAACCAACCAACTAAAAAAGCATTCCAGTAGAAATACATTTGAGAATATCAAGGCTAAAATGTGAGCAAACGATTGTGCAATAGAATAGTCCGACATTTTTTAAAGGTTATATATACCTAAAAAAATACCAGCTTTCAATATGGAAAATATTAAAATAATATTAAAAAAAATATGTTTCTGTATTATGAATTGTTTCTAGTTTTCTCTGTATGAAAACGTACAAATTTCGAAAAACGAACTGTACCAGTGAAAAGCTGAGAAAAAACTGCATCGACAACATATCCTTCATCATTAAGATATTGGTCATACCGTCGCTTGGGAGGAAGAACGTTCCATTTCAGGAACTTGCTATAAAAAGTTCCATTTCAGAAACTTTCTATAAACAGTGCCGTTTCAGATTGACAAGTATAGAAAGTGCCATTTCAGAAAAAATCTATAAAAAGTGCCATTTCGGAAAATTTCTATAAAAAGTGCCGTTTCAGGAGAAATTTTTTCCCTCGGAGTTTTTCTGACTTCGGGGATGATGTCGTTTGCATGTCTCTGTATGTACATGTGTGTATGTGTGTGTACACGTCTGAGAATGACAACTTGATCCCACGTCGAGACGTGATACTCTGAAAGTAAACTATTTCCATTACATATTCTCTTCATCCATGGATTTGGATGAAAATTAGTATCTATACGTTTTTGAGGTCGCTGATTACGAATCCGACCTCAGATTTGAAAAATTCGAATTAGAGCCTCTAAGATCACCTAAAAAAAATTTGAAAAGGTACTGGATTATGATGAAAAATGGTATGCATGAGTTTTTGAGCTTGCTGATCACGAATCTGGCGTCAAATTTTAAAAATTAAAATTAGAGCCTCTAAGATCACCTGACAAAAATTTGGAAAAAAATGAAATTTTGTTGAAAATTGGTATATATGGGATTTCGAGGTCGCTGATTACGAATCCGGCATCAAAATTTAAAAATCAAAATTAGAGCCTCTAAGATCACCTGACGAAAATTTGAAAAGATACTGGATTTTGATGAAAATTAGTATACGTGGGTTTTTGGCAAAGAAATGACTATAAACCACTTTATGAACGTTATACTTGCCTATACTGGAGACTTGTACGACCCATGTATGGCACAGGTTAGGTTACCGACCATAGACTTTTAGACATTCAAAGCTACTTTGGAAGCTCCAATTATCCTTTGCGCAATTTGATAACGAATTCAAATATATATAAATGTGTGTAAATTGTCGATCATTGAGGGCCAATCCAGAATGAAGCGGAAAAGGAAAATTCACAAAATCCACCACATATTTATTTTATGCGACGTTTCGCCAGTTAGGCACGCCTAGTTCACTGGCCTCATCAGGCTAAAAATTTATTACACAAAAAAACACGTAATAAATAATACAATTTAAGTACAAAACAGTGAAGTAACAATAAAATAATCTTTCTCACCAGTTTTGAATGGAAATATAATATTACGTTCGGCAGTGGAAGCGGTTGCTTCCACTGCCATTGTCAAACTATTGTGTATAAAGCTAACGTCAGTGGTCTTAAGGTCTGCAAACAATGGGGAAATAGGAGAGCCCATGGGTGTGCCAAAAATTTGTTTATAATATTCATTGTCAAAGGCGAAAAATGTATTATCAAAAAGAAATTGGGTGATTTCAGTAATTTCATCAAACGGTATTCTACTTCTACTGTGTATATGCGAGAATCTTTTATCTAAACTGTTCAAAACCAAATGACACGGTATGTTTGTAAACAACGAGCTGACGTCAAGTGAAAGTAATACGTAATCAGCTGGGACATGTACATTTGAAATTTGCTCTTTAAATTCAAAACTATTATTCACGCGAGAGATTGGTGGTTTTATACACTTTTTTAATTCGTCATATGAGGTTTTTGCTAATAAATGTGTAGGTGAGTTTACTAAAGAGATGATGGGCCTCAATGGGACATCGGGCTTATGTATCTTAGGCAAACCATATGCTTTAGCTAGAATAGTATTAGTTTGTATTAATTGAATGTTGTGGAAGCGCTTATTTAGGAAGTCTTGGTCATTTAAACTGGATAGTATTTTATGAACTTTAGTTTGTAATGATTTAAGTGGATTTCTTTTAACTATTTTATACGTATGTTCATCTTCTGAAAGTGAGTTCATTTTTTCTCTATATTCACTAGTATTGTTACACACAGTCAAGTTACCTTTGTCTGCAGGAATGAAAAAAATATTGTTATTATTTTTTAAAAAGTTCTTAGTTTCTGAAAGTTTTTTTGCAAATTCTCTGTCTTGGGGTGAAAGGTGGCTAACTTTATTTAAATTGTTGATTAGGGCATTAGTGACAGTTTCTCTAACGTTATTTTTAATAGTGTGACTTACGTCAATTTTATCCAAAGAGTGTTCGATATTTTTAACTGTTAAAACTATGTCATCTTTTGTGAAATTTTTTTTTACATTATAATTCGGACCCAATGAAACTACTTCAAGGACATTCTCCGGTATGTTATATTGTATTTTCCAATTCTCATAAAATAAATAGTGGCAGATGGGTAAAAAACCTCTCAGATGTTATGTATATATATGGGCAATTCTCTGTGGGATCGAACATGAAAAAATTTGATTTGGCTCAAAATTTTTTGTAAGTTCTAGGGCATCAAGCCGATTTCCCAGAATTTTTTTGGATTTTTTCGAGCACTTTAACCCCCTTTAATAAATAGGCAAAGTTGCTGATTTTGCTGTTTTTGCATTTTCAGAGTCATTTTCAACCTTAATTTACACCCTGAAAATGACCTCTGAGGCAAAAAATGAATGAGACACTTTTTTCTGCAAATTGCCTGAATTTTATAGGAAAATTATCTCCAAGGTCATTGGAGCACATTAAGTACTCCGCATTACCAATTGGAGCCTCTATTTTTGAACCCTGGGAGTTCGCTCGTCAAGCCCCACACCACATGGGTACTAAAAGTTGTCCCAACTCATACCACATACAGCCTATATAGTGAAAAAAAGGGCCTGGACTCTGGAAGCTCCCAAAAAATTAATATATTAACTAAAATAGGGGTAAAAACAGGCTAAAATGACAATTCAAGGAGAGCCTTGTACCGCCAACACTTCAAATTTTTGCAAACACTTGTCTGTGGTATTATTACAATTATCCACTGCAAAAACTCACATTCTATCATACTAATACATATCCTGAGTTGTCAATATCATATTTATATAGATCAAGCATTTCTATATTACTTGACGCCACCTATCTTTCAGTAGTTACATGTATTGATGGTGAATATATTGTCTCTATTGTGTTAAAATGTACAAGAAACTACTAATAAAGTACATTGTCATGAATTGCATTCATTCGATAAGAAAGATTAATCCAGAAAGTAAATTGTAAGCTGTGCATTACACGTACACCTTATAACACACTAGGCAGTGCATAGATATAATATGATTTTTTTAATATCAACAAGAAAATGTTGAAGTTCACTAAACATGGGTAATATTCATGAATGTGGGACTCATGAAATCCAGTCATATTGTATAAACTGCATAGCTGAGGTCCAGGCAGCTATTGCCTTGTGAGCTCAAACTACAACTTCAAGTTATTTACTCATGGAATTAGCTAATGTGAATCAATCCACTTGAGAGTATGATCACTAAATGCGCAATTTGATAAGGAATTCAAATATATATAGTTTGCCTGTCCAGAATTGAGTTTGGAGCTTCCAAAGTAGCTTTGCATGTCGAAAAGTCTATGGTCGGTAACCTAACCTTTGCCATACATGGGTCATATATATCTCCAGTATAGGCAAGTATAACGTTCACAAAGTGGTTTATTAAGTCATTTAAACACAGGCAAACCATATATATTTGAATTCCTTATCAAATTGCGCATTTAGTGATCATACTCTCAAGTGGATTGATTCACATTAGCTAATTCCATGAGTAAATAACTTGAAGTTGTAGTTTGAGCCCACCAAGCAATAGCTGCCTGGACCTCAGCTATGCAGTTTATACAATATGAGTGGATTTCATGAGTCCCACATTCATGAATATTACCCATGTTTAGTGAACTTCAACATTTTCTTGTTGATATTAAAAAAATCATATGATATCTATGCACTGCCTAGTGTGTTATAAGGTGTACGTGTAATGCACAGCTTACAATTTATTTTCTGGATTAATCTTTCTTATCGAGTGAATGCAATTCATGACAATGTACTTTATTAGTAGTTTCTTGTACATTTTAACACAATAGAGCCAATATATTCACCATCAATACATGTAACTACTGAAAGATAGGTGGCGTCAAGTAGTATAGTAATGCTTGATCTATGTAAATATGATATTGACAACTCAGGATATGTATTAGTATGATAGAATGTGAGTTTTTACAGTGGATAATTGTAATAATACCACAGACAAGTGTTTGCAAAAATTTTAAGTGTTGGCGGTACAAGGCTCTCCTTGAATTGTCATTTTAGCCTGTTTTTACCCCTATTTTAGTTAATATATTAATTTTTTGGGGAGCTTCTAGAGTCCAGGCCCATTTTTTCACTATATAGGCTGTATGTGGTATGAGTTGGGACAACTTTTAGTACCCATGTGGTGTGGGGCTTGACGAGCGAACTCTACTATCCCGCGGCGAACGCAAGCTGATCCGGCGGTCCGCATAATACAATTTATATCGAACTACGAGTAACGTTATAGCCTATCCTGCTTATAGTTATACGCAACTTACAGTAGGAGTTTGTAGATTTTGTTTCGCCATCTTACTTATAAGCACACACTGCCACGGCGTTTGTTCGCACTATATCAATTAATGTACACTCAACAATCTCTACACTTAACGTCACTCATGAGGCTAAGACGGAGGGTTCTGTGGTCGTCCACTTGACGCTGGTTCCAACAGCGGGCAACAAGAACTTCTGCTTCCCCTGGATAGGAGACGGCCGTACAGAGAGTTAGTGCGCTGAGGCCTTCTTGGGGCCTGTATTCAATGGCTCGGCTTCTATCCGGGGGAGGAAGTCGCCCGATCGGCCTGGCCAATCGTTGAAGGTGTCGAGTCGTTTGACGTCAAGGTGGTGACCGCGAGGACAACTGTCTGCACATTCCAAACATCGACACCGGCAAGGTGACGAAAAGCTGATGCATCGATTTGGGGCGCGTGGCTCCACTATATGCACTTAACTTATATAAATATATCTTCTAGAACTTTCTAGTAATAGTTCGGCGTGGTACACCACAAGGTTGTTAGAAGTTCATATAGTCTATATTATATGGTTTAATCAAAGAGAAAATGTATTTTTCAAAAAAATTATATTAGAAATATACTCTTTTGTTTGTATTTTATTCATTCCAGACATGCTTCATGGTCCAAACTGCATGAAAAGAAGTATTTTCAGGGTGGCGCTATATTGGGTACACTCAAAATTGTTTCCAGAAATTTTTTTCAAAACGCTGTGGCTCAGCGTGAAACTGTTCAAATTAAATGAGACCCAGCTCATTTTCAAGTTATTGAGTAGACCTTTTATTTGAGACTAATTACGTTGGAAAATATTCATTTGACGCGGTGCAGTGACCTTTCTCACTTAGGTGGTGCATATTGGGTACAAGTACCTTACATATCTGCCTTGATTTTTCTGAAATTACCATCATTCTCATAATTTCATCAAGAAAAAGTTGTGTCTTACTTTCTTCGAAACTATTAATGAATATTAACTCATGGGATTCACTCATATTGTGTGGACTGTGTGGCTAAGGACCGACAGAACGAGCAAGCACTATCAAATATCAGCCAATCTGGACCGTTACGCCTTCAAGTTCCAATGTTAACACAGGAAATGCAAAAGCGCTGAGGAATGCGAACGGGGGGTCCCATGCTTTTCCTGCCGAAAGCCGGGACACAGGGTGGAGGATTGTGGGATGTACGTGTGCTACAATTGCAATTAGAGTGATCACTACTCGCGCAATTGCTCGAAAAAGGTCCTGGTCCGGTTTATTGCCAGGTGTGCATAATATCGGGAGTTGAATACGACTCGTGTTTTCTGTGCCACGGGCTTAAATCGTTGGTGGGAAAAGTCATTGTTAAAAAGGGAAATGGGTCGTTACGATTTTATATAGACTATATAGATGTAAATAAAGTAGCGAAACGGGACGCGTATCCGATCCCAAGTATTGATATTATCTTAGATGAATTCAGGAGGGCGCGATTTATCACGAAAATCGATCTGAAATCGGCTTATTATCAAATAAAAATCGAGAAAAATAGTCGCAAGTACACGGCATTTGCAGTACACGGGTCGGATCTATGGCGATTCACGAGATTCCTTTCGGGCTAACGAAATCACCGATGATCTTCCAGCGACTGATCGACTCGCTCTTCGGGCCACAATTTGAGCCACACGTGTTTGGTTATTTGGATGACTTCATCATCGCAACAGAAACGTTCGAGCAGCACCTGTTCTAGCTCAAAAGGGTGTTGAAAAAGTTGCAGAAAGCGCATCTAACGGTGAACCGAGGAAAACGCGAGTTTTGCTGTAAGAAGTTTAAATACTTAAGATATTTGCTCGACGTGGATGACTTCCGGCCGGACCCGGCGAGAGTTGCACCGGTCTTCGAGTACCCGGCACCGAAGAACGTGGAACAATTGATATGATTTTTTGGCATGATTGGATGATACGCGCGATTTATCAAGAACGGCGAGAAGATAAAAGTGCTCTCGCTCAAACTATTGAAAACGGAAGCGAGTCACGAATGGGGAGATTAACAGAACGAGTCGTTCACGAGCCTGAAGGAAACTCTTACGGAAACACCGGTTTTAGCCAGACTGGATTTTTCAAAGAACTTCACGATCCAGTGCGACGCGAGTAATTACGCATTGGGCGCAGTGCTATCTCGGAAGCATGAGGATGGCAAGAACCCGATCGACTTTATCAGCCACGTGCTCACGCCCGCAGAACGTAACTACGTGACAACGGGGGAAGAATGCCTGGTAATCATATAGGCTAATCAAAATCAGGGGCCGTACATCGAAGCGACGGAATTTGATATAAGCTACTTCAGCTACTCTACGGGTAGCTTGCTCCAGTGTCAGGGAACATATCTGTGAAATTTGGCTGAAATTGATGACCCAAAGGCATCATATCTTCACTGTGAATTTCATCATAGACCGGGAATATTGGAACTAACAAAAAAGGGATTCTGATATTGCAGATTAAAAAAATTAACTGCAGAAAATATTTGAATTTCTCCAGAAAATGTATGAGACCATTTCAAAGCTATCGAGCGGGGTATGTTCTAATATGTACGTGAAAAATTTTGAGTGTTCTGGTGATGGATATCATCGATTTGTCTAAACAGAATTACACATAAAATTTCGACTTGATTTTCACAAGCGTCTTCCTCAGACACCAGCAGTTGTATTTGATACCAAATTGACAGCGCACCATTCTAACTTACAAACCCATCAGGATCATACGAGAACATGGAGTTAGAAGAATGTTGTAACTGTGACGTATGGTAGGCAGGGATGGAGATGGTTGAATGAAGGGATAGTATGTAATTTCAACTATTATTTATTTACACTGTTATTACAAAGAGACTAGCTAAATGGTGTAGCTCGTATCGTAGCTGTCGTAAGACTAAGCTCGCTGTATATTCGTCAAGTACATATTTTTTGATATTTTTTGATTGAAGAAGACTTTCCCATTTCACAACGCTCAATGTGTGCTCAACGCTCAACGAATTATGGTACGGATTCATTGTTTTATTATGTAAATGTAGTTACTGAATATCTATCAACCCATAGGTCCATGCATCAAGTAATGACTGCCTTACTTCGTAGAGCTGAATGTTATGTCAAAGGGGTATTCTTTTCTTACTTTGGAATCGAGCTATGCAGTGAGCAACTGCGTACATTGTTTATGCCTGTTTCACGATTCAATAGTGGGAAAGAAATTGATTGACGTTGGATGTACATACATATTGGGAGTATTGTCATTTTGTGCAACTAATCATCTTGGGGTGGTTCCTCCTCCCACCTGCGATTCCCAAGCAGACTTCTCTCTCTCTCTCTCTCTCTCTCTCTCTCTCTCTCTCTCTCTCTCTCTCTCTCTCTCTCTCTCTCAAGGGTACAACTCGTTTTTGAAAGAATAGTCCCGTGGCAGTCGATCTCGGTTCTGCACACTTGATGATTTTCTGCGAGGCTCGAAGCTATGCGGGGTGTTTTCCAGATGGAAATTGTGGGACCAGAAACATAGCAGTACTTTGCGGAATAAAATATGAGGCTGAGTGTTTTGCTTGCCTTCATGTTGGTGTGCAATCAGATCTTCTATACATCGGTTTGTTCCTGAATCTACCTCCGTATTGAGATGGAGTAAGCAGACGTCCAGTTAACCCATTGGGGCCGATGTCCAGACCAGCGGGGATACCATAAAACTAATGATTGGATGCTTTTTTGAAAATAGAAATACACGAGTTTTTTATTTTTTCAAAATTCCATATCCATAAAATAATTATTTCAACAAATTGCACCCAAAGTCGTAAATTGTAAAGCACCGTAAAGTAATGGTGCTAATCGTTAGAAAAAAAATAATTTATAAAGGTAGAATATATTTTTTCGATTTGAAGTTTATTTTTTTAGCAATTTTGAATCGACTTCCCTGATATCACTGGATTCCATTTGTTTATAACGTGATAGTGAAGGACATGTGCCTAGAATCGAAAACATGTATTCTTACTTTTCTTCTTGGTTTTCTTCTAGAATCAATTGGTACCATTAATTTTTCAAATTTTCGACTTTGGGTGCAATTTGTTCAAGTAATTATTGAATAAACATTGAATTTTGGAAAAAGAAAAAATAGGAGTATTTTTTCCGAAAAAGCACGCGATCCCGCAATCAGTTTCCATCCCATGGTGATAGCGTAGGTATGGGCCGAAGCCACTTTTCCTCGGTTTTACTGAATTCCAATTACTTATAACGCGATTGCCAAAAAAATAAGCCTCAAATCAAAAAAATGTATCCACCTTTTTTCCTTGCTTTTTTTCCTAAAATCGATTGGAATCATTACTTTTTTGAATTTACGAGTTTGGGTGCAATTTGTTTGAATAATCGTTTGAATAATAGAAATGTAAAAAGAACAAACACGGTTATTTTTTTTCGCAAGAAAGCACACAATCCAATAATTAGTTTTATGATATCCCCACTGGTGTGGCCATGGGCTTTAATTGATTAACCCATTAACGTCCAAAATGTTAAAATTTCTTGCACGTTTTCAAAGTGATTTTTTCCTATGTAATTGGCGTTGAAAAAATTCTTAAACCACATATTCTGATATGAAATTTCATGCTCTTTCAGAATCCGTTGCCAGAATTATAATAAAACTTACAGGAAAAGAGATATGCTCGATTGAAGCATAAAAAACACCTCAATTTTTGAAAAAAAAAATTTTTAGGATTTTTTTTCGAAGTGTTACGGTGAAGATATCACCTTGCAACCGTGATCAAAGGTGATCATGGGAGTTGAAGTTTAACAGGGAATTTTTTTGTTGACCTTGAACCATCGCTTCTTTACAAAATGGCGGAAAAACGAATTTTTTTTTTTCAATCTTCATGAACTTTTTTCTCAAAATCTATGGACTTTAAAAAAAAATTCATAAAAACAAAAATGCCTTAGAATCGCTCGAGGAACATTCTTAAATTTTTTCAGAATTTTTTGAGACAATTTTGGATTGTCCGGGAAACTTGGGAAATGGAATTTTCAAAAATGTCTCCAAAAATTCTGAAAAAATTTTAGGATGTTTCTCGAGTGATTCTAAGACATTTTTGTTTCTATGAATTTTTTTCTAAAGTCCATAGATTTCGAGAAAAAAATTGATAAAGTTGAAAAAATAAAAACTCGTTTCAATTTTTATCAATTTTTTTCTCGAAATCTATGGACTTAAGAGAAAAATTGATAAGAACAAAAATGTCTCAAAATCACTCGAAGAACATTCTAAAATTTTTTCACAATTTTTTGAGACAATTTTTGATTTTCCGGGAAACTTGGGAAATGGGATTTTAAAAAATGTCTCAAAAAATTCTGAAAAAATTTGACAATATTTCTCGAGCGATTCTAAGGCATTTTTGTTCCCATAAATTTTTTTCTAAAGTCCATAGATTTTGAGAAAAAAATTGATGAAGATTGAAAAAAAAAAATTCGTTTTTTCCGCCATTTTGGAAAGAAGAGATGGTTCAAGGTCAACAAAAAAATTCCCTGTTAAACTTCAACTCCCATGATCACCTTTGATCACGGTCGCAAGGTGATATCTTCACCGTAACACTTCGAAAAAAAATCCTGAAAATTTTTTTTTTCGAAAATTTAGGTGTTTTTTATGTTTCAATCAAGCATATCTCTTTTTCTGTAAAATTTATCATGATTCTGGAAACGGATTCTAAAAGAGCATGGAATTTTACATCAGAATATGTGGTTCAAAAATTTTTTCAACGCCAATTACATAGGAAATAATCACTCTGAAAACGTGCAAGAAATTTTGACATTTTGGACGTTAATGGGTTAATACAATCACCTTCAAACTTATCATCATACCAGAAAAATGTTCTTGCTTCTCTTTCTCCAATTCGATACTACGTCATATTTTCCACACCTGACTGCAATACACGAACATATCAAATTGAATGGACAATAATTACTCTGTAGGTCCATTAGCAGAATGCTCATTCATCGCATCTGATATTACGATCAAGGAGTCGATCATATCTGGGAAAGAAGCGATAGCAAATAGAACAATCAATCCAGGAGATCTACTTGTAGCTGAAAATGCTATAGCATCTTGTTTATTGCCCCAGAATTATCTCACTCACTGTCAAACGTGTTCAAAACGGTGAGTAATCTATGGAAATATATACAGTTAAGAATGAAATAGAACAAAATCATTCGTTAGTTAGTGAGAGGTCCACGGAGTTGCATAAATTCCACAAGATTAGTGAAGGCAATGTGTTTCTGATTAACTTCCTTGGAAAACTTCAAGAATGTGATCTTAAAGAAATCAGAATTGAAATCAAAACGTCACCTTGAAACAAATTCGTTTCGGCAGATTGGTAGAGATTAGAAAGCTCCTTTTCTTGGTCAACCTCCTGAGTGTAGCTTGAAAGATGTGTTAGAGTAAGTATGGGTCAATTTTGTTGCGCTTGAGTCAAGTTCTTACATTGAAAAGAAATCAGTTGGATTCACTGTCCAAACCAGTAGCAGTTAATAAGAGCTGGGCGCATTAGATTGAAATTAAGATGTCTGCCAGTAGTATTCAATGTCTCGGACAGTAGTCACTAGAATCCAGCATCATTTGGGTATACATTTAGCTTTAATCGAACAAGCCAGCCAATAATTGTGAGCGATATGAGATGGCATTTGTGACTGATGGGAATGTGTGACCTGAAATCAGGTTACTCTTGTCTATGGTTTGACAATTACCATTCACTATCTGGAGCCTAGGTAGATCCTCCTAGTCACTCCTAGACATATGATGAGAAGCCAAAAGAGCATTGTAGTCATCAATCTCTTTGTCTGGGTGCTATGATGGGACCAACTAATTCTTATCGATTATATAAATTATTCCAACGTGAACATCAATCAGATTAAACGTCTCGTCTTCTAAGAGTTTTACAGAGTTCTAATCGAGTAGCACGATGGGAGGGGAGGGAGGTTGCCCATGCAAGTTGAGACTAGGATTTTTCAGGGGCAAAAACAAGCGCCATTTTGTAGCATTTTAAGAAATCCAACTGAATTAACACCCTGACAAAGTATGTCTCAACAGAGTGCTGACTTTACGTAACATTGTGGAATACCATTTACACAATACATCTCAAGATTGTACTTGACAATCCGAGTTGTGACCATTGCATAAAAACGTACTAATCTCAGAGAATAAGTTGCTCCGTGGCACACTGTCACTCCATAGCATGAGAAAGAAGTGACAAGCCAAGCTATGTCCCAAGTACGTCATCTTGTCACTTCAATTTATAAAAAGCTGCATGATAGATTGGCGCTGATCTTCAAATCCGATGCAGGCTCACCTTTAATCACAGTGAAGAATAACCATTGTTACGAGATTGTTACAAGCCCACGCAGGAATTGACACGATTGGACGTGCATCGAAAGACATCTGTAATCTACCAGTCGCTACGGAACGAGATTCAAGCTCTTTCACCAAAATTTAGGATCGGGGGTGGTCCACATAGTACGTAGCGAGATCCTTCATACGCTAGGCTCACAAGAAAAGGACACTATCTTCGGGTCACCAATCTTGACCGAACTCAGATAATAGCTTCATCTGTATCTAAAATGAATAAATTTCACTATTTTAGGGCCCAACGCTCAATCATTCTGGCAATATGCATGCTAAAATAACTCAATAATTAAATACTCGACTACAAATGCACTTGCTGGTTGATGTTATTTTCCCTCGCAAATATTTCTCTTAAGTTCCATATCATTCCAGTTTCTTACTTTTCTTGTAAAAAAACAGCATTTGTGGCACCTGAAAATCATCAAATCCTGATTGATCACCTTTCATACCTAGCAGAATTGGAAAATCGTCGCTTGGGAGGAAGAACGTTCCATTTCAGAAACTTATGAAGAGTTCCATTTCAGAAACTTATGAAAAGTCCATTTCAGAAACTTTCTATAAACAGTGCCGTTTCAGATTGACAAAAATAAAAAGTGCCATTTCAGAAAAATTCTATAAAAAGTGCCATTTCGGAAAATTTCTATAAAAAGTGCCGTTTCAGGAGAAATTTTTTCCCTCGGAGTTTTTCTGACTTCGGGGATGATGTCGTATGCGTGTGTCTGTATGTACATATGTGTATGTGTGTGTACACGTCTGAAAATGACAACTTGATTCCACGTCGAGACTTGATACTCTAAAAGTAAACTACCCGCGTAAAAATTGAGAATATAGGCAATATACAAGCAATATATTGTAAATTACTGTGCCAATATATTGGTGGAATATTGCATGAATGATTATCAATATATATGCAATATTTCACCAATTATACAGTTAGCAATACATTGCCAATATATTGTCAATATACTTATGTTGAAATTTTCAAATGGCCAACGGTACATGAAATTAAAAAATTAAGACTATAGACAACATCTTAATTCGATTAAAATGAACCAATGGAATGAATTGAAATGAATTTAAATTGATGGAACAATGGAAATGTTTTAAATGTTGTATTTATTTTAATAACAATTCACAAATAAACATACATTCAATTAATCATTAAGAACGTTACTCGGGGTCATAAAAACGGCCGGGCAGCGGGTTACTCTTTCGCACGCGCGAGTACATCGCTGCACGTATACGCGATACACGCACGCTGCATCGCGTCTTTCGCTCACTCGAGAAAGAGATGCCGGGACCAGATATTCGCCAGTTTCTCTCGCGCATTATTTAGGGTTCCTCAAAGTCGCACACATCATGTTTATGACATTGGTGAACTGTACTGGCTCTATTTTCGAAGTACATTTTTTGTTGACATAAACTGAAAGAAATGATAAAAACTAATCAATTACAAATATTAAATGATATTTGATGATATTCGATGATTTAAAAATGTGAACTTACACTCAACAGCACTAATAATCTCGTGTGGGATAGCTCTTGTTTGTTTTGATCGACCTCGAGCACACATTGTATTCAGATTTTCTTTTCCAACTAGTATTTTCAATAGACTTCTTGTCATCTCTTTTGGAGAGTTGAACCATCTTTGGAGGTAGGTGAGTTTTCCCTGGTCTATCCATACATTATATGCAGAACATAGTTGTACTCTCCCGTCACCTGCTCGTCGACATATTTCCAATGGATCTTCATTATCCTTCATTATAGATTAATATTATTAATTATATATAAATTATGATATTTATTTATTTTCAGTTTATCAATTCACCTCTCTATCTTCTTCGTGTCTTTCACGATTTCTTCGCCTTTCTTGCTGCCTTTCTCGTTTTCTCTCTCTTTCTCTCTCCTGTTCTCGCTGCCTTTCTTGTTCTTCACGATTTCTTCGCCTTTCTTGCTGCCTTTCTCGTTCTCTCTCTCTTTCTCTCTCCTGTTCTCGCTGCCTTTCTTGTTCTTCACGGTTTCTTCGCCTTTCTTGCTGCTTTTCTCGTTCTCTCTCCTGTTCTCGCTCCTTTCTTGTTCTTCTCGATTGCTACGTATATCTTGCTCTCGCTGTCTTTCTCGATGTATCTCTCGATCTTGTTCCCTCTGCCTCTCTTGCTCTCCTCGGTTGCTACGGATATTTTGCCCTCTCTGTCTTTCTCGGTCTCTCTCTTCCCGCAGTTCTTGTTCAAGTTCCCATTCTTGTCGTTCTTGTTCAATCTGCTTCTCTCGTTCTTCTTCTCTTCGCCGTCGGTCATGTTCTTGTTTTTCTTTTCTCTCTTCTTCTTTATTCAGCTCTACATTTCGGCCCTCTTTGTTGGAATTAGTCTCAGAATCCCTGAGAGCACAAGAATGTTCCATTTTTTCATGACATAACTCACCGCTTTCGAGGACTAATTAATATTTATTAATATTATATATTCCACGTTTAGTTTTAAATTAGCACGATGGGTCGTTTCTGCCTTTCGTTTAGCATTGGTTTTCATTTGCTCTTTCAATTTTGAGGCTTGATTAGATGTAGTTCTAGTCGACAATGCCTTGATGTTTTGTAGTTGTCCTTCATTGCTCAGGACCAGTTTGTCAAGATACATTTTGTCATCTGAAAATAAGAATTAAATTATGATCATGTATTGTAAATATAAATATGAATAAAATATAAATGACAGAAATATCGCGAAAACTGAGATTGGAAAACAGCTGTATGATGGTGAATAAGTGGTTGAGTGGAACTATAGATATTAATTTGATAAGGTACTTACGGCTTTTTTTGATCACTTTCACCTCATATTTTTTGTTGCTATTTTTGTATACAGCTTTAGTGATTTCGCCTTCTTCTACATTTGGCCGCAAATCTTCTTCTCTCACCGTACTCCTGGTTTTTGATTTAACCCAGAAAATGAGTACCCACATGCTTCGCTTTTCCGTTACAACATACTATTTTTATGTCAGCTGTATACTTTTTCCCTCAGCTGTTTGACATCTTTTTTACTACTAACCTCACTAACCTATTTTTTTGCATGAATATAGGCACATTTGTTTATAAACAAATGTCATAACATAATATATGTCATAACGTTACTTTTTTCAAATTTCGAACTGAAAAGTAAACAGAACAATTTAATATTTTACTAAGAATGTCTAAACGATCGCTCGAATTCGAGAATGCTAGCGATTGCGTGAAAGAACGTTCGAAAAAAAATATTCAAGAAAACTGTGAAACTGCTGCATGGAGAAGAAACTCTTGATGCAGATTATTTCTCACGGTCGATACAAAGAGACGCGACTGGAGTGACTTTTATCGCTTAAAATCGCCACTCGCAACGTGATATCAAGCGAAACGTTAAATACGCGAAGAGAGGTTATAACCAGGCAAATGATACGTCAAGTACCATTCCTTCGAGTTGCAGTTTCTATATTTGCGTAATCTATGTGCTCGTAAACTTTGAATTGTATTTCACTCCACCGAGATCAAACGACTATTTAGCCATCTCAGAATGTACACGGTTACAATAACTGTGCATTTCAAACTGCGCGTTCTCTCGTGGCAATTTATCTTCACTCGATATAATCGTCTTAATATATTCAATATCCCTAACAGTCGAAGTCGTGCAAACGCGCGTACTCGCGAGACAAAAAGTCGAACCAAAAATGTATCAGCTGCTTCGTATCCGCGCGTACTCTCATCGCGCGCGCGCCCATGAAATATCAAGAAGTCAACAGCGCCTCTCGTGCGTGCGTATACATCACACAATTCCCCGGAATTCGGCAAAATAAGTTCCACGAGACAATCAGTGGTGTCATACGAGTGATGTATACATATGGGACGTTCCACGTCAAGTGAGCATGGTCAAAATTTTTTTCGAAATTCTGCATTGACAAATTGATTGGTATCCATCCCCAGATTACTCAAAAATTTTTTCAGATTTTTAGGTGCATGTATGTGGAAGTTAGTCTATGCACTCAAAACCTGAATTATTCAAAATTTAACTTTTTTCTCAATTTTGAGAGCCCAAATAATCTTGTATATGTGTGAAAATGTAAAAAACTTGAGAACAAAAATTATGCTGAATACTACAAAGATTATAAAAAAAAATTGTTTGACACCAGAATCCTCCATCCGGTTAGGCTACTCTATTAATTAAACATGTTTCAACCAGTTTGGCTATGTTCGCCCACTTATTTTTGACCTTTCAAGTTATACGTACAAACCTTTGTTCGATAGCTTGAAAATGGTCTCATACATTTTTTGGAGAAATTCCAATATCTCCTGTAATTAATTGTTTAAATCTGCAATATCACAATCCCCTTCTTGTTAGTTTCAACATATCAGGTCCATGATGAAGCTCACAGTGAGGATATCATGCCTTCGGGTCATCAATCTCAGCCAAACTCTACAGATATGTTCCCTGACACTGGATCAAGCTACCGGTAGAGTTTGGAGTTCCAGCGCTGCCTTGTTATAGAACTTTTTATGACTTTAGACTGAGGCAGCTCTATATAGATATACATATCTGCCTTGATTTGTCTAGAATTCACATAATTTTCATAATTTCATCAAGAAAAATGATGTATTTCACCTTGTTTGGTACTATGAATGAATATTAACTTATGGTTTCACTTATATTGTGTGAACAGCTGTTGACGGGTGGTCTCAAATCACATGCAAGTTATTTACACATGAAATTATAAACATTAACCAGGAATGTGATTTGAGACAACCGGTCAATAGCTTTTCCAACCTTAGCCTTGCAGTTCACACAATATAAGTGAAACCATAAGTTATAATATTCATTCATAGTACCAAACAAGGTGAAATACATTATTTTCTTGATGAAATTATGAATATTATGTGGATTTTAGACAAATCAAGGCAGATATGTATATCTATATATAGCTGCCTCAGTCTAAAGTCATAAAAAGTTGTATAACAAGGCAGCGCTGGAACTCCAAACTCTACCGGTAGCTTGATCCAGTGTCAGGGAACATATCTGTAGAGTTTGGCTGAGATTGATGACCCGAAGGCATGATATCCTCACTGTGAGCTTCATCGTGGACCTGATATGTTGAAACTAACAAGAAGGCGATTGTGATATTGCAGATTTAAACAATTAATTGCAGGAGATATTGGAATTTCTCCAAAAAATGTATGAGACCATTTCAAGCTATCGAACAAAGGTTTGTACGTATAACTTGAAAGGTCAAAAATAAGTGGGCGAACATAGCCAAACTGGTTGAAACATGTTTAATTAATAGAGTAGCCTATCCGGATGGAGGATTCTGGTGTCAAACAATTTTTTTTTATAATCTTTGTAGTATTCAGCATAATTTTTGTTCTCAAGTTTTTTACATTTTCACACATATACAAGATTATTTGGGCTCTCAAAATTGAGAAAAAAGTTAAATTTTGAATAATTCAGGTTTTGAGTGCATAGACTAACTTCCACATACATGCACCTAAAAATCTGAAAAAATTTTTGAGTAATCTGGGGATGGATACCAATCAATTTGTCAATGCAGAATTTCGAAAAAAATTTTGACCATGCTCACTTGACGTGGAACGTCCCATATATACGTATGTATGTACGTACAGAGTCGCGGTATCGTCCCGCGCGATCGTCTTTGCACGGATACTTGGCGCCAAGACTCGACCCGCAGCGCGGCGCATTTTCCCATGTTTGCTACTCAATCATTTGAATACAACAAAAAAAACTCATTTATAAGGGCTATATCAACGTGAAAAATTATCATCTTTCGATCTAGACTAGTCAAAAAAATGAAATTTTTTATATATAGTCTGTTCAATGTTTTTATTCTGGGAAAACGTTGAAATTATGGAAAACTAAATCTACCATCGGAAACCTGAGAAGAAACTACGTCGATATCGTATCCCACATTATTTAAAAATTGGCCTTAGAAAGTCAAAAACTAGCGTCGAAAACGCGAGGTTTCAGCGACCGTGCGCCGGCTCTAGATAGTCGACATAAAACGCCTCATATTATCTTTTTTCAAGTAATGAATATATATTATTCCTATTAACATAGGTAATCAGGATATTGAGAGTAATTCCGAAGAATGTCTTAACTGTGATTGCGAAAGCTGTTGGGAAAACAACGATGAGAATGTAAGCAATGAGTTTCCATATGTGAAGTCACAGCTAGACGAGGACCTGTATGCTGGTGCTTCGATGACAGTTCGCGAATTCACTTTGTGCATTGGCCTTCTAAAATCCCAATTAAATCAGCCAGATAAAAATATTTGCTATATGTTAAAACTCTTTTCTACGGTGTTGCCACAGCCTAATAAATGTCCGTCAAGCATGTATAAATTCAAGAAGCAATTGAATGAAATGGATGAATTACCAATCCAAAAGCATTCATATTGTTCAAATTGTACATCGACGTTAAACAGTTCCGTTGATTTAAATAATGATGAATCAATTGACGATGAAGAAGTCTCTGAGACTGTTGTTGAATGCAATTGCAAGGACAAAGAAAAATATTTCATCGAAGTTCCTTTGATTGGGCAATTAGAAAGAATGTATGAACGTCCCCATTTTTATGAAAAATTGAACATTAGAGAATTACCTAGAGATGACGATGGTACTTACAAAGATATATACGATGGATCGATCTATAAAGAATTATCGAACGATATATTATGAAATCGCAATAATATCTCTTTCATGTGGTACAGCGATGGAGTAAGAATTTTCAAATCTTCTAAATTTAACATCTGGGGTTTCTTTTTAGTTATCTTGGAACTTCCATATGAAGAAAGGTACAAGCTTGAGAATATTTTATTAGTCTCACTGTGGTTTGGCGAAGAGAAACCTATACCTAATTTATTTCTTAACCCTTTGAAAAAGACATTGAAAAAACTATACAAAGGAATCGACGTTTACGTAAGAGATCTAGATCAAATATTAACCGTGCGAGGTATCATTGCGTGTGGTACAGCTGATTTGCCAGCGAAAGCATTATTTCTGTCAATGAACCAATATAATGGAAGATTCGGATGCCAAGTTTGTGTTGCAGAAAGCTGTACTATAGACAAGACTCGCACATACCCTTTCAGAGAGAACGTGATCTTACGGACAGAGGAAAATGCTATAAGCTGGGCTAGGGAAGCACTCGAAATAAGATTGCCAGTTTGTGGCGTAAAAGGACCGACAATAATTTCGAAATTTTGTGAAAGATTTATCACCTCTTCTGCGATTGACATAATGCATAACATGGAAGGAATTTCGAAAAAATTTGGTGAATTATGGTTTGATACTAAATACGGAAATGAAAATTTTAATGTGGCAAATTCAATTCAAATCGTTGATCATGCACTATGCAGTATAAAACCTCCATCTTTTGTGGCTCGTCGGCCTCGATCCATAAAAGAGCATCTAGCGTACTGGAAAGCATCAGAACACAAAAACTGGTTCTTTTATTATTCGCTGCCCATTTTGCATGACATACTATCTGAGGAATATTTTGATCACTACAAGTATATTGTGCTGGCTGTGTATATGTTATGTACAAGTAAAATCACAGATGAGATGATAGATCTGGCTGAGAAATGTATAGTCGAATTCGAAAGAAGATTTGAACACTTATATGGTGGCAAAAATATGGTATGTAATGTACACAGTCTTCAACATTTACCAGAAATCGTACGTCGTTTGGGACCCTTGTGGACTACCTCCTGTTTCCCACTAGAAGATGTGAATAGAAAAATCAAAGCATTTGTACACAGCAGTAAAAAACCTGAATTACAGATAATTTCCAATTTGAAAATGCACATTCAAATGTATACTATGAGGCACGAGTGGATTAGGGAAGATAGTGATGCTTATCGCTTTTTCGAAGCGTGTTCACATCCACAGAATAAATTAAAGCTGTCTAAGAGTGCAAACGCTGATGCTATTGTTGGAACGGCATCAAGAATTAGAGAACCCCAAGCAGAAGAATTTTTCACGGATTATAATTTGACAGGGAGGAATTTGTTCTGTTTTAAAAAACTTAAAAAAGGAAAACTATTGTATACCTCAAAATTAGCTCAGTCAAGTCAGAAAAATGAATCTTATTATGTGACGTATAAGAATAAGTATAGTTTAAGCGTTGGAATGATAGAGAAATATATACGTATAACAGATTGTTGTTGTCAACACCTGTGTGAATGTTCTGGAATAAATTATGCATGTATTCAGAAAATTAATACAATTAACCCATTCGAAGTGAATTTGCCAGGCGGTTCGCTAAAATTCATTCACGAATGTGTGAATATCTGTAGCTATACCATAGTGGTTGATGTTAAGGACTTAAGAGATATTTGTTTTCACATGAAATTTGAAAATGGAAAGACCTACATCTGCGAACCTGTAAATAACATCGAATTTGAATAAACACTTGAGTATATTTTGAAATTATCTTCATTGAGTTTCATTTTTATTTCATCTCAGTTAACGAATAATGAGTATCACGAGATTTATGTTGGATGGCGCTTACCTATTTAAATTATACAAACAATTAGCGATATATTGGATGTTTGATATAATTAAAAATTACAAATTAAAATATATATTGGCAATATATTAACAATATATTGGTAACTGTATAATTGGTGAAATATTGCATATATATTGGTAATCATTCATGCAATATATCACCAATATATTGGCACAGTAATTTACAATATATTGCTTCTATATTGCCTATATTCTCAATTACGAATCCGGCCTCAGATTTTAAAAATTCGTATTGTCATATGGTGTTCAGAAGCTGATTCGCATGATCTACATAATAATAAGATGAATCCGTACATTTTCTAGTCCACCTTTCTTGCTCTCGGAAACAATGATATGACAATTTAGAGGTAGATTTAGTATGACGGATCGAAAGAAGAGGTCGAGGACTACATTTTCATAGAAAAAAAATGTTGAAAAACCTGAGTTGTGGTAGGCGTATAAAGAATTAAAAAAAATTTTCAACCAATGTTCCCGTATTATCTCCTTTAAAAACGTACAAAGGGTTGATTTTTCTAAATTTTGTTCGAGCATATCGTTAGAGGATCTTGAGAGCGCTCTCATAATTCATGTTGAAAAATGTGGAAACATTGATGCGTGGGCGTAATCCTGTTAACGAAAATGGTGTGGTGACAATCGAAAATTTTTTACCAATGTTCGAATCGACAAATTTGATAATATTCATGCGTGCGCGTATTCTCTGTAAACGAAAATGGTGGGGAGATACAAAATTTTGGTTTCTATTTTAATTATTTACCGATAATACAATTAAAAATTTCAATGTTCATCCATATTTATAATAGAGCAAATGAAAGACACGAGCGAGCGATAGTGAGTGAGTGATTTTGACTAGTGAATAATAATTTTCACAATGTTTTACTACTTTAAGATTAATAACCACCTGTTGCAGTTTGGAATGACGAGAATTTATTATGAATCTTCAAAAATTGGATAATATCGTTTCCGTAAGATGCGAATCAGCATCTGAACACCATATGACAAAGCCAGAAAAACATACGAATTCTACTGTATTATACTGTTTTAACCATTGATTGACTCCCAAAAAACCTTCATATTATAATTTGCAGCAAGACCCAGTGTATTTCCTCGAATGGTCTATATTGGGTCTTGGAAATCTGAGGCTGAATTCGTAATTAGCGACCTCGGAATCCCATGTATACTAATTTTCAACAAAATTCCATTTTTTTCCAAATTTTTGTCAGGTGATCTTAGAGGCTCTAATTCGAATTTCCAAAATTTGAGGCCGGATTCGTCATCAGCAAGCTCAAAAACCCATGCATACCAATTTTCATCTAAATCCAGTACCTTTTAAAATTTCTTTTAGGTGATCTCAGAGGCTCTAATTCGAATTTTGAATTGATCTGAGGTCGGATTCGTAATCAGCGACCTCAAAAACGTATAGATACCAATTTTCATCCAAATCCATCGATGAAGAAAATATGTAATGTAAATAGTTTACTTTTAGAGTATCACGTCTCGACGTGGGATCAAGTTGTCATTTTCAGACGTGTACACACACATACACATATGTACATACAGACACACGCATACGACATCATACCCGAAGACAGAAAAACTCCGAGGGAAAAAATTTCTCCTGAAATGGCACTTTTTATAGAAATTTTCTGAAATGGAAGTTTTCATAGCAAATTTCTGAAATGGCACGTTCTTCCTCCCAACCGACGAAATATTATCGTCAAGCATGAAAATTAGTGAATGATTCAGTGTCGTCATACTTCACTTATAGTATACATGTACTTCATTTATAGTTTCTTGTAAATTTCAGCACAATAGAGACAATATATTGACTACCAATACATGTGACTACTGAAACTCAGGTGGCGTCAAGTATTAGTAATGCTTGATCTATATAAATATGATATAGATAACTCAGCACATGTATTAGCATGGTAGAATGTGAGTTTTTTCAGTGGATAGTTGTAATGATACCACAGACAAGTGTTTGCAAAAATTGGAAGTGTTGGCGGTACAAGGCTCCCCTTGAATAGTCATTTTAACCTATTTTTCCCCCTATTTAATTTAATACATTAATTTTTTGGGAGCTTCTAGGGCCCATGCCCATTTTTTCACTATAAAAGCTGTATGTGGTAGAAGTTGGGACAACTTTTAGTACCCATGGGGTGGGGCTCTTGACGAGCGAACTCCCAGAGTTCAAAAATAGAGGCTCAAATTGGTAATGTGGAGTACTTAATGTGCTCCAATGACCTTGGAAATAATTTTTCTATAAAATTTGGGAATCTGCAGACAAAAGTTTCCCATTCATTTTTTATCTCAGAGGTCATTTCCAGGGTGTGAATTAAGGTTGAAAATGCCTCTGAAAATGCAAAAACAGCAAAATCAGCAACTTTGCCTATTTATCAAACAGAGTTAAAGTGCTCGAGAAAATCTGAAAAAATTGTGGGAATTCGGTATGATGCCCTAGAACTTAAGAAAATTTTGAGCCAAATAAAATTTTTTCATGTTCGATCCCACAGAGAATTGCCCGTATATATATATATATATATATATATATATATATATATATATATATATATATGATATAGGGAGACCAATTCACCGGCGCTTTCTTTTGTGATAAAGCGCGCCTGGGAGGGGGGTGTCATGGGTACTTTGTACCGTGAGGTCTCCCTGTCCCAGCAAACATCCCTATGTGTATAGCGGCCGCCATACAAGGTAAGAGAGAGACAGAGAGAGCGCGAGAGAGAGACAACAGCAGCGCGACATCACCGCCGCGCCGCGGCAGCTACAGGTGCCGGGTGGAAGCGGGCAGTGTATGCCCAAGCGCGAGCGCGAGAGCAGCAATTCGGCCCTTGACCTCTTCGCGATTTTCTCCGGCTTCGTGCCCTGTGCCCTGTGCCACGTGCTGTGCCAGTGCTTGTGCACGCGTGCCCCGTGTCCGGTGTCAGCGCCGACACCCCGAGCAGCTCTTCCACGCTAGCGCCAGCTTCTACGGCTCCCGAACGCCGGCATCTTCCCCGAGCGCCGACTCAACATCTCTCGCCGCCAGCCATCACGCGCAGCGAGCAACTCAAAGGTTGGTCTCCACGCGTTGCTCTCTCTCTCTCTACATCGACCGTGCCGCGTTCTCTCCGTTATTTGTACCCCGTAATCGCTAATAAAGCACTATCCTTTTTACGTGTGTCCTTTTCTGTGGCCCCGATTTACCACCTATATTCCCGAAACACGACTCTGAGAACTCGCCCAGCATCAGCACCGGGCGAAATTGGACTCTCTCGTATCCCCTTTTGTTATTAATAATTATTATCATTCTTAATGGGCATGAGCCAGTGACATTGGCGCCCCTAACGTGTGGTGGTAATCGGGAAAATAGAAAAGCACACAAAGATAAATTCACGCGTTCGCGAGCGAGAAAATCGGATTTCGACCCGACCGCGTGATAGGGAAGTACGTGAAACGACGCCGCACGCGTAGCGAGGAAAATTCCAGAAGCCGACAACGACGCGGCCCGTGAATATTGTCCGTGCGAGGACAAGCAACATAAACATAGCGCCGGCGAAACTTTTCCTTGTCGGAGCGCCGGCATCATAACTCGGCACGGCAGCGAGCGGCCGTATATACAGATATATCGGCGAATCACGCGCGCTCCGCGGAACTCGGCAAGGGCGCGCGCGCGTAAACACAACGCAGCAGCGAGTGGCCGTGTATATAGATATACCGTCGCGCGTGCTTCTCGAGAGTCGGTAAAGGCGTACGCTCGCACACGCGGAGCTCAGCGGCGCAGCGGTGCCCAACCAGCACAGCGGTACCCAACCTCTACAGTAGTGCTCAACCGGCATAGGGGTGCTCAACCAGCACGATTTGGGGAAATCAGCTGTTCGATACGGAATCGAAACACACAGCGTGCGAAGGCATACGGAGCCTAAATAACGTTCGTTTCCGATTATAGTGATTAATTTTGCGACTCGTAAAGACGCGGTGAATTAAAATAAGCCCTTTTTTCGCCGTTATCGTTTAAATTAATTATTGATAATTCGACAAAGTTGTCGAACCGGAAATAATTTTAAGTATTAATATTTTTGAATGTTATTTACTTATAGGTACTGAGGCACACACTCAATACGAGTTTCGCGTGTGAGTCAAAATTTTTTTTTGTACTGATTTACAGATTTTTCAGAAATTTCACACGTTTCAAAATAAGCTTTGAAAGGGTTGTCGACACTATAGAGTGGGGGAAGTATTTCAAGGGGAATTATTTTCAAACGACAACAAGGAATTGCCTTGTGTTATTTTTGTAAATTAAGGAAAATTAATTCAGTGACATAAACAATTCACTAGCGTGTGAAACCAGACCTTACAAGGAATTAGCGAGGAAAATTCGAGAAGCCGACAACGACGCGGCCTATGAATATTGTCCGTGCGAGGACAAACAATATAAACATAGCGCCGGAGGAAGTTTTCCTTGTCGGAGCGCCGGCATCATAACACGGGGCGGCAGCGAGCGGCTGTATATATAGCGGCCGTGTGAAACCAGACCTTACAAGGAATTTAAAATTTTTTCAAGCAAAGTTTAAGCAAGTTTTGCCACTAGTGAAATTTTTTCCGCTTGAGCCAGGGAACCTCAATCAAGTTGAGATTTCTTGGAGACGTAGAGAACTCAAGCGAGAAAATTTACTGATACGACTCACGCACGCAGCTCGTACATCACTGCCGAAAGGAGCGTGATAAAATAGAATTAAGACAATATTGAACGAATTATATGAATATATTGCGGATTTGAATATGCGACTGCTTGCGATCGCGCATTAGAATAAGAAAGCGAGACAAGCGACAGCGAATCCAAAGCCACCGCGAAGCGAATTTGGCGTACCAGCGTGTGACTGTCTGTCTTAAGTTCGACAAAGCAAAACCGGAAGAAAATGGCGAGCAGCATCGATTTCAACAGCGAATACGTTGATCTGACGACATGGATCACCACGTTTAGTCACGAGGGCTTTGAGGAAGCGCTCCAACGGCTCGAACTACACAGAACGGGAACAGAGCGCGGAATGATGCAGCGGCTAATGCGCAGACTGATGGGTGAGTACACCGTAAGCGACTTCGTAGAGAATACGGTGTGCGAATCAGAAGAAGCACTGCGTGCGCATAGGGATGATGCACTAATTGAGTTCACCGAAGAGCTCGGAAAGACACACGCGCCGAACATGTTGAGTAGGACGGTGTCGAAAAGAATTGAAGAGCGTGAGAACTCACGGGTACCGGACGATACCAAATACGCGTCAACGGTTGAGCGGACAAACGAAAACACGATTGAGGACGACGCCTACGGGATGGCGAACTCAAGCAGACTGTCTGCAGCGGCGACAGAATTCGTGATACAACCAGTTGTGACGACACACACAACAGTTGATGCGCCGACGATAAACACTTCGCCAGCGATTAGTACGGCGTCGGCAACGACTGCGACAGCCACGTCTCACAAGGGTAGCTCCTATACGACAGCTCCAATTATAACAACGCGAGCGGCGGACGCGACTGTGGATACGGTACTATGCACGCTAAACGGACAGGGGCAGGGAGTACCACGCGCGATTGCGATAGAAATCGCACGATTACAAGAAGCAAGAAGAGAAGTAGAACTGGAGCGCAAACGCCTGCAAGAAGAACGCAGGCAGCAACAAAGATTGGCGCACAGTACGACAATGCCCGGAGAGCAGACGTACGCGCAACAGACGCTCGATGTGTCAAAAGTACAGCGGCCAAACGGACAAACCGTGAATGAAGACAGAGCACCGAAACGTAACGTGAATATACAGGATACATTTGCGATGAATTACTTTAACGCGTCCGAAGAATCGCAAGCGAATGCGACAACACAAGCGGCACCGACCAACGCTGTGAGTGCGCCTGTGAATATTCCGACAGTGGCGCGCCAACAAAACGTCAGCGACTCGACGTTCCGCCCAGCCTGGGAGGGCGGAGATCCCAATCCGCACGCATACGGTTGGCCTTCAGGCTCCCGGCTGACGTTCGCGAACGGCACGGTCGTGGACGTCGGTCGGATGGTTCGCGCGTGGAAGCTCCGATTTTCGGGCGAGCTAAACGAGATGAGCTTCGAGGAGTTCATCCAACGCGTCGAGGAGTGTAATGGCTCGGCGAACCTTAATGTCACCGAGTTGCTCAACGGGTTGACGGAGCTGCTGTCAGGTGTTGCGCTACAGTGGGCACGACGTACGAGACACAAGTGGCGTACGTGGCCAGATTTTCGCGACTCGGCAAGATTGTGCTATGGCATTGATCAGCACTTTCAGCACAGACTTGTGCGTGAGGCGGAACGTCGCACGCAAGGCCCCGAAGAGCCAGCGCGCGATTACGTCTTTCGGCTGCTGACAATTTTGGACAAGTTGAATCCGGAGTGGCCACTGGAACAGCAGTTAGACCTGCTGTACCGGAACCTGTTGCCGGCACTACAGAGACTCATACCACGAGAGAAAGTCGTGGATGTGGACTCTCTGTTACTAGAAGCACGCCGCGCAGATTATCTACTGGACGCGGAACGGACGTATAGACCGCCACCCCCGCCAGATCAATGCTTGCTGCCCGAGGCTGCGTACAAGCCTGCAGCCAAAGAGCAAAGCTCAAGCGCCGTGATGTGGCCAGAGCAAAAACAGGAAATCGCGGCCGTCGAAACGCCGCGTGGCTTGTCGGCTGAAGACATCACGCGTCTCGTGACGCAGGCTGTGCAACAGCAGCTGAAGATCCTCAAGGTCGCACACGAGGGTGAGACCAGGAACAGCAGCACGCCGCCGCCGCCGGCGAATGCGCCCTCGCCAAAAGCGAATGGGAACGCGCAAAATGCCGGCTCACGAAACGGCCAACAGAGGAAGTCAAGCCGGAGAAACGACGGTGAGCGTTTAGTGCTCATGAAGCCCCTCTTAGGCCCGGACCGGCGGAATACGGGCAAAGAGCCAGGCCCGCGACAGGACTGCACATGTTGGAGCTGTGAGTGGCCGGGCTACTACACCAGGACCTGTCCGGAATGCAAATTGCATTACGCACCGGCCCCAAAAGAATAGGGGGTCGAGTAAGTGAGGTCACACTCGATACCCCCGCCACACCTCAGACCTCCGAGGAGCCAATGTACCCGGCGGGCACCATCGTGGGCCCGCCGCTCTTTACGGACACGCCGGAAGGAGTACTTCCCTTGGACGACCTGACTCGGCCAATCAGCCCCTGCGGGCGATATTGGATTCCGAATGTCGATGTGGGAGGGTACCGCATCCGAGGCCTCGATGACTTGGGGGCGATACGTACCGCAATGGGGCCACTTGGGTTGCAGATTGCGACGGAAATCGGCGCGAAAATCTTACCATATGATGGACCAGGCGCGAGACTAGCCTCGGGCGCTCCCACCCCAATCCTTGCCCAAGTCGCGCTCCCGGTGAGGATTGGCATTGTAGTGCACGACATGCCAATCATCATCCTGGAGCTCTGCGATTACGACATCCTGTTGGGCTCGGATTTTAGGCAGTTGTTCAACACGCAAATCGATCCATGGAATCGCACGTTGACCGTCGTAGACGACCCGAATTCAATTCCACTGGAACTCGCCACCCTGAACACCGGCAATCAGCTGGCGTCAATTGGCCTTGCCGATCTCTCAGAGATCCAGGACCGAGCGCTGGCGATTCTGATCGGGAAGTATCGTGTGGTGAATGGCCCACGAATCGGCTGCACAGACTTGATCGAGCATAAGATCGAGCTCACGTCGTGCAAGCCGATCAAACAAAAGTTCTACCCGGTCTCAAAGAAGATCGAGGAGGAGATGCACAAGCAGGCGCGTGATCTCTTTAACGAAGGTATCGTCGAGCCTTCGAACAGCAGCTGGGCAAGCCCTATTATAATGGTGCGTAAAGCCAACGGCGAGTTCCGCATGTGCGTAGACTACCGCAAGCTGAACTCTGTCACACGGACGAGCGCTTACCCTTTGCCACGCATGGATGCGATCCTGCGAAAGCTGCGTGGGGCCCGCTACATTAGGACTATCGATCTGAAGATGGCTTACCATCAAATCAAGATGGCCGCTGGGGCCAAGCCGATGACGGCGTTCAGTGTGCCAGGTATGGGACTCTTCCAGTTCACCAGATTACCATATGGGGTGTTTGGTGGCCCTTATCGACGGCGAACGGATAGGAGCTTATCGACGGTCTCATAGGGCCTGAGTTAGAGCCCTATGCGTTCGCTTACCTCGACGACGTGATCATATGCACGGAGACCTTCGACTAGCATCTGGAATGGCTCGAGCATATCTTAAAGAAGATATTGGGAGCAGGCCTGGTAACCAACTGGGAGAATAGCCACTTCTATAAGTCAGAAGTGAAGTACCTTGGCGTGCTGGTCAACGGTGACGGATTTAAACCGGATCCGGAGAAGATTCGGCCGATCATGGAGTATCCGGCGCCCCAGAGACGGAAGGCGCTGCAGAGGTTTTTCGGAATGGCTACGTGGTACCGCAAGTTTTTAGATAACTTCGCGACCATCGCCGAACCTCTGACGCGCCTGACGTCGAAGAACGTGCCATACGTATGGGGGGAGGAATAAGAGAAAGCCTTCGGCATCCTCAAGGGCATGCTGGCGACAGCGCCAGTACTGCACCGGCCCTCGTACGAACATCAATTCGTACTGCAAACAGACGCCAGCGACACAGGCCTTGGCGCCGTGCTCACGCAGACGATTGATGGCGTGCAACGACCCCTCGAATTTGCGAGCCGCATCTTAAGTTCGGCAGAACGCAACTACACGACGACCGAGCGGGAGTGTCTTGCCGTCGTGTGGGCGATCCAGAAATTTTGAGCTTATATCGAAGGATATAAGTTCAAAGTGATCACGGATCACAACTTAAAGTGGTTGCGTACCTGCAAGAAGCTTGCGGGCCGATTCGCGCGCTGGACGCTAGAGCTGCAGGACCACTACTTCGAGATCGGAGAGGATCGGAGAACGTCGTCCCCGATGCGCTCTCCAGAATGTACCAACCGGACGAGGACGACTGCCCAATAAAGATTGCCGCCGTCGAGCTGGAAGATACCGCCGACGAATGGTATAAAAGCCGGCGGAAAGATGTGCTGGAGCGGCCGGGCGAATTCCCGTTCTACAATGTGGTGGGCGGGAAGATGTACCATTTCGACGCAAACGCCGACCTCGATGACCTGATCGAGGACGACGATGCGTGGAAATTGGTACTCCCGGAGTAAAAACGCCTCACAGCGCTGAAAGAATGCCACGAGTCGGCATGCGCAGGTCACCCCGGCCGATACGAAACGTTCATGCGCGTGAAGCGGTATTACTTTTGGCCAAAAATGAAGAAAGATGTCGCCAAATTCGTGGCGCACTGCGAGCTCTGCCAGCAGATGAAGGTAGAGCAGAGAAGGCCAGCAGGACTAATTAGCGTCCGCAAAGTCGTGAAACCGTGGCACACAGTCACCGCAGATTTCATGGGACCGTTCCCGCGCAGCAAGCGCGGCCATCAACACATCCTGATCTTCATGGACGTGTTTTCTCGCTGAATCGAAGCCATTCCGTTGCGCAAAGCCAATGCAGATCTGGTCAAGCGTGAGCTCAACAAGGTTATTTTGCGCCATGGCACGCCGGTATACTTCTTGAGCGACTGGGGAACTCCATTCAAGAACCGCTTGATGGACGATTTCCTGACCAGTCGGGGTATCGAGCACAAGCTCGCACCATCTTACCACCCGCAGGCGAACCCGGTCGAGTGCGTCAACCGTACGTTCATGACGTCGCTAAAATGTCAGATCGAGAGCGATCACCGCACGTGGGACGAGACCATCGATGAAACGATGTGCTCGTATAACACGTCGGAGAACGAGGCGACTAGTTATTCGCCGGCATTCCTGCTGTATGGCCGGAACCCACCGCCGCCACTAACGCTACGACGGGAGGAAGATAGGCAAGCCACTGAACAGGAGGGGGACGAAGAACTCCAGCAGTGAATCGAGCGCCTGCATAATTTGGGAGAGGTGAGGGAGATCGCCGCCCACAAATCAGCGCTCGCGCATCAGAAGAATGCGCAGTACTATAACGCGAAGCACAGGGACGTACAGTTCGACGTAGGCGACACTGTGCTGAAGCTGAATAAAGTACTCTCCTCCGCCGAAAAGGGTGTTACCGCGAAGCTGGCGCCGAAATACAATCAACGTGTACAAAATCGCCGACGAATCGGGAAAGTACGAATCGGTGGTCCACGTCAAGTTCCTAAAACTGCAGGTCAGCAATGAGCAAGAGAACGACCAGGCGACGGAAATAGCATCCGCTACTGGTAGCACAGAGGCGAGTGCGCACGACCCTCCGACTACCAACCCGTCAAATGGTAACGTACCTCGCGCGAAACGTGGCAGACCGCGAAAGAATCGATACGTGGCGACTCGAACGCCAGCGGTAAAAACTGCGAGCGAAAACGAGCCGACGCAAACGCCAGCGACAGAGAGCGCGATCGAAGAACAGCCGACGCCAGTCATCGAACCGGAATCGAGTCCGGAAGAGCCACCGACAGATAGCGTACAAGCGCCGGCAGGAACAGCCGCCAACGGAAAAAAGAAGCGCGGACGCCCGAAAGGCGCCAAGAATAAGGAACTGGATAACGAGCCAGTGATCCTGGAAAGCCGCACGCGAGCGCAGCGTGAATAACTGCATGCGCAAGCAGAAAAAAATTTTTTTCACATGGAATTTTTTTTTATTTTTGTTACTCTCCCAGTGGATTGACGATAGAAATGTCAAGGGACAGTACTAACAATAAGATTTTATAGATGGACCAAGAAAGCAACAACAGAGCCAACGAGACGCCGGCAGAGGAACTGCTGCCACCGCACCCGGAACCCCTCAGGGGGAGAGTACGATATCTCTGACCCCTCGATTTGATACCGATTTTCGATCAGAATTTTCTTCGGATTACGGGAAAAATGATGAAAAAAATCCTAGATCGATAGTTTTCGAGATATATCGATTTTAAAGTCAAAAGAAACCCAAAAACACTGTTTGAGAACTATTTCCCAACTGAAATTTTCTCAGGATTATGGGAAAAATAATAAAAAAATTCCTAGACTTATGGTTTTTGAGATATATCGATTCTAAATCGAAGAATAAAAGAATACGAAATGACGATTTAAGACTCATTCCCGAAGTGAAATTTTCTCAAGATTACGAAAAGAATTGTAAAAAAATTCCAGAATCCCGAAATTCTGGCGGAATTGGATCATTTTTTTGGGGTTATTTGGGTTATTTTTTTTAAGGCACAACCAAATCAGTCAAAAAATTGCGATCCAATTGGAGTTCTGGCAGTGTTTGATAATTTTTTGTGGTTATTTGGGTTATTTTTTTTAAGGCACAATCAAATCAGTCAAAAAATTGCGATCCAATTGGAGTTCTGGCAGTGTTTGATAATTTTTTGTGGTTATTTGGGTTATTTTTTTTAAGGCACAACCAAATCAGTCAAAAAATTGCGATCCAATTGGAGTTCTGGCCGTACTCTGTGCTAAGCACTTCATTGCTCAACGGAGCACACATAGAAAATTCTAAATCTTTTCCAGAATCGTCAAGATGAGTGAACATCTTCTTCTTCATCCGAAATTGAAGAATTTTTCTTATTTTCATTCTTTCGAGCAATTAACAAAAACCGATGCAATTGCAATTTCTTTTCTGGAAGAAATTGGGCTATTACCAAGCAGAACATCAACTCCTCCTCAATGCTGTGATATTCCAATAGAATATCTTCTAGATGAGGATCTATGAAACGATACATAGATATATGTATAGACGCATTAACGCACACACACACACACACACACACACACACACACACACACACGGGATACTGCATTGGCATTACCTCCACGCGGTGTATCCTGGGTAGCTCTAAAAATGTCTAAAAAATGAAAAAAAAATCGAATTTACAATCGATATATCTCAAAAACTATAAGTCTAGGAATTTTTTTATTATTTTTTCCATAATCCTGAGAAAATTTCAGTTGGGAAATAGTTCTCAAACAGTGTTTTTGGGTTAACTTACTTTTGACTTTAAAATCGATATATCTCGAAAACTATCGATCTAGGATTTTTTTCATTATTTTTCCCGTAATCCTGAGAAAATTCTGATTCGAAAATCGGTATCAAATCGAGGGGTCAGAGATATCGTACTCGTGCCCCGCTCAGGCACCCAAGGAGCGCGATCGCACCCGCCGTCACCCCACTTGAAACGTGGTACGACGCCAATACCACCATCTCAACAGATGGTGAATTCGCTGACACGAGCATCGAGACGGTGGTAGAGACGCCGAACAACAACGCCACGTAAGAGGTAGAGGACGACGCGGCGGCGGCAATGGACCGCATGCACGTAAGTGCGGAAGTCGGGACGCACGCAGGTGCGGACGGAACGCACGCGAGTGCGGCGGGGGAACACGCGAACGTGCCGGGCAGTGAAGCGCGCGCAAGCACGCAGGACAATGCCGACGAGGTGGCCACCCAGGCGCAAGGAGCGCAAGAGGGGCAGGCGCAGACGGCCGCCCAAGCTCAACCTCCACCGCCCAGCCGAACCATTAAATCACCATCAGAGCGGTCGGAAAAAGCGGTCGGCAAAGCAGAGGAGGCTGCTCGCAAGGTGCAAAGCTTGGGGAGGCCTACGAAAGGGCCATCGAGGACGCCGGCTACGCCCTGCGCACTGTGCGTCGGTTCTTCGGCGACGCGGCCAAAGAGCGCATAGCGGCGCCAACAAGAGTTGTCGTCGAGGCAAAGGAGATCTTCGACGACGCACGACTTGCCGCGCGCAAACGGCGCGAAAACAGGGAGCGCGGAGAGGAGGCAAGGCGCAGCGCAGAGGTCCTTGCCGAACAACTGCGTCAGTCGAGGGACAGGGTGGCCGAGGAGCAGCGTCGACTGCGGGCGCAGCTGGAGGAGGCGCAGAGGGTTCTCTGCGGGAAAACAGAGACGCAGGAACAGCGCATGGCGCGCCTGCGCGCTCAATGCGTCGGGCGCCACTGCCCCATCTGCACAATGTGTTAGATAAAGAGGTATTGCTGCTCTCACTCGCACCCATCTTACTATTATATAAAGAGGAAACGTTTGTTTGTATGTTTGAAAAAATCCCAAAAACTACTAAACCAATCGCCTCCAAATTTTGACAGCAGTTTTCCTATGTACCCTAAAGTGTCATGAGCTATTGAGATTAGATATGAATCGATTATTAAAGTTTCTATGCAAAATGTGGGAATAACATGCAAATCAGCTCCGGCTTCTCTTTTTGGTCACTAGGTGGCGAGACGCTATTTCAATCGTTCACGCGGCTGAAATGGCGCGATCCGGCCCATAAGTATAAGGCTATCAGTGGTGAAGTCCTCGATTTTCTTATGGAAAACTTCAAATTGGTTGTTCTATTTTGACTCACGATATTGTAGCGGGATCATTGATTGCCTAAATAATCCAACTCGCATCCATTTTCCTAAGGAATTGTTTTCATCGGCTGAAATATGCCTTTATTGGCTTCTCTCTTCGGACACTAGGTGGTGAGCCACTGTACGAGCCGTTCATACGGTTTCTTTTGCTACTACAATGAACGAGGCTTAAGGTCAGAAATTCAAATATGTCGAAATTGATTTACGCTCAGATTGTTTTTCACACGGGCAGTTGTATGTTAGACTTTCTAGGATGATTTCGATGAACCAATTCATCCTGATGCCGAATGGTGAAGAAAGAAGCAGAAATGTTGTTTATTCTGAAGCACTTCAGGGATTCGAAACTTTAAACACTCAAATGTTTCATCCATATTACAGTTAATAATTATCATTCGGATTCTATTAACTCAGGGAGCGGGCGATGCCACAACGGGGGATGCTAATTCTATACATACTCAACGCACGTCTCTACGTGCTCAAGGTTAAGGCTGATTTCAGTCTGAGGCCGGACTCGTAATCAGTGACCTCAAAAACTCATGTTATACCAATTTTCAATTAAATTCAATTTTTTTTCCAAATTTTTGGCCTGCAATCTTAGAAGCTCTAATTTGAATTTTCAAAATTTGAGGCCGGATTCGTGATCAGCGACCTCAACAACTCATGCATACCGATTTTTAAAAAAATTCATTTCTTTTCCAAAATTTTGTCAGGTGATCTTAGAGGCTCTAATTTGAATTCTTTATATTTGAGGCCGGATTCGTTATCAGCGACCTCAAAAACACATGTATACCAATTTCTACGAGAAACCATCAAGGCAAAAACTGTTTAACGTAAATAGTTAACTTGGCATATTACATTCAGATGTGTCCTTACACACACATACACACATATTTACATACACACACACGCACATAAGCAATCGCACTCAAGTGAGCGCGTACCGCATCAACTCCGAACTCGAAAAAACGCCGCAAAATAAAATTAAACCTGAGATAGATTTTTCTGTAATGTAAAATCTGAGTTAGATCTTTCTTTAAAAGTCGATCTGAAAACGATCTTTCTATACTGCTCGATTTGGAATAGATCTTTTTATTCCGCTCGATTCGAGATAGATCTTTTTATTCCGCTCGATTCGAGATAGATCTTTTTATTTCGCTCAATTCGAAATAGATCTTTTTATTTCGCTTAAATCGAAATAGATCTTTCTTCAGCGCATTTCTGAGATCGTTGCTTTTTCCCCCAGGGCGACGATATGTTGAAACTAACAAGAAGGGGACTGTGATATTGCAGATTTAAACAATTAATTGCAGGAGATATTGGAATTTCTCCAAAAAATGTATGAGACCATTTTCAAGCTATCGAACAAAGGTTTGTACGTATAACTTGAAAGGTCAAAAATAAGTGGGTGAACATAGCCAAACTGGTTGAAACGTGTTTAATTAATAGAGTAGCCTAACCGGATAGAGGATTCTGGTGTCAAACAATTTTTTTTTATAATCTTTGTAGTATTCAGCATAATTTTTGTTCTAAACTTTTTTTCATTTTCACACATATACAAGATTATTTGGGCTCTCAAAATTGAGAAAAAAGTTAAATTTTGAATACATCAGGTTTTGAGTGCATAGACTAACTTCCACATAGATGCACCTAAAAATCTGAAAAAATTTTTGAGTATTCTGGGGATGGATACCAATCAATTTGTCAATGCAGAATTGCGAACAAAATTTTGACCATGCTCACTTGACGTGGAACGTCCCATATACATATCTGCCTTAATTTGTCAATTTCAGGAATATTATCAAGAATATGGTGTATTTCACTTTTTTTGGTACTACTAATAAATATAAACTTATGAAATTGACTTATATTTTGTGAACAGCTATTGACGGGTTGTCTAAAATCACACAACTAGTTAATGTTAGCCAATTTCATGTGTAAATAACTTGCAATGTGATTTGAGACCACCCCTCAACAGCTGTTTACACGATATAAGTGAAACCATGAGTTAATATTCATTCATAAGACAAAAAAAAGTGAAATACATTATTTTATTGATGAAATTATGAAAATTATGTGAATTTTAGACAAATCAAGGCAGATATGTATATATATATTGCAACGGGCAATAGCAGACATCTGCGTATCGGTGTGCATGGAGCGACGCCGGACGCGCATCCGGAGTCTCGTCTGACTCGCATAGTTGCGTATAGATGGGAGTGCGCGCGCTCGCGCTGGTTCGGTGGGGCAAGCCAAGGTAGGCCGTCGACCGCGTGTGGAGCGAACGGCACTCCCGTCCCATGCTTCACACTGGATAGTCTCTATAGAGCACCAACCGGACCAGAGAATCCTGCGTTCCAGCCCGTTGTGCCGAACCTCCACAATTCCACCAGTGTCGCAAGGTATAATATCATAGCGGCAGGAATAGTCTTCGGGGCCAAACTGCTCGCAAGTGGAATACATGAGATTTTGGTCTCATCTATCTGCGTAGCCATATTAATCACCCGGTGTAAGAGCCACGAAAACAATACTTTTGTATCAGTATCGGGACTAGTGGGGACCTGAGCGTGCGGGCGTGATATTGCGCGATCGTGCGGAAGGTCGGCGTTACGACATATTTTTTAGTAGATTTTCTTTGTAAAAACTCCGATAAGAAAGGCCAAACAATATTCATAACTGAACGGCCGCCATTCTTACTCAAATCGTGGTGCTGGAAATTGGCGTGATCGAGTTTCTCTCGCGTTTATGATAACCAGTGTCGTGCGGTAGATTGAGTAAAGTATTAAAAAAATAAAAGTAAAATTAAGTATTAGTCAGGCTCGAAATATAATAGTATGTATGTATACTGCGGTATGCGAGGGCTAGTTAGGTGATTCAATAAATTTGTACTTGAAAAAGATATATTTCCACACAGCGGTTCAGCCTTTTCCATCATTCAAAACAATACACAAGTCCAATATTCAAAAAATTATATGCAGTGCCCACGTCCTCATAATTATCTTACAATACATATCACTGCAATATATAACTGCCTCAGTCTAAAGTCATAAAAAGCTCTATAACAAAGCAGTGCTGGAACTCCAAACGCTACTGGTAGCTTGATCCAGTGTCAGGGAATATATCTGTAGAGTTTGGCTGAGATTGATGACCCGAAGGCATGATATCCTCACTGTGAGCTTCATCGTGGACCTGATATGTTGAAACTAACAAGAAATGCATTCTGATATTGCAAATTTAAAAAGTTAACTGCAGGAAATATTGGAATTTCTCCAAAAAATATATGAGACCATTTTCAAGCTATCAAACAGAGGTCTGTACGTATAGCTTGAAAGGTCAAAAACAAGTGAGCGAACTGGTTTAAACATGTTTAATTGATAGAGTAGCCTATCCGAGTGGAGGATTCTGGTGTCATACAATTTTCTTTGATAATCTTTACAGTATTCAGCATAACTTTTGTTCCCATCATTTTTCTCATTTTCAGATAAATATATATATATATACATATAATTCTCTGTGGAATCGAACATCAAAATATTTGATTTGGCTAAAATTTTTTTTACGTTCTAGAGCATCATATGATATTCCACGAATTTTTGCAATTTTTCCGACCACTTTAACCCTGTTTGATAGATAGGCCAAGTTGCTGATTTTGCTGTTTTTGCATTTTCAGAGGCATTTTCAACCTCAATTCACACTCTGGAAATGACCTCTGAGGCAAAAAATGAATGGAAAACTTTTGTCTGCAGATTCCCGAATTTTATAGAAAAATTATCTCCAAGGTCATTGGAGCCCATTACATACTCCACATTGCCAATTCAAATCTCTATTTTTGTACCCTAGGAGTTCGCTTGTTAAGAGCCCCACCCTATGGGTACTCAAAGTTGCCTCATTCCATGCCACATACAACCTATATAGTGAAAAAATGGGCCTGGACTGTGGAAGCTCTCAAAAAATTGATATATAACCATGAATAGGCATGAAAATATGCTAAAATGACTATTCAGGTGACCCTTGCACCGCCAACACTTCCAAATTTTGCAAAAACTTGTCTGTGGTATGATGACAATTATTCACTATAGAAGCTCACATTCTTCCTGCTAATACATATTCTGAGTGATCAATATCATTTATACAGATCAAGCATTACTAATACTTGACGCCACCTAACTTTCAATAGTTATATGCACCGATGGTCAATATATTATTCTAAAATTTACAAGGAACTATCAATAAAGTATATTTGTCATGAATTACATTCAATGGATAAGAAAGATCAATCTAAAACTAGAAATTATGAACTGTGCATTACTCACACCTTATAACACACTAGGCAGTACATGAATTTCGTATAATTTTTTTAATATCAACAAGAAAATATCGAAGTTCACTTCCTTGGGTGATATTCATGAATATTGGACTCGTGTAATCGACTCATATAGTTTAACCCATTAATGCCGAAGCTTACCGTTCATTTAGTAAACTTTCAACGAGATCATTTTCCATGTTATCGGAGCTGAGATCATTCTATTTGTACATATTCCGACGTAGACTTTTATGCTCTTTCATAATCTAAGCTCAAAATTTTGATTGAACATCGAGGAAAAAAATATGGCCGATTGAAACATGAAAAAAAAAATTTTCAAAAAACAAATTTCTTGAGAAGCGACATTAGAATTAAGCGTACATGTGTGAGTGTAAGAATGCGCTGAGTGCGACACATTCATGCGACGGATGGCAAATGGCACGTAGTGCATGGGAATCATGAGGACAGTTTGCATTTTTGTGCAGCTGCCCAACATTGAAATGAATAGACGTCGGCTATGAGATATTCTCTTATCAGCCTGTATGGAGCCACAAGCAGCCAGCGGGCACTTGTGCGAGAATGCTATTTCATAAGCGCGAGTTGCACACGGCAACTGCGCAGCTCCGAATTGGTTAGAAACGGCCATAGGAGATCTTTTCATCGGCACGTATAAGTTGACGAGTAACCAGCAGGCACTCGAGCGACAACGAAAGAATGATATTTATAAGTAAACCCGATGCGCATCGCAGCGCATGAACAGATTTGTAACGAGCGAGCGCGCTTCGTATAGCTATAAGTACGCTTGTGCGAACGGGAGAAAGAAGCTGAGCCACGCGCGCTTGTTACCACTCCATGAAGGAGAGGTAATTCTCGCGAAGTGCGACACCGCCTTCCAACCGTTTCGCGCCCGCGCCTCGCGCCCTGAGAGCGCATCTTGACCTGACGTCACGACGCATATAAAAGATGCGGCCGCGGCGGACACGGACGAGTTGATCCGAGACAATCACGGATGCCATACGGGTGGCCGGACATGGAGCACGCGAGCGGCGCTGCTCCCCGCGAACGCGTAGCATACTTCCATCTATTGACGACAAGCAGCATGTGTGTAAGATCCAACCACGCGGGATCGAGTGTTAGATGTACCTCGTTTATGATAATAAAAGTTAGTGCTAGTGCACTCGCAGCTGGTTTTCCTTGCAACACCCTTCTTCCGCACCACACTCCACCCGAGCCGATAGACGCACACGGCCCAGCGCGTCTCAAGGTGCATTTTGATGGACGCGCGAAAAGCTTGCGTCAACTGTCCGCGCTACCATTTACGCGCGCGCGTCTCCTGAATTTTGCGCGCGCGCATGAAGCTGCCAACTTGCTCCTAAGAGGTTAAATTCGCATAGAGTTGAATTATCAAAATAGATCAGTACGAGTTTGAAAAACTATTGAATCGTCGCCGGGGATAGTGGATTAGAAGTAAATATAAAGATTATCCACTTATGTTTGAGTACTAGATAAAATTAATGGAATATTATATCTTGAAATTGAAAGAGAAACAAGTTTTTCTGATGTGGAGAATTTTTCAATTCAATTCAGGGCGGAAAATAACAATCTACAATGAGTAAAACTACAGAAAAGTTCCATATGATAGAGGCTTGGATGCGCGAGCTTCAAAGAGAACACGAAGAATTTGAGTTATTAGTGATTGCTTCTTTGTTGGTATTACTAAATAATAAGAGAAAACGACAAGAAAAAAGTACTGGGTTTCAAGTATTATACCGTATTGTAACCACAAGTCGCTCTTCGGCACTTATGGGTTCACGGACCACATATTTTTTCGTGATGAGCGAATATACGAGTGATAATACTGTTTCAAATTGTGCTAAACTCAAACGCAGACAATTTTGAAATTTTTCAGTATCCAACTTGGGGACTGGGAATATAGCATGAAAAGTCCATGCTGCTTTCTCATCTGGAAAATACTTAAAACCCAGTACTTTTTTTCCTGTCGTTTTCTCTTATTATTTAGTAATACCAACAAAGAAGCAATCACTAATAACTCAAGTTCTTCGTGTTCTCTTTGAAGCTCGCGCATCCAAGCCTCTATCATATGGAACTTTTCTGTAGTTTTACTCATTGTAGATTGTTATTTTCCGCCCTGAATTGAATTGAAAAATTCTCCACATCAAAAAAACTTGTTTCTGTTTCAATTTCAAGATATAATATTCTATTAATTTTATCTAGTACTCAAACATAAGTAGATAATCTTTATATTTACTTCTAACCCACCATCAACGGTGACGATTCAATAGTTTTTCAAACTCGTACTGATCTATTTTGATAATCCAACTCTATGCGAATTTAACCTCTAAAGTACAAGTTGGCAGCTTCACGCGCGCGCATGGCGCGCACGACCAATTTAAGTTTTCCATAAGGAAATCGAGGACTTCACCCCTGATTGCCTCATACTTATAAGCTAGTCCAAGCCATTTCAGCCTCGTGAACGGCTAAAACAGCATCTCGCCACATAGTGGCCGGAAAGAGAAGCCGGAGCTGATTTGCATGTTATTTCCACATTCTGCATAGGAACGTTCTTAATTAATCAATGGACAATCTTCACAGCCTATGACACTTCAGGGTATATGGTAAAGCTACTGTCAAAATTTGGAAGCGATTGGTTAAGTAGTTATTAAGATTTTCCCGAACATGCAAACAAACGTTTCCTCTTTATATGATAGTGAGATTAATAGTTTCTTGTCAAATTTACCACAACAGTGATATTAGTGAAACTTGATATTTGTACCCACACAGCATGGATCATTCAGTGGAATATTTCGAAAGAATCCACTCAAATATTTCAGTGGAAGATTTCTGGAGGATTCCTGGAATATTCCAATTCGGCGTTCAAAAACCAAACTATAAATCATTCAGAGGAATGTTCCAGGAATCTTCCAGAAATCTTTCACTGGCAGATTCCGTGGAATATTTCTGGAAGCTTTCTGGAAGATTTCTTTGGAAGTTTTATAGACGTCCAATGCCCCGTTGGAATATTCCAGGTATCTTCCACTGGAAGATTCCGTGGAATATTTCTGGAAGCCTTCTAGAAGATTCCTTTGGAAGGTTTTGAATGTTCGATGATGCGTTCGAATATTCCGGAAATCTGCCACTGGAAGATACCGTGGAATATTGTAACGGGTCAGATTTGCACGTTATGATTTTCAAGTTCGTTTTTCCTTCCAATGTTTGCAAATATGAGTAGATAGGATTGTTTCCGAAAAGTGCAATACAACCCGGACAACAAATTCTATCAATGACAATCTTTACCAAAAAGCGCACTGCGACGCGGTCTCAGACTTGAATAAATATGATGAGTTTTGGTTATTGAGAATGATACTCCAGAAGCGCACTGCAGTCAGAGCTATCAATCTCGGTTAATATAGAGGAATCCAACTATACGATTATCGAAAAGTACAATACAGTTCAATCTCTCACAGTCATCGGTCCGTACGATCGTAATCATATGTCCATGATATGAGTAGATCTTCGTAATCTTCCAAGAAGCGCACTGCAACTCAGACAGATACTTTGAACTATGATATCTTTACCAAGAAGCGCAATGCGACCCAGTCTCAGATTAGAATGAATGATTGAGATGTATACTTGCTTTTGTAATATTGAATTGTCTTAATTTTATGAATAGAAAATTAAGATGAGATTCAAATATCAAAATTTTGTGAGTTCACTTGTTAAAGAGAGAATTTATAAGTATAATAAATCTCTGAGTTGATTGGTATTGATCATTAATTAATATAATCAGATGAAGTAAAATATTCTTTTCAATTGTACTTTCTTTTAATTTGAATTATTTCTAAGTTCAGCTATGAAGAGATTCTTAGGCACTTTTAAGTGTATTAAAAGTCACGATAAATAAATTCAAATGGATATACAAGTCAATGAAAAGAGATGTATTTCAATTCTAAATGGCTTTTATTAGGTTATATACATGGATATACCCATGCCAATCCCAGTTCGGGCAAAGCTCTAGCTCGTCTGATCGCTACAAGAGTGATGATAAATTTTGTTCAATCGCAGGGTTATTTATACTGGAGATTGGCATAGGGCGTTAACGTGTTAGAGAGAGAGCTATCGTCCCTCTTACCCGCCCTCATCGCAGGTATAGGAAAGCGCGCGAATCCTGTGCTGGAACGCGGAAAGTTTTCCCGCATAAACTCTTGTTTTGGCGCGTAACCCATTTCCTTGTTTTCTGCTGGTCGTAGTCGTCGTGATACAGGATGCGCGCGGCGATCCATGGCGCGCTTATTTGAATATACTTATATCTTTATGCTACCTCTATTGATTCTCGATCGGTAATTTGTTCCACCCAGTCGATAACCGAATCTATTTTAGATGCGGAAATTCGGCTACTCTGACCTGACCCTCACAATATGTTTTGAAACTTTCTAGAAGATTTCTTTGGAAGGTATCTGAATGTCCAAGGCCGCGTTGGGATATTCCAGAAAACTCCCATTGGAACCTCCGTGGAACATGTTCGGAAGCTTTTTGGAAAATTGCTTTGGAAGTTTTCTGAATGTCCAAGGCCGAGTTGGAATATTCCAGAAAACGTCCACTGGAAGTTATCGCGGAATATTCCTGGAAACCCCTGGAAGATTTCTTTGGAGCGTTTCTCAATTTCCGATGCCCCGTTGGAATATTCCAGGAATCTTTCACTGGAAGATTCCGTGGAATTTTTCCGAGAGCTTCGGGGAAGATTCTTTTGGAATGTTTTTGAATGTCCGATGCCGCGCTGGTAAGTGCTGCTCTGGGATTTTCCAGAAATCTTTCACTGGCAGATTCCGCGGAATATTTATGGAAGATTTCTGGAAGCTTTCTGTGGAAGGTATCTAAATGTCTGAGGTCATATTAGAATTTCCCAGAAATCTTTCACTGAAATATTCCAGTGGAATCGTTCGAAATATTCCCTGGGAATATTTCAAGTCGTTTTTTTCAGAAAATTTAGAGAGTTAAAAGCTGCGTTGAAATATTCCAGATATCTTCGACTGGAAGATTCCACGGAATATCGCTGGAAGCTTTCTGGAAGATCTCTTTGGGAGGTTTCTAAAAGCCCGAGGCCGCGTTGGAATGTTCCAGAAATCTTCCACTTGAAGATTCCGTGGAATATTTCTAGAAGCTCACTGAAGAATTTCGTTGGAAGGTTTTTAGATGTCCGATGCCGTGTTGGAATATTCCAGAAACCTTTCACTGTAAGATTCCGTGGAATATTTCTGGAAACTTCCTTGAAGATTCCCTAGGAAGGTTTCTGATTGTCCTATGCCCCGTTGCAATATCCCAGGAATCTCCCACTGGAAGATTCCGTGGGATATTTCTGGAAACTTTCTTGAAGATTTCTTTGGAAGGTTTCTCATTTTCCGATGCTCCGTTGGAATAATCCAGAAATCTCCCACTGGAAGATTTCGTTGAATATTCCTGGAAGCTCTCCGGAAAATTCCTTTGGAAGGTTTCCAAATGTCCGCGGCCGCGTTTGAATAGTTCATAGATCTTTCACTGGAAGACTCCGTGGGATATTTCTGGAAACTTCCTGGAAGATTTCTTTGGAAGGTTCCTAAATGTCCGAGGCCGCGTTGGAATCTCCCAGAAATCCTCCACTGGAAGATTCCGTGGAATATTCCTGAAAGCTTTCTGGAAGATTTTTTCGGAAGGTTTCCAAATGTCCGAGGCCGCGTTCGAATATTCCACAAATCTTCCACTGGATGATTCCGTGTAATATTTCTGCAAGCTTGGATTGAGTGGATTATTGGTATCAGGTGGGAAATCAGACAGTTGAAATTTACATCTGCATTATAATGTAAATTTAATTCCCCTGAAAGTTCGTGTTAGGAAATAGTAATGAAGCAGTTGACGCACATGAAAACTGATAAGACCGCTGGAAAGGAAACCACCGGCATTTTCATTTCCCTTATAGTTAAATTCCAAAAATGTATGTGTGGGCGTGAAATGCGGAAAAACTGATTTTCTGCAAGTTGTGCTTCATAAATGATAAAAAAAATTCATGAATTCGCGTCGTGCTGGAAATTCTGATAATATGGATTGATTGAGCTGCTTGAGCTTTGTTATTTTTCATTGTGAAAAACTGAAATTTATCGAAGCGTGGGCGTAAAGTACGATCTTGAAAATTGGTTTCATATTTTGTAATTTTTATACGTCGAGAAAAATTTGAGAAACTATAATATGGTGCGATTCTATGTGTGACCGATGGGAAGATCATTCAATGAGCTTTCATATATAATTGGAACTTCGAAAAAATTTTTCCGTGGGCGTGAAATGCGGGACTAACCCATTCTCAGATTTCCATTTCATCGATGCGTTGGCGTGCAGTACGTACTCGAACATACGGTGTTTTCACCTGTTATTTCTATGCGTTTAGAAAAATACGTGAATCGATGGTATGAGTAGATTCAGGTATGACTGTTCGTAAGATCGAACAAGCTTCCGAATTTCATTGTTTGAACTTTGAAAAAATTGGTGCGTGGGCGCGAAATGTGTAAAAAGTAGTGTAGTGCTTATCTGAATCTAACCAATCATTCAATAGGCTTTTATATATCATGCTGTACACTTAAAAATTCGTGTAACTTAAGAAGAAAATCATGTTTTAATATCTTGTATTGTGATAATGATTAAAACGAAATATGAATTAGTGTTATGATCAAAATGTTGCTGTTACCAGTCGATAGAGTCGATTAAATACATCCATTCTATATCGTAGGAAATTTGATTATTTTTATGCGCGGACGTATAATTCATGAATGGAAATTGTTGTTGTCTCTTGTGATGGAGAGATCATTGCAAATAAACTAGAAAATAATTACATATGATGTGAACTGTATCCACAATACTATTGAGTAATGAAATCGGGTTAAGTAACTATCGGGTAATAAAATTCGTCAAATGATCCTCCGATTTTGGGCATGATGAATGAGAAATGTAAAGAGATTATTTTATTTTTTTCTGTATGATTCATTATTTTAGATAGTACTATCATAAAAATTCCCATAAAACACTCGAGCGAGCGATAGCGAGCGAAATAATTGCTCGTTACATAGAAAAATTGATTGGATAATTGTTCCAACTCTGTTCTGATCGAATCTTGCAGGAAGCTTCCAGAAATAGTCCACAAAATTATTCGGGAAGCTTTCAGAAATATTCCCCAAAATCTTCCAGTGAAATATTTCTGTAACATTTTAATGCAACCTCGGTCACTCAAAATCCTTGCAATGAAATTTTCCAAAAATTTTCCAGAAATATTCCACAAAATATTCCACTGGAAGATTTTTGGAATATTCCAACACAGCCTCAGTCAATCAGTAACCTTCCTATGAAGTCTCACATAATCACTGCAGACGCGTCGTTGCAGTCGCGCTGCTCGCGCATTATAGCTAATACCAACGAATATAGCAACTAACAATATTGACATTCGTTGATATTCGTTGATAATACCTCTCTTTTTTGTATACCTCTGTCCTCTGGTTCTTCGTTGATTGATCTGAGAATTCGAGCTAGCTCATTTTTCAATAAGAATTCCCTTGATGGGATAATAGAATTCGATATCGATATCGCTTGTGATTATTCTCTTGTTCCAAAAAATTTATTGTTTCCCCAAATATAACAGGTATGTGATATTTTCTTTGAAAAATATAAATAATTGTTGGCAAGCTCATACAGAATATTAAATGATTTTTATCATTTTCTAGTCTCCGAAAGTTGTTTACCCACGTGGTTGGCCATAACCTATCTTCAGGAATCTTCAATTTTCAAGGTTAATGAAGTGATAAAAATTATATTTGATAGAGAACTTAGAAGTTATCCTCTTATTTCATAACAAGACCACTAAAAGATTATTGGTCTTTACACTGAATCAACGAAAAATCATATTAGAAATCAATTATAACTATCAATATTTATAACTCGATAGTTAATAGTAATTCATCAAGTGACTGTGTTTTTCATAATCAATTAACATGCAAATTCATCACAGTTTTTGATACATCAATTATTCACGAAATTAACAGTATAAATGAACCAAATTTTCACAAGAACGTTCTTCAATAATTTTATATAACATAAATCTGGAGAGCATCACGAAACGACGTCCATTCATTTGTTTTTCATTAATGACGTTTACAGTGTAACAAAAATTATACCTCTCCAACTGTAAGATCAATAAATAGGTAAATGATGTATTAGTATTTCGACAAATAACAATAACGGATGATTTACATGTGATACATATACAATGGTAAAATTCTTACTTCTGATCAGTTTGCTCATCTATTATTTTTCATTCTTTATTTTAAAGTTATCTAGGGTAAACATCGCACAGGATGAAGAGTCATATTTTACCTCTTCTTTCTTACTTAGTGGCTATGTACAAAAGATACGTACCTTATTGAATTCTCTCAAAGTATTACAAATTGGAAATTAGGCGGATTACACAAAGTAGTACAATCCGTTGGTTCAGTACATCCTTTGCGTTACACACAAATGAACAAGTGGATCTTTCAATTACTAAGAGTGAAATTCATCATCTGTTTATTTTTGAATACAGTTAAGTGTATTACGTTCACCAAGCAGTATTCAGCAATGGAATTGTTAATTGTGGAAAGTTTTGTTTCACTGTGCAATTGACTGCAACAGATTAAGAAGTATGGATTTGTAATGTTCATTCTCAAATTTAGAAATATTGTTGTAGCCAAACTAAACTCAAAAATCACTCAAATTCTTTACAATCTTCTATTATGGAGTAAAAAACTTGTCTACTTACAGAGTGATTGTTAGTTAAATTATCTGTATTCATCAGATATAACACTTTAATTAGAAATTTGAGTTAATTGTAACTAATTTCAATGTCGATCAGCATAAAGTGTACCCGCTTGTACTATATGAATATTATCTATTAAATATAAGTTCTTCTATTTTAGTGTGAGCCTCAATTGGGAAGAATACGCTAGTTTTTTTATCGTAGAAATCTAAAGAACGTGCAAAATTAATTAGGTCGTATTTTTTTGTTTTTCGATCCGATCAAAATTCGACCTAATATGAGGAGATGAAATTCGTGTCATTAGTAACGATATGACGTCATTTTCATTTGAAGTATATCTATATCTATTGAAAACGCCAAATCTTTCAACGGTCATATCTTTTAGAAAAATAACTTTGAACAAAAATAGAAAAATATGACCTAATTATTTTCCCATTCTTTATGTATTTTACATGAAAAAACTAGATGTTGTAAGAAATTCGTCAACCCTATTGAATAGTTTACAAATTCTTCAAGAGACTTCAAGTTGTCACATTGACAATCTGAAAACTATTGGGCGATTCTCTGTGGAATCGAACGTCAAAAATTTTTTTTTAATACTGTACATTCTTTTTTCGCACATGCAGGGAAAGTTTGTCGAACTTGGTGACAGCACTTTTACCAAGGTATTTACTGACTCGAGTTAGGTTATAACTAGAAAAATTAATTGAAAAATTAGGAAACACAGCTTTGAGATGAAGTGACAGGTGCCAACAACAACAACAGTATAATAAACCTGGATTGGCTAAAGAACCATGATGAATGAACCATGAACTATCATGAATAGTTTTTTTATATTAATCTTTTTTATCGTTTTTGTCGAGTGAATGCCAATCAAGACACTCATACTTTATCAATAGATAGCACAGTAGAAATAAACTACTGAAAGTTAGCTGGCGTCAAGTATTGGGAATTGAGGGTCCCGATCGAATAACTCGCACTACGCTCGAACCCATGTGTGGCGGTCGGGAGCGGGGATATTTCAAACTAAAAATTGAAAGTACAAAATTCAAAATTTTCAACGTACCATCGGATTTGTCTCATTTAGGCGCACATGTTTTACATTGACAGTTTCTGTGTCTGGATTGTTCTTTTCGAGATAAATAATAATTTTTGGTATTTTCATCATACTCGAAAATAATTATTTTCTTGACTTCAACTTGTCAGCACTCAGCCGGAAAAGCATGGAATGAGTTCAAATTTTCCACGGACTATGAGACAACATTTTTTATTCTAATGGACCAAGTCAGTTATTGAAGAAGTCTATTTGTTGAACATTATTGACCACTTGATAAAAGAAAATTTCTTCCACGATTCCCAAACTTTGCGGAAAAAACGTGTGTGAGGAAAGTTGAGCTACGAAAAACTTCCAGCGACAAAGTTGATCGATAATAATCAAGTCAGTTTTCTACAAATTTTCAAATAAATCCATCAATTAATTAGTGAGATATGGAAGATAAACGAAAAATTGTGCTGTGAGCGCCCCGCCGCCCCCTTTAACACTCCGATGCTCCCAGCGATATGGACAGATATTTTACATGCTTGGTGTACAACCCTGACGGCTGTAATTCCGCGTACCGTAGTGTGTGACATCGTGCGCGCACCTGTGAAATAGCTAAGCGTGTCTACCGGCTAGTGACCCACCATCACCACCCGAGCTTTTCAAGGAAAATTGAGCGAGCATCTGCCGTTTGCAAGCGAGAGAGCCTTCCTGTCCTAGCAGCCGTCCACGTGACCCGGATATTTGACGCCTCGCAGCGGGAGTACTAAACTGTACACCCAAGTGTTCGCAGGTGAGGCTACACAACGCTCCATACTAAATCGCCATGCAGGCAAGCGACTCGAGATCAGCCCTCCGCTCAAGCCAGCGTAAAAGCTTTGGCAACACCAGTTCTGCAAGGCAATGTAGAAAAGTAATTTTTCCCCTTCGACTAAACCTACTATTACTCTCATACCCGATCATCTCATTCATCGTGCATCGCGACGGAACCATTGCCCGATCCAACCCATCCCCTCCCGCGGTCTCGGTAGGCTTACCGACAATTTCTGAGCTACTCGGACGAGCTTTGTCGAGGCAGGGATTGAGCGAAAAACGTCAACTGACCAGGTAATGGGCGAGAATTGCACGGCATGAGATTCGGCACCCCTCAAAGAGCCCCGCAACCTGCCGTGAGATTTTTCATCGACTGCTTTCCTCAGCAAATACCTACGCTCACATTGTTACTAGCTGCCCCATCGCAATCTATAGAATTTGAAATTCTCGGAAGATGGCGCAATTAATCCTCTTTTATGTACTCAAACAGTCCAATTCTCTTCTTTTCTCTTCGATGCTGAAGCAATGTTAGACAATATGTATTATAAGTTGGTTTTCACACCCTCCATTCTTCAAAAATTCGTATTTGTGGTGATCTTTCAGGGCCAATCCGTGATATGGAGTTCAAATAAAAACTCCATGTGAGTGGAAGGAGTGGATCCTTACTCCCTAGACTCCTTAATTTAAATAATGTAATAATTTCAGTTACACTCGTGAGAGGAAATGTTTGTTCTTCATCGAATATATGTAAATCGTGTTTGAAATGTTTATTGTTGTTTTGTGATGATAGATAGCCTTATGAGACCAGCAAACCAAGCTGGGGAAACGTCGCTAAATATAAATTTATATAGTGATTTCATTTGAACTCCATCTCACGGATTGGCCCCCAAAGATCGAGACGAATACAAACTTTTGACAAGTATTAATTTTCCCCACTAAAAATCTGTCATTAGTTGAATCATATACTCCTAGAACATATTTTTTCATCGAAGCAAAAGATATCTGGTGTAAAAAATTAATTTGGATATTCTAAATAATTTCTAGCAATTTCTAATTCAAATAATTATTTTTAACGACCACATGTTTCAAACGACGAATAAATTCATTTTAATCGGGCTTAGTGGACTATCCCAAAGTGATATTGCGAGAAAAAAATTCCACGCTGCCCGGGCTGGATTCGAACCAGCATCCTCCTGATCTCCGGTCAGTTGCTCTACTATCTGCGCCACCGGAAAGACGGCTGCTCACCACATTCTTGGAGCATGAATTCATTTTTCGCAATATCACCCATATGTACATGATCAAATTTGATCGCTTGAATCTGCACGATCAAGGTCCAATCCCATTATTGCAGATTCCCTTTTTGCCTATATTCCCCCTTAGTTATTCTCTCTACTCATGTTAGAAGTTCTAACTTATCGAGAATTTCAGAAACCGCTACCTTCTTCCCTGAGCATCTTGCCTTGGTCACAGTTTCCATAAGTGATGACGTTGAAAGCCAAATGGCTTGTGGAGTGACTGATTCGTCCAAATACCGACGTGAGCCACGCCGCCATTTGAACGACTAGTTGCGGTACCCCTAAGTTATCATTCGCAATGACAACCATAATTGTTCGTTTATTAACTAACCCTCTCAGGATTACTGGCGAGTAACTAAGTTGTAGAGACAACATCCTTGATATGGTGCAAGTAAAATAGATACAGATTGTTGACAGAAACATGTTCGCTTCAAAGTGTGTATATTTATTGCAAACGTCAGATTCTATGTCGTTGTTTTGCTCCAACATTTCAGTCTGTAACTAGCACAAAAGCATCGTCACTGGTACAAATCTAAATTGTTTAGGAACTACGACATATCATGTATCATTGAGCCAACCATGTATTCTGAATCACTTATTGAAGAATTCACTCCTTCTGACGTTTACTGTTGACTAAGGATGCTATTGCAAAGTACATTGTGTGGAGCCATGCCACGTCAGCCTGACGTGGAAGCTCAGTGAGTCCTGAGTTAACTTGTGAGGCTACATCACGATAATTGAGATCACGATGATTCAGCACAGATTAAAATTGAGTTTTGGAAAAGTCTATATGATTATTGTCCAAACGTCTAATCTAAAAAAATCTTGTAGTTTCATCTGACATCTATTAATTTTCTTACAGGCATAGAATAAGTTATGGGTGTCCAAATTGTAGTGGTGTCAGCTATTGCAGTTATGCTTGCAGAGATTTAAGTCTCCATACTTTCCACAAGTATGAATGCAAGATTTTACCAATGATCAATGGTGAGTTCATGGATCCCCAATATATTTTCTGTGAGAATGATACGAGGATTCTTATCCATCATGAACAAAGACCATATGCATCTCCCGTGTAACTATGAGGATTCCGTCTCGTGGATATCGTGTCTTAAGTGGTATTCTCTCTTGAGCAACGTTCTTTCTCGAGCAATGTTTCTTTACACAGAAATTTCTGTCTAAACCATGTTGTGCATCAAAAAGGATTCGTTCTGTGAACAGATCATATTGCCATTCTTGCCTCGGAATTTTCCTCCAGCTGCTGCTTGTCAGCCTCAGTTTCAATGATTACACCCACCCCGCACTCGTGGGTGCGTGCGCCAAGAGTACGGCTCGGGTGTGCGTGGCCGCGGCTACACCAGTCGTGGGGTGGGGTGTTATTGCCCCACGCATCCGGAAAAAACAGCGTTTTCTCTGGGCTGGTGTAGCGCCTGGAGTGTCGTTGAGATGGTGCGCGGACACTCACGCACACACACACGTACACAGGCGTTCACGTCGCGGCGCGGATGCGGTGGTCAAATAGTGGCGCGTTCTAATTAGCACGAGGGTCGGCGCGAGAGTGAGGGTCCTTCCTGTCCTCGCGCGGCTCACTTGCCGCGCGAGACGGGAGGTCCGCCCCTCTCTATCTCCTCTCTCTTGCTTCTTCGCGGAGAACATCCCCCAAAGAGCTGCGGCGCGTGCCCACGTCGATCGCGCGTCGTTCACGCGACTCGCGTGCTCGCGCGAGCTTCTTGCTTGCCACGTGGCGATCGCGCGATAACGAGTGCTCGCGAAGCACTTGTTACAATACGTGAAAATGGAAAAATGCTAAGAACAGAAGTTATGCTGAACATCGCAAAGATCATTGAAAAAAATTGTTTGACACCAGAAACCTCCATCTTGATTAGATATTCTATTTATTAAACATGTTTAAACCAGTTTAGCTATGTTCGCCCACTTATTTTCGACCTTTCAAGTTCACAGTGGGGATATCATGCCTTTGGATCATCAATTTCAGTCAAACTCTACAGATATGTTCCCTGACACTGAAGCAAGCTACCGGTAAAGTTTGAAGTTCTTGCGCTGCCTTGGTATAGAGCTTTATGTGACTTGAGACTAAGGAAACTACATATAGATATACATATCGGCCTCGATTTTTCTGGAATTGTCATAATTTCTGCAATATCATCAAGAATATGGTGTAATTCACTTTCTTGCGTACTATTTATGAACATTAACTGAAGGAATAGACTTATTTTGTGTGAACTGTATGAGTGAAATTCAAAAAGCTATTGACGGGTTGTTTTAAATCACACTCCTGGTTAATGTTAGCTAATTTAATGAGTAAATTACTTGCAATGTGATTTGAGACCACCCGTCAATAGCTGTCCACTCAATATGAGTAAGTTCTATTAGTTAATATTTATTAATAGTACTCTTATGACCCAGTCTTGTCCCTCCAAATTCTTTGGGTTTTTCCATCGATCCCCCCGATCTCAATGAAGATCCAGCTTTCATCATGCCCTTCGCCCCACACGAGTCCTACAACGACGCAAACAGCTCAGCTGCTCGACAGTGTAGAGAGAAGATAATTGTATGAACGAGTATATTGAGTGAGAGAGATACGGCGAGCAGTAATTAAGACGCGCTGCATTATCATCTGCAGGCGATGATTGCATTACCCTCCGTTGTGCCTCTCGAAAATGAAGCATGGACAGGGCATGGCATATTGCATAATGAGTTTTTTCCAATTTATGTTTCATCCAGAATTTAAAAATGAGCGGGCTAGCCTAGTTGAAAAGGAACATAATAATAAGTTAGCCTTTAGGCATAAGAAGTTGTACAAGCATTCTGCAACGGCCTTGATCAAATCTGCAATCAATCAAACCAATTCAGGATACTATATTTTCCGGCATTCCAAACCAAAGTAACGTACGATCATGACCGATGCAACACATTCACGACGACTTATCAATCTTATATCCATTCTGTATAACATTGAGCTGTGAAATAACCGATTCGTAGATATTTCATATATACATATAAATATTTTGCATTACTAATAAAGCGAGCTGCCTTATAATCAGGTAACATACACCATCAATCGAGACCTCATGACCCAAGATGATTATAACTGATAATTTGTACATTTCCAAATGATAGAACATTATAATAATTGAACAGATTCACCCTTTATCTAGTAAATCTTGCGGGCACATATATATGTACATATTTATCAATCATAATTGGAAATGAGTGAATCATGTAACATCATTTTGATTATGTATGCGTGAGGATTCTCGCGCAGTAGAATCATGAAATGTAGTCCCTATCGCCACAGTGTTACTCAGCGCCTCATTCAAAGCCATGACCATATAAGGAGCTTTCTGACTACTCGGATAGTGTCGCGGCACCCCCGAGGAGCGTTCTTCGACCCTATCACTGTGACGTCACGGCAAGGATGAGAGAGCGAGCTGCGGCCGGCCGCGGCAGAATTCCATCTGCGCGTACCACACAGACAATCAGTTGTGGAATTCCCGGGCGTGTCGCGTTAGTTTGAAAACCATTCGTAGTATAATTAGTGCTCATATTTAATGAAAATCAGTAATATAGTGAGAAAGGTTGTTGTGAGTAGTTTTTGTTACATCATCTACCCACGAGGCGATTATATAGACGTGATCGCTCGCTAGCGAGCTGCCAAGCCAAAGGAACGCGCCTGCAGCCGAAGCCGAACTGGTGGGCCGTAATCGGACACCAGCGTTATAGGAGTAGCCAGAAACGAGAGACCGGTCCCCTCCCCACCGCAGCCGCGACGCGCTGCGCACGAATAGCGCACAAGCAGGTCTTGCTCCCACCAACGCGCTCTCGCCTGAGCCCACACACATCACGGTCCACGTACCTCGCTTGGCGACGCACGCTCCCAGGGCCGTAACTACCGTGTGCTCAGTGCATTTGTAGCGCAAATCGGAGTAAGTTCGGAGTGTCAATCTACGATAGCGACTCGCCACCACATAAATTGAACCGGAACCCCCACCGCAAAATTTGAATGAGTCCTTTCTCACTGGTCGGGCATTAGCAGTACGAAAGAGATTAAAATAGAACATTTTTTTGATGGAATTACGAGAATCATGGGAATCCCGGACAAATCAAGGCAAATATGTATATCTATATATAGCTGCCTTAATCTGAAGTCTCATAAAGCTCTACGTCAAGGCAGCGCTGGAACTTGAAACTCTACCGGTGGCTCGCTTCAGTGTCAGGGAACATATCTGTAGAATTTGGCAGAAATTGATGACCCGAAGGCATAATATCCTGACTGTTAATTTTATCATAGACCTTATATTTCGGAAGTAATAAAAAAGAGATTGTGATATTGCAGATTAAAGAATTGGGTTGCAAGAGATATTTAAATTTCTCCAAAAAAAGTATGAGACCATTTTCAAGCTATCGAACAGAAGTATAAACGTATAACTTGAATAGTCGAAAATAAGTGGGCGAACAGCCGAACTGGTTCAAACATGTACGATTCATAGAGTAGCCGATCAGGATGGAGGATTCTGGTGTTGAACAATTTTTTCATAATCTTTCAGTGTTCAGCATAACTTTTGTTCTCATAATTTTTTCATATTCACATATATACGAGTATATTTAGGCTGTAGAAATTGGGAGAAAGATCTTATTTTGTCAACTTTGAATTGTGATTGCATGTAATAACTTCCATGTACATCCATATAGAAATCTGAAAAAAATGTTGGGTTCTTTTTGTAATGGATATCAATGATTTGTATGTAATATATCAGAAATCTGCATAAGTTTTCTCTCTCACATTACTATTGATTCGAGTTTCGATAAAACTCATTGTGTTCTCATGAGTTTGTAATATCAGAATAATGTATAAAGAATCGCCGGCAAGGTCTTCTAACAGTTCACGATGGGCTGGAGATATGTAGTATCACTCATGTTGATAAATTTGTCTATTTTTGATAATTATTTTATGACCGAGTAAATACATTCAACTTTATTTTCACATTGGTAAAACGAGTAAATACTGAAATTTCATATCAAATACCATCTACTATGAGTCCTCAATCCGCGATATAGGCAGATGTTTAGTGTGACTATTGATGATAATTCCTTTTGGTCTTATGCAATGTATATTTTGTAGAGCGATCTGGAGAAAACCATTCAATACTCCCAGGTTGGGTTAAAAATATACTCCCCTAAATCTTTGATCGATAGATAAATTATGTTTGAGATCAATTATTTCAACGATGATAATATCCCCGGGAATTCGGAATATTAAGATGAGTAATTCCAGTCATTTTTTTCTAGAATAGAATAATAATACTATATAACATCAAGACAATATTGTTGTGTAATAATTTCACGTAGGAGGTAGTAATATACAAGAATACAAGATTAAATTGTCATATTTTCTATGTCCACATGTACATTCTGGAAAGACGAAGTTCAATTACATAAAAATTAGTAAAATATGCTGCTATCAGATTATTGAAACCGTTATAGATCTTTGATGTTTTTCCAATTGAAACAATCTTATTCTCATTTGTTACTCTCGCGAAACTAATCAGATTTTTATCCGTATCAGCAACATTGACTAATTTTCATCTGTTCCATCATCATTGCAAAAAACTAAAAATTGGTCATGCATCTTGGAACTTCACAACTGCAGGACATGGAAAGAGTAGTGCTGATGCAATTGGTGGTTCAACGAAGAGATTGTGTGATCAAGCTGTTTTAGCAGAAAGAGATATTATGTCTGCAGACGACGTCATTCAAGTTATAAATAATGCAGGATGTAAGATTAAAATATTCCTAATAACTCCATCAGACATTCAAAAGATAGACACATTGATTGCTCCTGACATTACACCAGCACCACAATCGAATAAGATTTTTCAAATCATTTACAATGATAGCTATCCTGGATTATTTTTTCTCAACTATTTATCATGTTCTGAATGCTTCACCAATCCACCTTGCCATCATTATTCATTATCGACCCAAGGATGGTCATTGAAGAAAGTAAAACATTTAAAAAAGAAAGTATAAAGAATATGTTATTTTATGAAGTTGGAAGATAAAATTAAAAAATATAAAAGATTTATTATCATCATTATTATAGTTACTTTCTTGTTATTGTTATTATTATTGCGAAATCCATTGATTAAATTGATTATTTTGATGTATGTACTATTTCTTATATAAATGAGGGAAAAATAATAAATTGTTATTCACAGTGATTTTATGAGCGTGAAATTTTTCTATCATCTTTAAATTTGGTACCCATAAAAATATTTTGTGAAAAAGAAAATTAACCACGAAACAGCCTTGAGGATGGATCTCAAGGTCAAATTCAAGATCATCCCCAAATTTTAATGTAGAAAACATTTATAGAATTGCCTTCTTTCTCAATATATGAGCTGTTGCAAGTACTAAAATATACCTATTGCTCTTACAGATACCTATGCTTGAACGCGAGTAACGCGACTTTTTTTTCACTCTTTAACTGGAATAGACACGAAAAAAATTATGAAGGATTGTGTGCTTTGAAATTAAAAACAAAAATTTTTCTTGGCCAAAAATGAATAGTTTGGGAGAATTGCTCATATAGGTGATATTGCGAGAAAATGAATCCATGCTCCAGGTATGTGGTGAGCTGCCGTCTTCCCGGTGGCGCAGATGGTAGCACTACCGACCGAAGATCAGGAGGACACTGGCTCGAATCCAGCACGGGGAGCGTGGAATTTTTTTCTTGCTATATCACTTTGGGATAATCCAACAAGCATAATTAAAATGAATTTATTCGTAATTGAAACATGCGGACGTTAAAAAATAATTATTTATTGAGTCTAGCTCCATCTGAATAGAAATCCATGCGAACCCCTGCTTAAAATGATCGACCGGATTTCCCACTTCGTTTCCCATTGGTGTTTCCCGGTCAAATAGCGGGGTTTCACCGGTGAAATCCAGTGGGAAACACGGTCGATTCAGCGGTAATCGAAGTTGACCGAATAACATTCCCGGTCGGTTGACCGGGTTTCACGGTCAGATAAAAAATATCAAGGGCTCCTCCGGAAGATCGTTTCCCAGTCGATTACCGGTGTTTCCCGGTCGATCGACCGTGATTCCCAGTCGATCGACCGGGAAACACGGTCAGAAAAAAATAATGTGGGCTCCTTAGAAAGAGTGTTTCCCGGTCGATTATCAGTGTTTCCCGGTCAATTGACCGGAAAACACTCTTTCTAAGGAGCCCATATTATTTTTTCTCTGACCATGAAACCCGGTCGATCGACCGTGATTCCCGGTGGATTGACCGGGAAACACCGATAATCGACTGGGAAACGATCTTCTGGAGGAGCCCTTGATATTTTTCCTCTGACCGGGAAACACTCTTCCGGAGTGAGCCATTGATATTTTATCTCTGAACGTGAAAACCGGTCGATCGACCGTGATTCCCGGTCGATTGACTGGGAATCGAGGTTGATCGACCGGGAAACACCGGCAATCGACTGAGAAACGATCTCCCGGTGGAGCCCTTGATATTTTATCTCTGAACGTGAAAACCATTCGATCGACCGTGATTCCCGGTCGATTGACTGGAAATCACGGTTGATCGACCGGGAAACACCGGTAATCGACTGGGAAACGATCTTCCGGAGGAGCCCTTGATATATTTCCTCTGACCGTGAAACCCGGTCGATCAACCGAGATTCCCGGTCGATTCACCGGGAAACACTGATAATCGACCGGGAAACACTCTTTCCAAGGAGCCCACATTATTTTTTTCTGACCGTGTTTCCCGGTCGATCGACTGGGAATCACGGTTGATCGACCGGGAAACACCGGTAATCGACTGGGAAACGATCTCCCGGAGGAGCCCTTGATATTTTTCTTCTGACCGTGAAAACCGGTCGATCGACCGTGATTCCCGGTCGAATGACCGGGATACACTGATAATCGACCGGGAAACACTCTTTCTAAGCAGCTCATATTATTTTTTTCTGACCGTGCTTCCAGGTCTATTGACTGAGAATCATGGTTGATCGACCGGGAAACACCGATAATCGACTGGGAAAGGATCTTCCGGAGGAGCCCTTGATATTTTTCCTCTGACCGTGAAACCCGGTCAATCGACCGTGATTCCCGGTCGATTGACCGGGAAACACTGATAATCGACCGGGGAACACTTTCGAAAGAGCCCATATTATTTATTTCTGACCGTGTTTCCCGATCGATCGACTGGGAATCACGGTTGATCGACCGGGAAACACCGGTAATCGACTGGGAAACGATCTCCCGAAGGAGCCCTTGATATTTTTCTTCTGACCGTGAAAACCGGTCGATCGACCGTGATTCCCGGTCGAATGACTGGGATACACTGATAATCGACCGGGAAACACTCTTTCTAAGCAGCTCATATTATTTTTTTCTGACCGTGCTTCCAGGTCTATTGACTGAGAATCATGGTTGATCGACCGGGAAACACCGATAATCGACTGGGAAACGATCTCCCGGTGGAGCCCTTGATATTCTATCTCTGAACGTGAAAACCGGTCGATCGACCGTGATTCCCGGTGGATTGACCGGGAAACACTGATAAACGACCGGGAAACACTTTCGAAGGAGCCCATATTATTTTTTTATGACCGTGTTTCCCGGTCGATCGACTGGGAATTACGGTTGATCGACCGGGAAACACCGGTAATCGACTGGGAAACGATCTCCCGGAGGAGCCCTTGATATTTTTATCTGACCGTGAAAACCCGGTCGATCGACCGCGATTCCCGGTGGATTGACCGGGAAACACTGATAAACGACCGGGAAACACTTTCGAAGGAGCCCACATTATTTTTTTCTGACCCTGTTTCCCTGTCGATCGACTGGGAATCACGGTTGATCGACCGGGAAACACCGGTAATCGACGGGGAAACGATCTCCCGGAGGAGCCCTAGATATTTTTTATCTGACCGTGAAACCCGGTCGATCGACCGTGATTCCCGGTCGATTGACCGGGAAACACTGATAATCGACCAGGAAACACTCTTTCTAAGGAGCCCATATTATTTTTTTCTGACCGTGTTTCCCGGTCGATCGACTCGGAATCACGGTTGATCGACCGGGAAACACCGGTAATCGACTGGGAAACGATCTCCCGGAGGAGCCCTAGATATTTTTCATCTGACCGTGAATCCCGGTCGATCGACCGTGATTCCCGGTCGATTGACCGGGACACTCTTTCTAAGGAGCCCACATTATTTTTTTCTGACCGTGCTTCCAGGTCTATTGACTGAGAATCATGGTTGATCGACCGGGAAACACTGATAATCGACCGGGAAAGACTCTTTCCAAGAAGCCCACATTATTTTTTTCTGACCGTGTTTCCCGGTGGATCGACGGGGAATCACGGTTGATCGACCGGGAAACACTCTTTCTAAGGAGCCCTTGATATTTTTTTTCTGACCGTGAAAACCGGTCGATCGACCGTGATTCCCGGTGGATTGACCGGGGAACACTCTTTCTAAGGAGCCCTTTATATTTTTTTTCTGACCGTGAAACCCGGTCGATCGACCGTGATTCCCGGTGGATTGACCCGGAAACACTGATAAATGACCGGGAAACATTTCCGAAGGAGCCCATATTATTTTTTTCCGACCGTGTTTCCCGGTGGATCGACGGGGAATCACGGTTGATCGACCGGGAAACACTCTTTCTAAGGAGCCCTCGATATTTTTTTTCTGACCGTGAAAACCGGTCGATCGACCGTTATTCCCGGTGGATTGACCGGGGAACACTCTTTCTAAGGAGCCCTTGATATTTTTTTTCTGACCGTGAAACCCGGTCGATCGACCGTGATTCCCGGTGGATTGACCCGGAAACACTGATAAACGACCGGGAAACATTCCCGAAGGAGCCCATATTATTTTTTTCTGACCGTGTTTCCCGGTCGATCGACTGGGAATCACGGTTGATCGACCGGGAAACACCGATAATCCACTGGGAAACGATCTTCCACAGGCGCCCTTGATATTTTTTCTCTGACCGTGAAACCCGGTCGATCAACCGAGATTCCCGGTCGATTGACCGGGAAACACTGATAATCGACCGGGAAACACTCTTTCTAAGGAGCCCATATTATTTTTTTCTGACCGTGTTTCCCGGTTGATCGACTGGGAATCACGGTTGATTGACCGGGAAACACCGATAATCCACTGGGAAACGATCTTCCACAGGAGCCCTTGATATTTTTTCTCTGACCGTGAAACCCGGTCGATCAACCGAGATTCCCGGTCGATTGACCGGGAAACACTGATAATCGACCGGGAAACACTCTTTCTAAGGAGCCCACATTATTTTTTTCTGAACGTGAAAACCTTCGATCGACCGTGATTCCCGGTCGATTGACTGGAAATCACGGTTGATCGACCGGGAAACACCGGTAATCGACTGGGAAACGATCTTCCGGAGGAGCCCTTGATATATTTCCTCTGACCGTGAAACCCGGTCGATCAACCGAGATTCCCGGTCGATTCACCGGGAAACACTGATAATCGACCGGAAACACTCTTTCAAGGAGCCCACATTATTTTTTTCTGACCGTGTTTCCCGGTCGATCGACTGGGAATCACGGTTGATCGACCGGGAAACACCGGTAATCGACTGGGAAACGATCTTCCGGAGGAGCCCTTGATATTTTTTCTTCTGACCGTGAAACCCGGTCGATCGACCGTGATTCCCGGTCGATTGACCGGGAAACACTGATAATCGACCGGGAAACACTTTCGAAGGAGCCCATATTATTTTTTTCTGACCGTGTTTCCCGGTCGATCGACTGGGAGTCACGGTTGATCGACCGGGAAACACCGATAATCCACTGGGAAACGATCTTCCAGAGGAGCCCTTGATATTTTTTCTCTGACCGTGAAACCCGGTCGATCAACCGAGATTCCCGGTCGATTGACCGGGAAACACTGATAATCGACCGGGAAACACTCTTTCTAAGGAGCCCACATTATTTTTTTCTGACCGTGTTTCCCGGTTGATCGACTGGGAATCACGGTTGATTGACCGGGAAACACCGATAATCCACTGGGAAACGATCTTCCACAGGAGCCCTTGATATTTTTTCTCTGACCGTGAAACCCGGTCGATCAACCGAGATTCCCGGTCGATTGACCGGGAAACACTGATAATCGAACGGGAAACACTCTTTCTAAGGAGCCCACATTATTCTTTTCTGACCTTGTTTCCCGGTCGATCGACTGGGAATCACGGTTGATCGACCGGGAAACACCGGTAATCGACTGGGAAACGATCTTCCGGAGGAGCCCTTGATATTTTTTATCTGACCGTGGAACCCGGTCGATCGACCGAGATTCCCGGTCGATTGACCGGGAAACACTGATAATCGAACGGGAAACACTCTTTCTAAGGAGCCCACATTATTTTTTTCTGACCGTGTTTCCCGGTCGATCGACTGGGAATCACGGTTGATCGACCGGAAAACACCGGTAATCGACTGGGAAACGATCTTCCGGAGGAGCCCTTGATATTTTTTATCTGACCGTGAAACCCGGTCAACCGACCGGGAATGTTATTCGGTCAACTTCGATTACCGCTCAATCGACCGTGTTTCCCACTGGATTTCACCGGTGAAACCTCGCTGTTTGACCGGGAAACACCAATGGGAAACGAAGTGGGAAATCCGGTCGATTATTTTACAGGGACACGTTTTTTATTGTTGAGTAGATCTATGTCAGTTTATTTCTTGATAGTGAGAAGGTTCCGCTCAATCCCAGAAGTATTTAACAGGAGGAGTCACAATGAATCAACTGCTGAGCTATGAAAATCAATTTTAATCATTTTCTATCGTGATGGAATGTACTCGAAGTATAGGAAAATTTATCTCCATATATGTGACATTGATAATCAATACATTTTCATCGTATAAGTAGCATGGGAAAAGAATTGGCAGGTTTTTCCAATGGATTTTCAGAAAAACTCCATATATTTCGATTTTCTATCCATTCTTCAAAATTTCCCGGAATCAACTAAACTTTCCCGATATTTTGTCTCTATTCGGAATTTATTCTTCTTCAAGAATCAGAAAGATTCTTCCTTCTATCTCTTTATGTTCTCTCCGAATTTGATTGTTTAAAAAAAAACGGCTTTCACTCCACTGTGCGACGCATACAAAAGAAGCGGTAGCGGCGGACACGGAGGAGTTGATCCGTGATAATCACGATGCCACACGGGTGGCCGGATATGAAGCACGCGAGCGGCGCAGCTTCCCCGCGAACGCGTAGCATAATTACATCTATTTCCAAAGAACGGAATTTTGTATAGTGATTCAACCACGTGGGATCGAGTGTTAAATATAAAATTTAGGTAACATAATGAAGGTTTAGTGCTAGTGCACGTGGAGAGGGTTTATTTGAAACACCCTCCCCCCACACCATACTCCACCCGAACCGATGCGCATATACGGCCCAGCGCACAGCAGACTACTCGGCTGCCACGCTGTCAAGCTCTAGCGAAGGGCAAATAGGCGCCGGATAAATAACGGTCGGACCTTTACAACCGAATTTTGTGCGATATCATGAATAATGATAAGATATTTGGAGATAAAATGTTTATATTAGGAAGAGATTTTAGACAGTTGCTCCCAGTAAAATTACGTGGTATTTTCAACATTCTCATTGAACGTAGGAGATGGACAGTTGAACGGTGTACATAGTAATTTGAGCTTAGATTTTTTTCCTCAAAGATGACTTTCTGAAGATAGATTTTCGATTTCAGTACATTTTATCCGAACATGTGTGACGGAACAAATCGCCCGCCACAGACATTTGGGCTGAGACGATATTCGGGCGCGGCGTCGGGAGCCGCGAGCGCGCGAGCAGCGGAGAGAGTGGGAAGGTGTGAGTCGAGCCGGCGAGGAGAGCAGAAAGGGCCACGGCTGGCGATCGCGCGCGGTTTGGAGGCCATCGGCACGGTTTTTCGGTGTGCGTGTGGGCGCAGGCGACCGGTCGGCGTGGTGACGATACGGGAGTGCGAAAGTGGCGTGAGGTCGATGCGACGACCTGGTGCAGGCCGCGGAATGGAAGCGTGAGCGGCCGTGCGAGGCCCAAGAGAGAGCGAAGCATCGAACGACCTGCGAGCGCCGGCGAGGAGACAGCCGCACCGTCGATGCTGGCTACGGCCGCTGGTTTGGCGCAAACCGAATATGCGTAACGAAGGTATGAGCCGATCCGGCTAAAATGTTATTCCGCGGCGAGATTCTCCTGTAATGCGATAGACGCGATCTAATTTTATTGTGAATAGACATTATTCTTTTATGTACGAATATTTTATTATTTTGAAACATTTTCTGACTAAATAAAAAAAACACAAAGTTTCTCCAATCGACTTAGAGCCGAGATTATTATTTGTAGCAACCTATAGCTATGCACGAAGCGAGCGACCGAGCTCGGCATAAGTATTTATTCCCCGAAATCGAACCACCCCTCTCCACGGGCCGACGAGAACCGTTGGCGGAGCAACGAGCGAGCCGTACATTTTCCGAGACTGAGAGCCGCAGGCCGAGGTAAGAATCGTGGCAGGAAAAAGCTGCGACAGGCCTCGCACATGATTGAATTGAATTGCTGTGGATTGACATTTGATAACAGATCATGAAACACTTAATTTGAGGTGTACTTTGAAAAAATATTAGTTCTGTTTAGGGCTATTCACACCAGTTGGATACATGTCAGCTGATGTTGATTTTGCTACGTTCGTTTGTCCTCATTGAAAAAATAAACTGGGATATATTATGTAAATTTTTTAGCATATCAGAGGTTGATTTAGACTCATTAAGCCGTCATATCAGGCATCAACAATTTTATAAATATGCGATGATGATATATGCTCAAAAGCAATCTCCTTTCAATAGAAGTATATTATAATGAATATTTCAACATACACAACATGACAAATACAATACACCATTCTTAGTTCAGTTTAAAATGTGTCTAGATAAATGTGAAATGTTATTAATTTTCATTGATGATGACATACAATGGTATCTTTTTGGTGATACTTGTCAGTATTGTATACAACATTTTTGCTTTCATATATATGTTGCTGATTATATACCAAATCTGTAGTTCATGATAAAACCTGCAAAAAAAAATTGTTCAAAAAAATTGAAGTATTTACCAGAAATATATTATGGAATATATAAGCATAACTTGTTAGCTAAATCTAATTTTTTGAGAATAGAATTTTCGAGTGATATTTTCATCACATTACTTTCATTATAATTTTCATTTGTTCCTCTCTTCAATTTTTCACATGAACTTTTCACATGATACTGTGTTTACTTCGATGATACTACAATATAATTTATCTTTATAATATATTCCTTTATCACTTTCATGCGAGAATACGAGGCTGGACGTAATATACGTTTACGTTACGTTGAGAATCACGCTCGAAATGAGCCTCAAACCACTCTCATGTACTATACGTCAGTGGTGGGAGAAATTTTGTGTGCAAGAATTGCGAGAGGCTCAAAATGTCTGTCATCTGCTCGTTGACTTTACTTCCTACCCAAATAACCAGGTCAAATTTCGTAAGTCTTTCCTGACGTGAATAAACGGATCTGGATGCAGTTTTTCTGCTGATTACCATTGCAAAAATGCAGGACAGCGTTATAAAATAAAATATTTCTAGGCGCGAGGTCAAACCGTGAAGAGCTGTTCATAATGGCTTGTCGCGTCCCCTCGATTGCTGCGCATACTCATCGTCAGGGGCGCTGGCACGCCCCCCGATGAAACATTTTTTTCCTTTTTGCAGAAATTTATTTTTCTGAAATTAGTCTTATAGGTAAGACAAAAATAACGAAAAAAAATATTGATGACACTGCTACTCATTGGTTTGGTAGTTCACGAAGGTTTCAACAAAGATCAGAAGAAAATCACCTAATTTCGAATATTACTTTATACATTTGCTATCGTTCATTATTCACGCTTGACACACCTTTGCCACTCCCAGAGGCTCGGGATATTACACCATATTATCATTTAACATCGTATCTCTTTTCAGATGTACTTCCCTTCCATCACTTCTGTTCAAAAAATAATATTTGATCATTTATATTCATTTTCAGGTTCGGGATTATCTGTCATTAGTCATTTGGCATTACGAATAGTAACTCAGCTTGGTTTGGATGGTTGTTCTGGGATTTATGGGAAAATTTGTTCAATTAAACTGAATGGAGGTGAGGAAAACTAAGTTCACAGTTAATCTTACCTCATCTTATATTATCTCATTTCACTATCATATAAAGAGGAATATTTTTTGTTTGTCAGCAAACATCGAAAAACTACTGAATTACTCCCAAATTCTGACTGTAGCTCTATTATGCATCCTGAAGTATGATAGTTTGATGATCCATATTCTGTCAGGGTCGTCCCTTCGCTAAGTATAAAAATGTCGTGCGAATAAATTTCGGCTTCTCCTTCAAGTCACTGGTGGAGAGACGCAAAGCAAGTTATTCTCGCGACTAGAATCTGGCCTTTGCATATAGGGCAATCGGAGGACTACTTCACTATATTCCATTCGAAATACTATCCCCGTCCCAAATCTATTTGTCCTTCCGTGACACTTTGTGTTTCAGCGGCATTTTTAAATGCGTGTACGATCAAACTTGCATCATAATACTCCGACTTTTGCAAATGTCAACATCAAATGTAGCATTCAAATTCCAAGGATGAGCTAAGCGTAACATAGGAAGCTCGCTTCTTGCATTCAAAAATAATCACGAATTTCTACGGATGTATTTCATTACCGATGCTGATCAGTGATTTTACTCTAATGTTGCAACGGTCAGAATGCATGAAGAAAGTCATGCGTTCTACAAATAGTGATTCTACACTTCAGGGTCTCGATCGAATAACTCGCGCTACGCTCGAACCCATGTGTGGCAGTCGGGACTGGTAATATTTCCAACTAAAAATTGAAAGTTCAAGGATCAAAAATTTTAACTTACTATCGTATTCGTCTCATTCAGGTGCACATGTTTTACATTGACAGTTCTATGTCTGAATTGATATTTTCGAGATAAATAACATTTTTTGACACTTTCGTCTTGCTTGAAAATAATTATTTTTATGTTCAACTCGTCAGTATTTAGCCGGAAAAGCATGGAATGAGTTCAAATTTTCCATGAAGTATGGGACAACACGATTGCCAAACTTTGCGGAGAAAAAGTGAGCGAGGGAAGTTGAGCCACAAAAATCTTCCAGCGACAAAGTTGAACGTCGATAATCATTTAAGTGTTTTAATAGATTTTCGAATGATCTCCTCAATAAATGAGTGAGATGTAGACGATAAACGAAAATTTTCCTGAGTTTCAATTTGGTGATATGATTACAATCCTGAGAAATATTGATAAATGATCGACATCGCGCACGAACAAAGAACAAAACTGATACTCTGACATTGTGGCCAGATTAAACTGGCTAGGGTTATAGTAAGAACGAAATTTGGTCTTGAAATTGACTCTTAATACTTTATTTCGCATAAATCCGAATCTATTATTTGGAAACGAAATAAATTCGAGACGGAGTAGGAAACGAAAGCTCTTGATTTGTAATTGGATGATGATAGTAGTAACCTTTGAGGATTCTGTCATGATTAAACCAAACTGTCTTTCCTTCAGTTGAAGTTATTTTTTTCAAAGTTCATTCTGATACGAGGACATCATAAAGTTTCGAATCCACGGGTGCGATTTTATTTGATGAATATCCCCGGAAGGTTATAAGGAACAAAATAGTGAACCGGGCAACTTCGCAAATAACATACGTTTTGAGTTACATAGGTTTTAGTGAAAAATTTGACAGTTTTTTCATAATTTGTGAGATAACTCTGTCGGGAAACGAAAATGTTAAGACAGTGTATTGGGGAAGTTGTAGGTGATGAAATTATCTACTATTCTGATCCGAAGTTCGTTCGTCAAAATTGGATCAACTCAGGAGTTGCAAATTAGCGTTGAAGTCAGAATATTTTTGAAATGGATCCTACATATCATGGAATATTGCTGCAATAATGCTGCAATATTGGCAAGGAAGATTTGAAATATTGCAGAAATCTTGCACTGCAGTATTTCTGCAAGATTTCAACAATATGATTATGAATATTGCATTGAAAGATTACTGCAAGATTGCTGCAATAATTCACTGCCGATTCGTTGAGACCTTTTGAATCTATCATGCAATATTTCTGCAAGATTACAGCAATATAAATTTGGAATATTGCAATGAAAGATTGCTGCAAGATTGCTGTAGTATTCCAATGCCGATCGTCGAGTCAATCTTTCATGCAATATTTCTGCATGATTGCAGAAATATAAATTTGGAATATTGGAATGAAAAATTGCTGCAAGATTGCTGTAGTATTTGAATGCCGATCGTCGAGTCAATCTTTCGTACGATATTTCTGCATGATTGCAGAAATATGAATTTGGAATATTCCAATGAAAGATTGCTGCAAGATTGCTGTAGTATTTCAAAAATGGACCTTTGAAAAAGGTATACGTGGACGACAAGTATGTTCCGTATCCCCATAGTTCGTTGTTGAATAAATTCTAATGCGACTAAATTTTGTTACGTAAATACAACTTTGAAAATGACTGTTAAATCTCAGTCCATTCAAATGCATGTAGAATAATAATATGATTCAAATATAATATATTTTTGAAAATACAGATTTATCACTTCAATAGACATCTTTACCAACACACGATCGTTATATGTTCCAGTATATTATTTCAATGAAGACATGAGAAAGTAGCGAAATCTAGCATCAACTGACAAGTATCCAACAGTGTGGATAGCCTATACAAAAATAGTATTTTTTCAAAGTACACCCTAAAGCAATTGTCGCACGATCTGTTATCAAATGTCAATACACTCCATATTAATTCACTCATGTACGGATAGAATGTATTAAAATCCAAAATCTATGTCAAGTAGTTACATACATTTCAAATACATCTACCAATGTTGAGATAGAATGTACTAAAATGACAATTCTATGTCAAGCAGTTAGAGAACTAGTATGTACCACTTTGGAAGGTTTCAGTATTAAATTCATAATAATTTTAAATCGAATAAAATACTCCATAATCGAAATTATCTTTCTCATAGTAGGAGTAACGATTTTCACTAGAATCTCAAATCCCAATGATAACTACATGAATGAAACTTTTTACATTACGATTCTTAACGTTTGAATATTACAATTCTACATCATGATATTATTTTCATTCTTCAATTGAAATATCTTTATTTTGTTTTACTTCTTTTTCCCATTTTTTTCAGTCAATGGAATAAACAAATGCATACTTGCCACGGGCCCGTTGTTCCACAGTTTCTTGATGGGCAGTGTATTTGTATTTTATTTTCACTCCATATACCAATGAAAGTTAACTCTCTATCCTGAAAATACTATTTTGTATATGTAAACTTACAATATTTAAAAAATCCGGATAAGTTTTCTCGCTCAAACTACTATTGACTCAAATTTCGATAAAACTCATGGTGTTTTCACGAGGCTGTATATCAAAATAATATCTAAGGAATATCGATCTCTCGGTGAATGTTCTTGCAAATCGAAGATAAAGGTGTTCATAGCTAGAATATACTGTTTTGAAATTTTTTGGAAAAAATAATATTCTGTTACTCGAATGAGTTCTAGATGTTCTTCAATAGAGGTGAAAATACTCGATGAGAACGATGAACATAAAACTAAAGATTTTACCAAGAGATATTTAAGACACGTTTGAAGGATGGAAATTGATTTATCGCCTTTGTTACTTGCGGAAATGTAGATTCAAGAAGCATTGAGCATCAAAATTTCCATCCTTTTCTTTCCGTGTTTGATCACCATTTTCTATATTACAAGCAGGAGCTAGTTTTTTTGAATGACCCTGCTAAAAATGGCGGATTGAAATGGATTGGGAAATCTCAATCCATCAGAATCACGATTCTAGATACCGATTTCAATTATTTAGTATTATTCAACCAGGTGGATTAGGAAATTAATTGAAATATATAGAAAAAGTCTCATTGAAAAATATTCAAATTGATCAATGAAATTCGACCGAGAATCAATTTGAATCACAATAATTGACATTCATTCAATCCATTCTAATCGCATTCTATTAATATGGATGAGACGATCTTTTAAATAACTTTCAATGTTGTAAATGATGATCCACAATCGAGATTCCAAGAGATTGGTTATCTGAATTTATCCGTTCTGATCAAATTCAATACATTTTTATATTTTCATGTTACGTATGAATTTGAATGAATTCCAATCACAGTTCGAATCATAATCAATAGAATCCAAATGAATTATTTTTAATCGGTTCTGATATTCTCGTAACCCTATTCATTCCAATCTTCAATTATGGCATATATTTGAATTTATTTCAGTTGGGTTCGATTTAAAATCAATCGCCTTCAATCAATTTCAGTATATTGTTATTTAGTGTCAATCTTATCGCATTCAATTCGTTTTTTTCTATATATTTTAATCGACTCTTATCCTTGTTCATGCAATCAATATATTTTCAATACATTTCAACGTCAATTGAAATACTCACTACCCTATCGAATCCAATCCTTATTCTCGTCATAGATTTGAATATGTTACAGTGCATTTGAATCCAGATTAATTCTTTTGAATCATATTTAATTCCTCATCATTGATTTGCACCTTTATGATATTGTATTCCTTTTTTACCTATACAGTTCGATCCATTTCAATCCTCCTTTATGCAAATGAATTATTTTCAATGAATTTTCAAGTTTTCCTAACTCTATCGATTTTAATTCCCATTCTTGGCGTAGATTTCAATCTATTTTAATCGGGATTTTTATTGAAATTTAATGCTTTCAATCGATTTCAATGTTTTGTCATTCAGTGACAATCCTTATAGATTCAATTCGTTTTTTGCCTATGTATTTTAATCAACTTCTATTCTTGTTTATGTCGAGAAATTTTTTTTCAATACGTTTCAATGCCGATCAAAATACTCACTACCCTATCGATTTTAATCCTTATTTTCGTCATAGATTCGAGCTTATTTCAATGGATTTGAATCTAGATCAATTTTCTTGAATCATATTCAATATCTGATCATTGGATTGCACCCCAATGAGATTGTATCTTTTTTGCAATAAAATTCAATTTATTCCAAACCTTTTTCATGCAAATGAATTATTTTCGATAGATTCACATGTTTTCATAACTCTATTGATTTTAATCTCCATTCTCGGCATAGATTTTTTCAACCAATTTCAATCTGGTTTCTATTAAAATCAATCGCACTCAATTGATTTCAATTATTTGTTGTTCAGTGGCATTTCTATTAGATTAAATTCGATTAGTACTATAAAATACAAACAATTTCAATCCTTTTTCATGTGAATGAATTATTTTCAATAGGTTCCATTGTTAATCGAGTTTATTATCATTCTATCAATTCGATGTTGCCATTTGTATGAACTACAACCTAGTGTGCGCGTGGAACCAGGTGAAAGGATCCTGATTTCTATATAGATGAGAAAATAGTACGATAGAAAAATTCAGATTATACTTTTTATTATATAAACTCGAGCTGCAAATTCATTTTCATTCACTAACATCGCTTGGAGGATAATATACAGTTTCCACTTCATCTTGTTGGTCATCCGGTATATCATAATATATATATATATATATATATATATATATATATATATATATATATATATATATCGGATGCCTTCTTAATAGGATCTAGCTTCTCTACATCTCTCTCCTCCCCATGTGCCCGTGCACGATTGCTGATTCAGCCTGTAACAGTACTTTTTAATAGTACGCTCTCGCCAAAGACGGCAGTTCCAACATTTCCTACGAATTGCATCGGAGTCTTCGAACTTGTCACGATATTATCGTATGTTGCTCTGGTTATCCATAAACCCCCACCAATGTGAATCTGAAATGAAGAGAATGCAGAAGAAGAAATGATTGGATCGTTCGAAGCAATAAAAATCGTTCTTTTTATCCAGTACATTGATTATTATTGTTCACTAAAGTGGGAGGATCAAAGAGGACGGTTTTTGGCTAAATTTATATTATGGTCAAAATATCTTGAATAATCACTGTTGTATATATTAATAATAATAATCATAAATCGATTTCAGTCGGATCAACCTTAACCTTCTGGCTATCACCCGTAAACCTCCTTAAATACTGAATATTTCACAACTGGCCAAAAGAACTTTCCGAAAAATTTGTTTTCAACTTCCTCTATTCCTTTCGTGATTTTTCACCCTCTTCCCCCTTCTCCGCTTATTGCAAAACGAAAGAGGACAGAGAGTTCATACGGATAGTAGGAGCGGTTCTTCAGAGATAATTTCTATTACCTGCATGATAACAATATTAACCTGTCGATGCATACATGTTTCTATTTGAGATATTTCCGTAACATCCCGTATGCAGAGGTTTTTGGAGGCACTGATAACGAATCTAACATTAGATTTTTGAAATTCTGTATCCAAGATGGCAGTTTCAAGATGGCGGCTGATGATTTTCTGCATTTTAATTGGGTTCGTGAAATTATGAATACAGGGATTTTCAAGCACTGATAACGAATCTGATGATGAATTTTGCCGATTTCGTATCTGTTTGGCGAAGATGGGATCGCACTAGGTCGGAGCAGAGAAAGCTTTTCTCGGTGACGGTGTTGGGGCAGTGGAAGCAATTTTGGTGGGGCGAGTCGAATGCGAGAATGTTGATGTCACTGTATAGTTTATTAGGTGTGTTGATTAGAAATGTGGCAAAGAGTGTTGCGGGCGCGAGTCGTGCAGACAAAATTAATGGTCTGATAAATTGATAAGAATCTTTGGAGGGAATCAGCGCGAACGCGGGGTGCGACGAGCGAAGCCGGTAGCGTGGCTTGCTCGGCGGGCGCTATTGCGTAACTGACCGGTCGGCGTCGCGCAGTCTAATTCCACCGTCGGCGGCCGGGTCCGCTGGCGTGATATCAATTAGCCAATCAGCGAGCTCCTGCAAAGGATCACGCGATACCCGGCGGACTCGACCCTCGACGGTGAGAATGTGTGCGCGAGCACGCGCATTCATCCCAACAGTATCATTGATGGAGGATTCACGATCGCGGACAATAATTTTTTGCATTTTAGTTATGATTTTCTGTGAAACTTTGTATATACAAACGTTTCTGTGGGCACTGGATTTTTTTCCGCCATTCGCTGAATTTAAAAACTCTGAAGCTGGATTTATAATAAGCAGCCCCACAAATCCCTGAAAACGAATTTTGAGAAATATCAAGAATTTTGTCCGCCATTTTTGATCCACCATTTTGAATTTTGCAAATCCTAGATCAGATTCGTATTTAATGACCCAGGAAACTTCTCCATACAAAATTCTAGAAAAATCAAATTACTTTTTGAATTTTTCCTCTGTCATCTTGAATCCGCCGTTACAAATTTTGAAAATTGGAGGTCGGACTCGTAATCAGTGACCTCGAAAACTCTCATGTACATAATCTCAATTGAAGCAGTGGACAACAGGGATTTGTTTAGATGTTTTGTCTCAAATTAAAATTTGACTAACATCCAACTTCATTGACTTCTCCCTTCAAAGACTTTGGGTCATTTCTTAGAGAAAGAAAAGATTACTCACGGTATCGTCTGCTGTACGTCGGAACCCCACCGGCGGGAAATTTTTTGAAAAATCAATCTTTTCTTTGTGTGCCTCTTCTTTCAGTTGCTCCTCTACTTCTATATATACATAAGAAAAAGTTTAAGAAATGTTTTTTCTACAATGAAAAAAAAAATGCGTAAGAAGATTTGCGTGAAAAGATTCCGAGAAAAAGTGGCTTCGGCCCATGCTTACGCTATCACCATGGGATTAAAACTGATTGCGGGATCGCGTGCTTTTTTGAGAAAAAAATACCCCTATTTTCTCTTTTTTTAAAATTCAATGTTTATACAATAATTATTTAAACAAATTGCACTCAAAGTGAATCGACTTCCCTGATATCACTGGATTCCATTTGTTTATAACGTGATTGTAAGAGACATGAACCTCGAATCGCAAAAATGTATTCTTACTTTTCTTTTTGGTTTTTCTTCTAGAATACTAAATGAAACTGAAACGAAACAATATTGCTTTGATAACATATTTCTGATGGAAGAGTAGCGATCCTTTAAAGAAACGTACAACTAGTTCACGAGTAAAGAATGGTTTTAGGGGAGATATATATTAGATGGATACCAGAGCTACCTAATCAGGGCATGTTTAAATACAGAAATGCATTTATATTAGCCCTTTCGAGATCGAGTATATTTCAACCTTCGTCAGAAAGTTGTTCATTTTATTGGAACTTTGAACCTGTAAAGATATCAGGGTTATAAAGCGAACGCATGGCTTGGCAATTGTAACAATATGTTTCATAAATCCAACTTTACTTTCTGCCCGTGTTAGGCTCATTGGCAAACTGATTCTGACGTACGACTTAGGCCCGTCTTAATCTAATAGTTAACCGGCCATATTACTTCTGGGTCACGGAATATTATTCAAAAAAGTGTGCCCCAATATGGAATGACCAAATTGGAGACTGGGATTGACCGCGAAGTTGAGTTGGTCTAATGTCCAAGCTCCCTTCTATACACGGTAGAACGCCAATTCTCTTGCGAGAGAGCGCCGCACTATACCTTATACACGCGCGACTCAACGCCTCGCCATCTACAGGCGCGCCATCGTACTTGGTCGGTTACTCGAAAAAGAGCTTGTACTCGTCAATTGTATAAAGCACATTGAAAATTGAATGAAATCTTACTGTAATTGCATTGGAAAAAAGAATGTTATTATGATCATTCCATTTTATATGAACACGGGAAAAAATGTTGAAAAACTAGTAAAAGCCATTCAAATTGAAGTTTGTCGAATTCAAAATGTAATCATAATAATATTATTGTCTTCATCTGAAATAATTTGTTAGCATGTCAGAGGTGGATATAGGTTTTTGGAGAAGTCAAAATCAAGCATTAACAATTTCATGAAGATGCGATGATGATATATGTTCAAATACAGTCTTTTCTTTCAATAGAAATTTATTATAATTAATATATCAACATATACAAATACAATACACTATTCACAGTTCAGTTCAGACTATTCTAGATAAGTGTGAATTGTAATATATTTTCATTCTATACTTTCTCAGTAGTCTGTGAAAAATAAATTGTCATATCCATGAATTATGAGCTGAGGGATGATGAGCTGGTAAAGTTAATAATAGTCTTGAGCTACACGAGTTACGTATTAATGTTAATACAGGCTACATGCTAAACAGTTAATACAGGAATCACCGGTAGAAGTGTCAATAAACATTCATAATATGTCAAGACGTCTCCTCCTATAAAATTATGGAGCTCGATCCCAAGCCGCTCTTTATCTTAGCTGTTTTTTACGTATAACTTTCCACATTTTTTCACTGTCATTATATTTATTTTATCTTCACACTAGTCTGTAAAATGAATTTCAATCCAGAAATCATAAGCTGGGGGATCATGAGCTATTAAAGTCAACCATCTTCAATCACACTGATCATCTTGAGATTGTTGAATATTCAAATCACTAATACGGGTTTCAATGAAGCAATCACTACATGGCATGTCTAGACGTCTCCTCCTGTAAAGTTGTGAAGTCTCATGCTAAGCTGCTTTCTATCATAGCAGTTTTTCACATATAACTGTTTACTGATTTTCAATTTATCACAATATTTATTCTGTCCTTACGCCAGTTATGAATAGATATCCAACACTTTCATAGTAGGAGGTGATGAATTCCCATATTCAAGAATTATATTAGCTGGCGGATAAGGAGCTGTTAACGTCAACAGTCTTGAGTTACACTGATCATCTCAAATTTATCTAACACTGAAATCACTCACTGGAGTGTCAATGATGCGAACACTTGTAACATGTTTAGATGTCTCCTATAAAGTTGAGGAGATTCATCACAAGCTGCTTCCCATCATAGCTGTTTTTCATGCATACAACTGTTCACTATTTATCACTCTATCACAAAATTTATTTTGTCCTCACCCCAGTTATGAATAGTTATTCAACATTTCCATGGTAGTAGGTGATGAATTTCCATAATCAAGAATTATGAGCTGGCGGATAAGGAGCTGGTAACGTCAACAGTGAGTTACACTGATCATCTCACGTTTGTCGGATACTGAAATTACTCACTTGAGTGTCAATGAAGCTAACACACATGACATATTTAATCGCCTCCTCCTGTAAAGTTGTGGAGCACTACCACAAGCTGCTTCCCATCATAGCTGCTTTTCTCGCATATACCTGTTCACTGCTTATCACTTTATTACAATATCCAAAAATTATATGAGCTGGCAGATAGGGAGCTGGTAACGTCAACAGTCTTGAGTTACACTGATTATCTCACAATTGTCACATATTGAAATCACTCTCTGATGTTAACACTCATATCTATATGTCTTTTGTAAAAATGTGGATATTTAAATAGGGTGTAATTGTCGAAAAAGATCTAACACGTCAACTGAAATACACTGTTCTGTAGAAATCTTCTACTTGCTTATTCATGTCCATTTTAAGACAATCTTTTATTGGCGAGAATTTGTTTTCTCATCTTGTATGATGAGTTTTGCCAGCTCCTGTGGCCCGTATGAAAATAATGAGCAGTTGTAGCCTTCTAACTTTATTGACATCTATTTTTGAACTGCAAAAAAAATGTTTAATTAGATTCATTCATCAATCAATGAATAACCTCAAATAAAATTTTTACAATAATAAAAAAACTAATTTACTTTGAAAAGTATCAGCAAATAGCCCATGTCAGACCACTCAACCAATTTCAATTCAGATTGATAAAACTGCTGTAAACATATTTCTCCTAAGGCTATCACCGCATATGTATTTGCGTATATATGTTTGCCTACCAGCTGTTTACTACGACGATATACATATATATCTCACCACTGGGCACCGATGGCGCTCGCTCGCTCACTCGATTGTATATCTATAGCGTACTCTTGAAATCTTGAAATGTTGACGAATTTCCAAGCGCTCTCGCGCACTCCGTCTGGTAGCCGACTCAATCTTCTATTCTCAAATAACCAGAGCGATTTCGATGAAACTTTTCTGACAAAAGTAATCGTAAGTGACCGTAGTTCTTGCTTATAACTGTTACAAGACTGCGGGACAGCGGTAAAACCAGAATAATTAAAAAAGTGAGGTTGAACACGACATTGGGCTGTATATAATGGCTAATCGCGTCCCCACGAGCGCTTGCTGCGCATACTTATCGTCGGTGACGCCGACGCACCACCTGATGCCGATCGTCGAGTCAATCTTTCATGCAATATTTCTGCATGATTGCAGAAATATATATTGAAAATAATGAATTGGAAAATTGCCGCAAGATTGTTGCAATATTTCATTGCCGATTCATCGACAGCCTCAATCTTTCAAGCATCATTTCAGCAATATCTGTTCGAAATATTGCATATAGAGATTGATACTAGATATTGCAGTATTGGCTAGGAAAATTTGAAATATTGCAGAAATCTTGCACTGCAATATATCTGCAAAATTTCACTAATATGATTGAGCATATTGCATTGAAAGATTGCTGCAAGATTGCTACAATATTCCAGTGCCGACAAACCTGTAAATAATCCCAGATTGTCGGGAACTCTTCAATGACTCCTCTAGTTTGAGAATGCGGCAGAGATTCCCACAAGTATAGTTTTTCCAGTTTGACTCAAAAATAAGAGTCAGAATTGAGTTTGATACCCATCATTGTGAATGCTGGTATATAGACAGAGGCATACAATTTCACTTGCGAGAAGCGAGTCGCCACCTATTGGTAGTGCAAGGAGCAATGCAATATTTCTGCAAGATTCTAGAAATATAGTTTTGAAATATTGCATGGAAAGATTGCTGCAAGATTGCTGCAATATTTATTTTTCGAAACCCTTCAAATCTTTTAATCAATATTTCTGCAAGGTTGGTTGCAATATTATAGTTTTACTCGGAGGGTCAGGATTTGAATATAGCATTGACGAAATTATGTATTATAAAAGTGCGTGTTGGTTCGGCGGCAAGTATTTTGCGCCGCACCCAAAGAATCAAGCCCGCGCCTGGTCTGATAGTAAGAATTTGTATTCATTTTCCCACATTGAATTCGATTAAGTAATTTTGTAGAGTGAGATATTGCATTGAAAGAGTGCTGCAAGATTTTTGCATTATTTTAATGGAGCCATTCCTTTTGCTTTTTCAGAACCTTGCAGCAGAATCTTTCAGAAATCTTGCAGCAATATTGCATGAAATATTTCGTGCAATATTGCTGCAATATTTCAATGCAGCTTTTGACTGTCCTCAATCTTGCAGCAGAATCTTGCAGAAATCTTGCAGCAATATTGCACGAAATATTTCAATGCAATATTTCTGCAATATTTCACTATAGTCTTTGACTTTTCAGGATTTTGCAGCAACGAAGCGAAATGGCAATGACAAGGTCCGGTGGCGGGGGACGAGCGCGACACCTATTGAGCGGATGGCGGCTCATGATTTTGTACATCTTTAGTCGGAGAATTGTGAAAATTTGGACTAATGGGTTCTTGGGGGCGCTGATGATAAATTTGACATCTGATTTTCGAAATTCTGTATCCAAGATAGCGGTTTCGAGATGGCGGTGTGAGATTTTACTATTATATTATAAATGGTTAGTCATCGGTAGAGCAAGAATATTACAAAAATGTATAGCGACTTGTATTCTACGTGTTAGATCAGGGAAAGAAATAATAATTAACAAAATTAATGTTCAGATATAAATAGGTTGTTTATTAATTGGTTTCATACGCAGAAGAAAGGTGAATTTCGTTTTAGCATACTAATAATCGGCGCGAGGTTCACGATTTACCGGCATTACAGTTACAGTGGTAATTTCTAATTTCTATATTCGAATTACTTAACTCGAGTCAGTGAGTTGTGGCGATTGCTCTCTCCAACTCCTAGAGGTCCCTCGGGAACGTCTTCTAAAGGCTTGCAGACGCTTACACAATATCCTTTGGATCAATGATTGATGCACTTTAAATTCAACTTATATTTGGGTCTGTCGAATGGAATACAGTATGTTCTTCAGCAGGGCTGAGCTGATTCCTTCGAGGGACCCCGGACGAGAGAGAGTGATTTTCACGCGTTCGTGATATTTATGTACGAAAAATCACGTGATCTTTGCGGGGACCTCCGGGGAAAAGAGCGCGAGTTTACACCTATACGCGGTGTTCATATTTGTTGTGATCGATCCTACTTGTATTGGTCGATTACATTTTCTGACGCGCACAACTATAACTCTTACACACCCCCACGTTTACACTATTGCAAATTTATTTCAAAAGTGAAAATATCATCAAAATTCGAAATCGAGAAACTCGCACCAATTTGTATGTACACACGCTTAAAACGAATGGATAATCTTAAAATATACAATGATTCGCGAATCAACTTACAGGCCCATCTAATACTACAATTTCGTATATGATTTATTAAATAATTCCGCATTCTTTCTTTTGTCAGATTTTCTTTGTAAAATGCATCATATTTGGTATGATTCTAAGTCTTTGTGGCAATAATAATATACTTCAATTTCTAACTTAAATTTACTAAATACTACTATAAATCTTGTTATCGTTTAAATGATATGTAAAACTATCAGACTATCTTTATCATTTTTAAAGATACCATTTTTCAATTCATACATTATGAACTTCTATCAATCTTCTTAGAAGATATTCGCACGCAACTTATATCTACTGTACAAAACGCAATAACTATAATTCTTTTTAAACGCAAATTATATTTGTTCTACAAAAGTACATCATACTATTCAGTCATACTATTTACATAATATAGTTTTCAGGTTTCATTCATGGCGATACTTTCTTAGATTCGCTCGATTATAAACACCAATCATCTTATCATTTTTGTTAGGATCTGTTAAAACGAATGCATTTTCATTTGGACATTCAGAAATCTTATACGGTCCTTCGAAAAGGTGGAAAAACTTGTTAGTCACCTTGTCTAAAGCATTTGAAAGGTGGCGTACACGGGAAGAAGTACTAAATCACCTTGTTTGAGCACGACTTTGGAAACCCTTTGACCTCTCTTTCTATTTTCAAAACTTTTCTTAATTTTCTCTTTCGCAAATGTCAATAAATATTCTCTAGATATCTGAGTTTGTTCGGGAAATTTGACTAGTTTTAAAATTTGATCATTTACCGGAGTTCCGTAATGAAGTTGAATTGGGGTACAACCTGTACTGTAATGTGTTGTTATATTTAAAAGATTTTCGATTTGATTTACGTAATTGGCCCATGCCGTGTGTTTATCATTACAGAATGTTCTAAAAAACCGTCCGATTTCTCTCATGACGCGTTCTGTAGGATTGCTCTCTCGGTGTCGTATTGAACTAAACGTTATTTTAATTCCATTTGATTCCAAACTACTTCTCCATTTAGGCGAAGTAAATTGGGTACCATTATCACTCAAGATTCTTTGAGGCTTTCCACATTCCGGTATATATTTATCAAAAATTTTCTGTAATGCCATATAAGTAGTCGCGTTCTTCATTGGGTACATTCGAACTAACTTTGAAAACGCGTCAAGTATCACGAAGAGATACTGCATCCTCCCGCGAGCTCGAGGGAGGGGACCGTAGAAATCAACGCAGACTAGATCTCCCGGCCTTTCAGATGATACTAGTTGATACGTTCCCTCCATCGGGATTGTTAAATATTTTACGCGCTGACAAAGGTCGCAGCACAAGACAAATTTTTTAATATCTTTACTCATCGATCTCCAGTAATAAAAATTCTTAATATATGAGAGTGTTTTGAACACACCTGGATGACCCAATTTTCTATGTGTGTTTTCTATAATATTTATTCTTTCCGAATCTGGCAAAACAATTCTCCAATTACTATTTTCTTTTTCTTTATGAAATAAAAATATTGTTATGTATTTGAAATTTATCCGAATTCTGATCATTCTTTAACCCATCAATAATCCTGTGGATCTTCAAATCGGCCAATTGCTTATCACTAAGATTCTTCATTATGAAATTCAAAGAAGGATTCTCACTATGAAGAGTCATTATTACTAATGATGGAGCATCCACCAATTCCAAACCTGGCGAGTGATATTGATGCAATAAAGAAATCATTACTTTATCCTCTACTTTTTGATAAAATTTCCCTCCTGGGTTACGGCTCAAAAAGTCCGCAGCAAAATTATCAATACCGCGGCAATATGTAACCTTGTAGGAAAATTGTTGTAATAAAAGGCTCCATCTTATCAGTCGGGTGTTATGATATACTGTGGAGTTCAAGAAAGTTAATCCTTTATGATCGGTTATTATTTCGAACTGTTGACCAATGAGAAAATCACTGAACGTTTTCACGCAATATACTACTGCTAGTAATTCTTTTTCGGTAGTAGTATATACGCATTCACAAGGAGTCAGACATCGGCTGGCTACAGAAATTATTCTATTATTACCATCATTGTCGACTTGAAACAATATACCACCAATGCCTAAATCGCTTGCGTCTGTTTGAACTTTAAAGATCGATCCTGGAATAACATGGCTCAAACAAACTTCACGTGTAAAATTGTCTTTTAGTGCGCGAAAGGCTTCAGTGTGACGCGGAGTCCATGTCCATACTGCGTTCTTTTTTAACAGATCCCGCAACGGTGTGATGAAATTATTATGATTCAAACTAAGTTTTCTATTAAAATTACAGAATCCGATAAATGATTGTTATTCAGTTAGATTTTTCGGCTCTTCAAAATCCATAATTATTTTCAATTTCTCTGGGTCAGGAGATATACCCTTAATTGATATTATATATCCCAAAAAGGGAATCGTTTTCTGAAAAAATAAACACTTATCAAGTTTGATCGTGAAATTGTGTACTAACAGTTTTGTGAATAAATTATGTAAGATTTTAATGTGGGCTTTAAACGTTTTTGTTGCTATTGCCGAGTCGTCAATATACGTAGAGCAATTGCTACTCAAGTCGCACTCTTCATCGCAATCGAATAAATGTTGGGTATTTTCATCGAAGTATTCATTGTCGTTATAATTGTCTATTATTGAACATCTTCTAAAGCTACTTTAAGGGCTCGTATGAATGCAGATCCAGAATCTTTCGGGCCAAATAGAACACGAGTAAATTGAAACATTGATCCTTCGAATGCAAATGCTGTTAGTGGACGTGAATCTGGATGCAAACTTACTTGCCAAAAACCATGTGTTAAATCTATTTTTGAATAAATATTGCAGTTGAAAAATTTTTGTAACAAGTCACTTATTAATGGTGGGGATTCACAATCATCTAATAAAAATGTATTCAAAATACGCGCGTCGAGACAGATTCTTATCTTGCTGTTCGCTTTTTTCACGATACGGAGAGGATTACAATAAGAACTTATGGCTCTTTCTATCACTCCCGCTTCTTGCATTTCTTTAATCGTTTTCCTCACTGATTCTCTAAGGGAATATGGGACTGGATAGGATCGTTTTCTTATTGGATTTGTGTTATTCAAACTAAATTTATGGACATAGCCACGCGCACATCCTGGTTTATCCGAAAAGAGTTTTTCAAATCTCGTAAATAATTTCATAGCTACCCTTTTCTCTGGTTCACTCAATAAGTTAAGCTTATGCGCGACTGAGCTCACTACCTCTGGCAAAATTGAATCCGTATCAGTTTGAAAACTGGCATTATTTTGGAAACGTTCTCCATCTATTTGAGCGATGTTTATTTCATTAGATAATATTCGCTTTGTTTCAAAATTGCTTTTAATCTTATTTATCATACTTTCTGGGCCTTCTAAAACTTCTTGAGCAATTTCATCGATTATATTTTCAACAATGCTATTTTTGTTGAAACATATCACATCTTTTTCAATTTCATTTATATCAATAATCTCGTGTGAGTCACGCTTTTCATTATTATTTCCATTATTCTCATCAACTTTCTCGTTGTAATGAGGTTCATTATTCGTTAACTCTTGTAGCTTGATAATATAAATATGCGTTATTGAATCATCTTTACACAGGATCAATTTTTCCGAAGCAGTACGCTCAAACAATAAGAGTGAATCTGGGATAACTTTATCATCAATGCTGATTAATCTTTTCTTATAATTGATATTAATTCCAAATTTCCAATTCCAATCATTTCCTAAGATTATTTTACTGGATAAGAAGGGAACAACCAAGAATGTGTGCGTGCCTTTATAATTATCTATTTCAAAATCAATATATACTTGCTTTTAATACAGGTCGATTTTTTTCCTATCGCAGTTGAAACGGTCATGTTAGTCACAGGCAGATCCAATAAAACTTTCGCTGAACTTATTTGTTCGTAAAAGTCTTCTGAAATTGTGGTGACTTGACTGCCTGTGTCCACCAGTGCCCAAATCATGAAGTCAAAAATTTTTATCAATATGTGAGGAGAAGGAGGGATTTTATAAAATTTATCACTTTGAGGGTCCTTATTTTCTATACCGACTGCGAGATCATCGATGAAATCTATACACTCGCGATGCACTGCCGGACCACTATGAAGTGCATCTACACTGAGTTTAAATTATTCTCATTAGATTGCATATTATTAGGATTATTGACATTATTTGTATTAGTTTCAAAAATATTCGGCGGTGGGAAACGAGTGTCGGGAAGGAAAGATCCATTGTTTACATTCAATTGTTCTGTAGGGACTGTCGAATAATATGATCTCGGTGTGTTGTTTTCGCGATTCACGTAATATGGATGACCATTATTCTGTCGCGCGCGTTCGAATGATTTCTATTTTGATATGAGCCCCGTCTGTTATTTCCTCGATAGTTCATTCTATTATTTGGTTGGCCTTGATTTTGAACTTGAATTTGATGTATCGTAGCATTATTGGTATTATTCTGACTTTCAAAATTCGGATTATTATTGATTTGACTTCCATTGCGATTCGAACTATCCCTCATCAATCCGTCATGATGGGCTAGAATTTGAGCTACAGCTTGTACATCATTAAAGTTCAGAAAATAAACTTTTCCTTATCCACGGTGGAAGTTGTTGGATAATACTATAATTTTTCTCATAATTGGATAATGGTGGTTTAAAATAGTTTGCTTCTTTTAGCTGTTTATAATAAAAAGTCTGTAAGCTCCCTTTCTGCTCATCGTACCTTTTGTGTGACCAATTATTTTTCATTTTAACTTGAGTGGGAATAGAATAAAACTCTTTCAAAAATTTGTTACTAAAATCATCAAAATCAGTGAAAGGTTCTTGTAGGTCTTTCCAAAGTCGCGCTCTCTTTATCAGCGCATGCTCTAAAATAATCATTTTCTGTTCATTTTTAATATTTTTCAGTTTGAAAAATTTCTGAATATCGAAAAGAAATTCTAATGGATTTTTATCATTCTCGTCAGTAGAAGGGGGGGCTTTTTTCTAGACTATTTGTTTAGTGTCGCGACGTCCTTATCTATCTCGCTGGCCGGGTGCCTTTTTTCCAGACTCCCCCTCCATGCGGTCCGTGACGTCATGGGCCTCTTGGCGGAGAGGGGAGCCCGGGGCGCTATTTTTCCGCCTGCTCTCGGCGGTGCGGAGAGGGGGGCCCGGGCGGTATTTTTCCTGCCGCTCTCGGGGAGAGGGGGGAGCGGGGAGCTATTTTTCCTGCCGCTCTCTGCGGTTCGGAGAGGGGGTACCTCCGGGCGGTATTTTTCCGGGCGGGCGTGAAAAGGGGGAGTTGGGCGGTGGGTGAGGGGGTGGCCCACCCACCGAGAAATTTCAAATGTGAATATCTTGCGTTCTAATGAAGGTATTGGGATGGAATTTTTTTCTGTGTTCATGGCTTGAAGCTCGCTAATGTATAAAGATTAGAATTATTCAGAATAAACTAAAAATGTTCTTGAGTGAAAGATATATTCGAGTGATGAGAGGTGCTTCGATAGAAAAAAGTAGATATTTTGAGTTGAAACTTTTTTTCTTTATTTCACACAGTTATATAAGATACATATGGTGCTTACATACTACATATACTCCTTAATACTACGAATACCCGTGAGGTAACAATGATTACATGTATGTTTTTCTGGGTTTACAATATTGCTTACAACTACTACAAACAGTCTTACTTCCCCTACAATGTTTTCTATGCCTTATGATATTTTTATAAAGAGATACACTCAAATAATCATTAGTCCTGGTATTGTTTGAAAATATTGTACAAAAATCGTTGAGAGAATGACCAGTAGACATGTAATACAGAAAAGCGATGCAATAGTGACCGCAGACATCCGAATCGATACTCTGCATCCGCTGGATGTTCCATTCGTAGACGTTACAATTTCTTCTAAGCCTGTCGATATGATGTGAAACGGCTGGTGGGAGTCCATAACTATCGAAGAAAATTCCTTTACCATCTGAGTCAGCAAAAATCGCAACCCAATGCGAGCCAGGTTGAGAGCTCCCATCCACATTAACAACAAATGCACACGGTTTCGTCCACTGGTAAGGTATTTTGTCCGCGGGAAACACCCCCACTGTTTGAGCCGGTATGCTTTTGAGAGCTTGTAATATTTGGTTCGAATCCATGAGAATCCTTTACGGAAATAGGGGTAGATGTCGAGTTTCCTTCTATACTTGAAACAAACTCTTCTGTTTCTTCGTAACCATTAATTAAACACTCTTTCATACACTCAATCCTCTTTTTTTCGAGATCAATAACGTCTTGAGAACCTGCGACTTTTATTTTCTGAATCGGTTCTGCTTCATTTTTTAACCAATTGCGTAGTTTGTATGCAAAAGACAAAGCACACACCATAAACTCTTTTATGCAAGTATGATGAAAACAGCTATGGCTATTCGTGTATGGAAGATTTTTGTATGACGGACAGTGTAAATCTTGAAGGTTCATAACACGTCTCGAGAGCACTTGTTGAAGTAACTTCTGGTTCGTTGACCCCCAAGCGTAAATTTGTAATGCGCGTCGGGCGACATCCCGTAAAGTTTTATACACATCTTCGAGATTGGATTCACCATCGAACCATTCTATTCCATGTTCGTGACATGATAAATATGTGTTAGCCGATGAAAAAGCATGCCCCAACTCACAAAAACGGTAAGGCGGTTTGATGATTCAGTGAGCGACTACAGTGTAGTCGACACCCACTACAGCGATTTCTTTTGGTAAAAATTCTCCGTTTCTACCGTGAAACCCTTGTATATCTATAACGAAGCGGAGGTCATCCATACTGACTGGAAAACCGAGTACCTAACGACCCAAAACCTCAGATAATACTGAGCCGGACAGTATGAGAAGATTGCTTTATCTCCGTTATCAGGCTTCACTGAGCAATGGCGTCGGTAAATCAACATTTTAGGAGTTAAAATCGACCATTATCTGTCGTGTGGAATCTATTTCTAGTACATTGTCGAACTCTGCGTAGAGAATGCAATTTATAGTCTTGGTTAGCGCTTGACCAAAACGTACTTCAATCCTCATTGTACCGTTCTTGACAAGGTTCCAATGACCTGCATAATGTGCAGAGAGATCTGGCGTTAAATCAAATGCGAATAGACAATATCCATTTGCATAAGCGAGTCGGCTTATGTCATTGCCTTCATTCATAAAATGTATGCCAGTCCCCGAAAACAGAGTGTGATACGCTTCAATGTACTGTGAAGGTTCAGTAAACGATGGTTGTAGAGGTTTGCTCGGTATCTGTACACCATCAACGTACAACGATAGAAAATTGATGCCAAAGTTTTGAAAATTGAAAGGATTGTATTTTCTATCTCCATTGAAAGCTTTATCTACAAAACCAACCACGACACGTTTAGGTAACTGTCCTAATATAACATTTTCTAAGCATTCACCAGTCGTATCCTTATGCATGACAAAAGATTTCACTTCTACACGAGTGAGTGGATATTTTGCCGTAGTTGTAGAGAGAGTCTTAGCATGTGCGATTAAAACATGTGCAGCCACAGTAACACGTCTAACCAATAGAGTAGCCTCTTTCATATGGACAGAATAATTTTTTCCTGAATCATCCATCAAGCAAAAAGCATCTTTTGAACGAACTAATCGTGCACGAACTTCACATCCGTTGAGTAATAATTTATCTTGATTAAGAATATCGCAATGCAAATGTCCAATCAAATCAACTATTTTTTCTCCTTCCGTATATTTCTGACGTTTTCCAAGGCCTAAATTAGTATTGGCTTCGGCGCCAGGTAGGGCATCCATATTACCAGGCGTATCAGCCTCCCATAATCCTGATGACAAATGAGAATTTTTCGCCACTGGTCCATAATTCAATAAAGTTTCAATATATGCTCTGTAGGGGTAAGCATTGTTTGGAGGCGATATAAGTTTCTGATTCAGATACATGTCGACCTGGTTGAATAGTGAGTGTAAAAAATCGTTTACGGGAGCAACTTTCTTGGGAGCGGTGTTGTCGTTGCCTTTCAATTGTACACTCACTTTGATCATAGTATGCGCGAGATCCAAATAATCTTCGTTTTGAGCGTTTATGCAAAATTCGAGAGGTCCATCGTCGGACAGAGACGAAATGGGCTTGTACTGCACCCATCTGCTCGATTCTATAGCTGTCTGGGTCGGTGGGAGAGAAAATAAATCAAGCTCGCTCTTCAAGCACGGTTCTGTATGACTGTGTAAAAACGACATTTTGATGTATTTTAATCAAAAATATCCTTCAGCTTCCTTGTTGGGCGCTTTTTCTTATCGTTCAACTTTTTATTTCGTCGTTTAACTGTCTTCTTCTGAACTTTTCCTTTCTTGACTTTCTGTTTCTTTACAGCTTTACGTTTTTTAGTATTTTTTTTTCTTGCCGATGCGCTTTAGTGAAACGCCGCGAACAGACTGAATACGCCGCTTACGTGGTGCATTTTTATATCCTGAGCCCTGCATCAACTCAGTGACTTTCGTTCGTGCGCTACGCTTTAGATTTTGAGATGATTCGTGCATTCTGTTATGTAACGGCTCGTTAAAGGGTATATTACTCTCACCAATATCGTCAAGTATACCGACGCCTGCCCTGAGAGCCTCTTTACCAACAGCTCGAGCCCCCTTCGAGAGGTATGGTAGAGCTGCCCGGAAGATCCCAGAGAACCATGAACCGAGTCCATGTCCTCGCATACGTGGGGCTCCAACGTAGTAATTCACGGCGCCTCCATTTTGACGGTAATAGATATCTTGGAAAGTCATATTTTAAATTTCTCTCTTAAAGTGAAGTGTTACTGTCACTGTCCCGAATTCGAATGGTATCGGTTTGCCAAATTGATCTCTTATATCTATTTCAATCGACTGAAATCGGTTAGTAAGAAGCGGTACGTATTGGATCGGGTTGTATTTTTTAACGATAGTCGTTCCAAAATTGAACTTTTGGGCTTCTAAATTTACTATTCGTAACAATGGTGCAAAAGTATCCCCTACAATACAGGGTTCACAGATGCTCGACTATACAAAAAATTGATCAGGTATCGCTCGTTCCAAACTCGCCGGTATCAATCCACAGTAATAAAAAGGTATAAACTCATTTTTATCTTCGAGAGGTGTATCTAACTTTTGAGAGCCATTCTCAAAACCAAAAATTCGTAGTAATGTTTCAGACATATTAGCGCCGACTGTGACTCTTTGAAAATTCCTTCGTATTTTAATGTATACAAAACCTCCCTTTTCATCCTAATATGTCTGTTTTATCTTTGCCTAATTTTATTATGTTTGTAAGATTATGATTCACTAAAGGAACTGTTCTAATGTTCAATTTTTTAAGAGAACCAGATACTTTATTGTAAAATGTATCTTGAAAAGGTATTGCCAAAGTACAAAGGGGACTTTTTTTATCTGAATTATTTTTCTTCTTAGAGAATCTAATTGAGCGAAGTCGGTCATTTGCACATGATTCTATGAATTTCTGTGGGTAATCGTTCTCCAATAATATTCTTTTAACTTTATTAATATTGTCGTTATGGAATTTTTTATCTGAAAGTAAAACTGATCTATCTATTAAATTGGAAATGATGTTACGTTTTTGTTGAATTGTATGGTTTGAATTGAAATTTAACAATCTACCAGAGCATGTTGGTTTTTGATACCAGTTAGTAATTAATTTATTGTTGGTTCTTATAATTGTTGTGTCCAAGTTTTTATTGTATTCATTGAAAACTTCAATAACTATTTCAACGTGTGCTTTTTTTATACATAAAAAGGTGTCATCAACATATCTCCTGTAAATTAGCGGTTCACAATTATATATTAACTTTAAGTTCACGGGCACGTAACATGATTTTCTCGTTCCTCCTGCAGATCTGAAATAATAAAAATAGCATATATACTATTGTCCAAATTATTTATTGACTAGAATACTATTTTTATGAAGGCATATTATTACTCACCGTTGGAACTTTGAAAATCGAACACCAGCACGATCCAGCCACATTTTTACGCTTTGTTTGATAGCTTCGTCAGTGACATTCTCAAAAGCTGCGTGCATACCAACTGTGAATAAAATTGAGTATGAGAATGGTGACAATATTATCTAGTTCTACAGTGAGTCGTTTTTCAATTATCATTCGTATCAAATATTTCACACGATTGTCAGTCAATATAAAATAAATTAACAGATGCACTGATAAGAACAATCATGTAATTCATATGAAAGGACCATTATTTCTATATTTATGAAAAACAAAACAAGGTGAGAAATATTTGTGACATGGATAAAATTAGAAATTTTATTGTTTCAACAATGTTTAGAAATATATTCCTAATGATTAACAAGTGTATAGAATTTTTTATGCTCCATCTTAACCCGTTTTGTATCAAAGTGCATTCAAATTGTTTCGATCTGTGGGCTGAATGATTTTCATTTTTTAAAGATGCCATATTGTAGAACATACCAGAAAATATCAAGAATAGTTATTTTTCAGGGTATTTTCCAAGGTGTCTATGAAAATCTTCCAGCTCGAAGTTAGAGACAAATTTTTTGTATTTTAGTTGGAAACAGGTTAACAACTAACTCAAATGATGATAATTTTGTTTCTTTGACTATTTTTGAGGGCCAAATCTTACGAGTTGTTGAATAAACAAAAACTCCTTCCAAATTAATTTTGAGACTTTTCGCCAGCATGGTCTACTGGCCTTATCAGGCTGCAGTTATTCAAATCAACAAAATTATTGATCAATAGAGGGTGCTCTCAACAATATGTCAAAACTATAATATTCAATACACTTGAACTTACCAAAAACGGCTGTGTATAGTTTTAATCCTGAGAATTTTTTTTTCTTCTTCTGACCGAAGAAGCTGAATTCCTGGGCAAATCCATTGGTTATGATTGAAGATAAGATATTGTAAACTAAGGCATGGGCATTGCTTCCTCCTTTCGAATTCATGAATTTTACCTAAAAATAGAAAATATACTTGATCTACTGGTTTATTCATATTTTCAGGTCATTTTTTTCTACTGAACAGTCCAAAATTATGTTTTCCTTTGATTAACTACTTATGATTTATAAAACTGTGAGACCATATTTTTCAAAATAATGGTTGGTGAAATTCGCGATGGTGCAAATATAGTCGGCCACATGCTGAGAAATATGAAAAATTATCGAAATGTTAACATAAAACCTATATATGAGTTGAATATTATTGGTATCAAATTTGGTAACTGCACAATTAATGTTTTCTGAGTTGATGGGAGTGTTTTAAAAAACGATCCATTGTCGTAATTTTGTCCTGTTGAATTGGCATGGAATATCTCTTCATCCCACGTGCGCCAAAAGTGGATCAGTCGAGCCAGAACTTTGCACTTTCGACGCACTTGTGATGAAAAAATTATATGCGCACTTCGTTTGCGCGAACGTTCTCCGGCACTCGCAAACTTGTGATCCTCGTTTCACTCAGATCACAATTACACGTTTGCGGTGCCAAAACGCCTGCACGCGCTCAGTTCGCAAATAACTATTCTCGTATTAATTTTCTACCATGAAAAGAAATGACAGTTAATATTGGTGAAGATATACGAATTGATATTATTAGGTTTGATGTGTTTTACTATATTGTCACGGGCTGTTAATTATAACTATTTGTTATATCAGGCCCTGTGAGATCTCTCCTCATAATAACATATTATATGCCAATGTTTACATTGATCAAGTCATGTTTCAGTGCCCAGCGAGAGAGCAAGCGCTGCCGATAAAGGTAAGAGAGAGAGAGAGAGAGACCGCGTTGCGAACGAGATTCGAGCATCGCGCCGCGTGACGTCAGCCGAAGACGGCCGAAATAAGCTCGGCCGGCCCAGCGCGCGGCGGAAGCTTATGAGTTTATTGCCGGCCCTCGCGCGCGATAGCACGTGCCCTCGAATCACGAGACCGCCCTTAGGTGTTATCGCGGCCCTAAAGGACGACAGCCGACATCCCCTACGTCACCTAGCTCGCCACCCGTGCGCCCAAGGCCAAGCCGAGAACGAGCGCCGATCCAAGCCAGAGCCGATTCGAACCACATCGCCGAGTCAGTGCCGCCTTCGATCGCCATCTCTCTCTCTCTCTCGGCCAACACGCGTTCACGTTCTCTCTCGCTCCGGCCCGCGAGACGCGACCCAAGGCTCGTTGCCTTCCTTGTGCAAATTCGTCCCTTGTAGATCTAATAAATATTTGTGTTCGTCAGAATCAACTGACTTTTACTTTGCCACACTATTCCCGCTCAAGATCCTACTCCCGCGCACACGAGCCTCACCACCTCGTGCGCGCCATTCTTTTATCGTTATCATGCTCCAAGCCCTGTGGCCATTACGTAATAATCAATTATTAATAAAAACGGTGGTGATAATATGTGATAATATTCTCAACATTATAGGGGCAAGTGTTTATTGGAACATTAGAATCATGTAATTTTTCAAATATAATATGATATGATTCACAGTGGCACGACTAACTGATCGAACCATATTATTTAGTTAGAAGCGGCTAACTGCGGCTTGATTACCGGTCCAATTCGCGAATAATTTTCCAAACTCATCGCATAATATTAAATGTACTGAATGTGAAAGCGAACCGATCAAGAGAACGTTCGTTGAATACAGTTACACAAATAGTATATTACGCACCCGAGCGAGGTTAGGCGATTTCGGCACGCAAAAAATTTGCGACCCGAGTGCGCGAGGGTAGTCAGTTTGCGCGTGCCGAAATAGCCGAGATGAGCGAGCTGCGTAATATACCATTCAAGTCGTGTAATGAACATATCCGTATTACTCTTTTATGGCAATAAACTGATACTTTGACCTTTATAATTATACAATGAAATCACGAATGAAATTGGTGAACTACATCTTTAGCTTCATACTTTTGAGGTGAAACGTACTTTCGTGGGCTGTGAAAGTAAATTGATATATCATCGTACTTCGAGTGCTGAATGCTGATTGCCGTCACATTTGAGATTTTGAAGAATGGTAAAATAGAAATGATACATAGTAACCTGAAGAATTCTCCTTCTCCACGTCTCACGTGTAACCTTAAATAAAAATGGTTTTATTAGTGTATATAAATCTATCAGACGCTTGAAAGCACCGCAAGCACACGAGCAATCCACTCATTCAGGTTCAAATTGCACACGATTCCAGTAATAGAATCTGAATGATATTTGATGGTCTAGAATAATTCCTGAAAAAATCAATACTACAAGTAGTTGTACTAGGAATGTCGATACTGGAACACAGAAACACATGAATTTGGAAATATGACTACTGTATGCTTCCGTAAAAAAAGATGAAGAATATTTCAGCGTTATGATGAAGAGAGTTTACACTGCAGGCATGAGTCGAAATGCAATGGCTTTTGCTTGTCTATGAGGTACTAAGTTCTTGATATTTTGCCTTGTTTATGAAATAATTTCCATATCATGAACGCTATGATGCTTATCACAATCAGTTTTATTATGACTTTGAGAATAGATTGAATGTAACAGCGTTCATAGTACAATCACTCTATAATGGGATACATTAACAAGTATAGATGATTTAGTTTTAGTTGTATTTAGCATTCTAGAAGAGAAACCAAAAAGAAAAGTAAGAATACATTTTTTCGATTCGAGGCTCATGTCCCTTACAATCACGTTATAAACAAATGGAATCCAGTAATATCAGAGAAGTCGATTCACTTTGGGTGCAATTTGTTTAAATAATTATTGTATGAACATTGGATTTTGAAAAAAGAGAAAATAAGGGTATTTTTTTCAAAAAAGCACGCAATCCCGCAATCAGTTTTCATCCCATGGTGATAACGTAGGCATTGGCCGAAGCCACTTTTTCTCGGTTTTACTGAATTCCAATTGTTTATAACGCGATTGCCAGAAATATAAGTCTCAAATCAAAAAAATGTATTTCACGTTTTTTTCTTGCTTTTTCATGTAGAATCGATTGATACCATTACTTTCTCGAATTTACGATTTTGGGTGCGATTTGTTCAAATAATTATTGTTTAAACAATTGGAAATGGAAAAAGAAAAAACATGGGTATTTTTTTTTCAAAAAAGCACGTGATCCGATAATTAGTTTTATGATATCTCCACTGGTCTGGCCATGGGCCTTAATGGGTTAATATGGTCAGAAAATTATGCCAGTGCATCAGATAGCATAAGCAATTTTCTTTTTCATTATAAAAATTCACCTTTGAAAAAGATATACTTAACGACAAGTGTATTCCTCATACTGTGGTTCGTTGTTGGATAAATTTCCAATCAACTAAATATTTTTAGGTAGAATTGATTATATTTTTTTTGTAAATATATAGAAATAAAAAGAAATAAATTTTAATACTAAATTTTTTTGAGTGGGTAAAAATTGTAAGATGTCTTTTAGTTCTTTTTCTATTCAAATACATTCAAAATAATACTTACAGAATATGGAGCCTTCTTTCTGCTTCATGTTTCTTTGCTACGTATTTCAAACTGATTTATTTAATATACAGTAATATCAAGCATTATCCAACTAGTATGGTTATCCAACAATAGAATGAATATTTTTCAAATCACACTTAATTATTGTAGTTACCAATGTTAAGATGGAAAATAACTCGAATCACAATTTTTGTGAAGTAATAATATAATTTTGAAGAGTTTAAGCTCAAAAATTATATGAATGATGGAAATAAAATAAAATACACCATTTGCATTTTTATTTCTCATAGAAAAATATTTACCTTTGAAAAAGGTATACGTTGACGTCAAGTAGGTGTCGTATCCCATAGTTCGTTGTTGAATAAATTCTTATGCGACTAAATTTTGTCACGGGCTACTAATTATTAAAAATTATTAAAGCTTCCGGCTAGGATGAGGTAACACTACAGACTGACTGCACGCTGGCAGTCGCTTCCCTTCGAGGGCTGCGTCCTTCTTAAGAGTTGCAGCCGCCGAAAGTGAAACTCCGGCGGTCCGGCTACGCGGAAAAGTCATAAAGATTTTCCGATACGGCGCGGCGCGTCTCTAGATGCGGCGCGTCGCCAAACATCCGCTCGTGGCTCGAGGGCCGTTGCGCGCGCGTGCCACGCTAGCTGCTTCCGTGAGAGCAAGCGGAATACTATATCTATATATTGTACTATGTAAGTTGCACGGAGGCAGGCTGCGACAGCCTCTCCCTGTAGGTCAGAAGAATTTACTGATAGGTAAATTATTCGTTACATTTCGTGTCTTGATTGTAACAGTGCCTTCAAGCTTGGATTTTCAATGAGTTCACTAGAAAAAGTGGCAACATAAGCAGGGACCTGCGGAGTATGAATGATATTACTATTTTGATAATACGTAATCTTACAGCAGCAAGTCCTATTCCATAATCTTATTCCTAAGGCTTTCGTTGCATTAAATAAGCCGCATTTTCCACAAACATAAAGAATAGAAATAATTATAATTGCTTTTCCAGCACAATCGAGGTAACGCCAACATTTCTTTGTTAAACTTTCAGTTCTTTCTTGAAACTTGAACTGATCTATTGCTTCTTGGACTTTACTTAACTTTACGTAACTGTTCTCGGAATCATTGCTAATTGATTCAAATTCTAGTTTATCCAGATATTTCTTTTCTAATGTAACATTCATTGAGATGTTGAAGGTTAAGTATTCAATTTTTGCATCGTATAATTCATTTCGAAAGGGTCTCAGTTGAAATTTCTCATTTATGAAAGTACATGATGTATCACTTCATTTCAATAAGGTATCAGGGTCAATCGTCAGAAGATTATGGTAATTTCTGCACCACACTTGGAAGTTGAGTCTTTTTGCAGGTAAAATCAACCATAGATTCAAATAATCAAGTTCTTATACATAATCTTCCTTATATTGAAACAGACCATATCGGCAGTTACATATTATTTCTGTAGATAAAATATCAGAATAACAGCTTTTCTCATTTTCTAATTTCATTAAAGGCTTACTTCTCTTACAAATTATTTGCTTATTTTTAAATGGCATACAATTGTCTGTTTTGAATGTATAATACATGTCAACTATATTGATCAGAAGTGTTTGGAATTCCAAAATTATTTTTTTAAAAGTGGTTTCATTCTGTCTAATTGGCAACGAATGTATTTTTATTATATCATATTTTGCCTCTTCTGATATGGGCGTACTTATTACAAAAACTAATCTATCATTACTGATGTGAGCAGTAATTTTGGATATTTTTACAAGATCATAAAAATGATTCACATTAAACTCTATAAGATTGTTAATTATCTCAGATTTTTTTATTTGATTCAAGGCATTTAGGTAGGACAAAGGTGTTACTGTTGTTGGTAATATCACACCAGTTTTCGCTAAAGAAATAGCCGTTTTGATATTAATCAATTGCTCATTGTACTCTTCAATGGATAATCTCATCTCTTGTAACGATATGAATATTTTTTGATTCGCTTCCAAATTACTAATCGATTGGTCAGTCTGACGGCTCCAATTTTGCAATGTATCTAAATTTTTATTGAATATTACTATGTGTTGTGACGGGGAAACCCGTCACTAAGGACGGAGAGGCTGCTCGCCGATCCGGCCGGTACGGCACTTTAGCAGGCAGCCACCAGCTCGGGAGGGCAGCACTCTCCAGCGCGCATGCAAGCCGCAGCGCGCCGAGAGTTCCGGCGGCGCGAGGCCGGGAGTGAGCACGAGGCGGACGATCATTCTCGTCCGGTGCCCGCAAGTAGTAACACGCGACGCGCGCGAGTCCCAGAGTGATCGAGCCGAGAGTGAGCGTGAGCGTGTGTACGTGCGTGAGTCAGGACGCCGAGGTCGACGACGTCGCCATCGCCGCAGCCAGCAGCAGAGCTAGCAGCAGAGCAGAGCCGAGGACGAGCGAGACGGCAAACAGCGACAGGTTTGGCAGTGTGCGCGTCGCGGCCCCGGTGTTCCCCCCCCCCCAGTGAACGTACGTGTCGGCGAGCGCGCCGACACCCCTCCCCAGTGAACGTGTGTGTTGGCGACCGCGCCAACACACCCCAAAGAACGACGGGCTCCGGCCCTGGCCCGGGCCTCTCCCCCTCGCGTCCCCCCGACGTCACGGCCAAGCGAGCGCGCGGACAGACTCCGTTCGAGTCTCCGCGCGCGGCCGTCCCCCCCCGAGCGAGTCCCCCGTGCTCCCGCGAGTAGAGCTAGCCGCGGCACTCCTGGCGCCCGTTAGAAATACGGAGTGCCCGCGGTCGAGCCAATCCCTTAACGTGAACCTGGTGCGAACGGGCACGAGGTCACAGATTGGCGCCCATAACGTGTGTGTTCGCGGTCGTGATCGGGGAAAATCGAGGTGGAGAGTGCGTGCGCGGAAAACTATATATCGAACGAGCGTAGATAATTCAATTTTATTTCGAGCGAAAGAATTTGTTTCGCGAGTTACCGTGAAGCGACCTTGGCGGTGAGCGCGCAGAGGTGAGCGCGAGAACGCGGCGCGGGGCAAGTGTTGTTGCCTCGCGTGTTTACGTGCGCCGGCAGGTGCTGTGCCGCGCGTGTTTACATCAGCGGCCAGGCTCATGGAGCGAATTCCTGAGCCTCACGTGAACGAGCAGTGATCAAATATAGCAGTGATCACTTTGCTAAATAAAATTGATCAGCCCCTGACGGAGTGAGCAACTCCTATTCCTCCTGAAATTTTTTTTTTGTTCTATTATAATTTATTATTGTGAATTTACTTTGGTTGCCCTGACGGAGTGCATAACTCCTTATTCCTCCCAATTGATTCATATTGATATATTTATATACATATACATAACATCCAACGAGAAGGAAGGAAGGAAGCAAGCAACATTACAATAATCAATTATTATTCCAAGGAGGAATAACCAGAACGACAAAATTAATTTTTGAGGTTGGGGCAAATTAATTTCGCCACGTGGCCGAGTCGGTACGAGCACGAGTGTGTTGATAAGTCAGAGCGCCGGCGCATGATAAAACAGGGTGATCGTATGATAAAGAGTCGGACGGTAAATTGAGTCTAGTTATCTATCTAGTGTGAATATTTTGCGGGAAATTTGAATTTGAATTAGGAACTTAGAAATTTTTCGGGATTTAGAATTTTTTGTTTCTCTCTTTCGGACGATTGAACTATTGTTACACAACGACGACGCTGTTAGTGGATAACATAGAACGAGCAATTGTTAAACAATTAAAATAATTGTTTATTTATCAATTCAAGTGTAAATTTTTCCGAAGTTGCCGATTTTTGAATTGTTTTCGAAGTTGAGTTGGACAACGAGTGAGCGCATTTTGTCGTAAATAAGTTGAATAATTTATTTGTTTATTAATAAACAATTTGGGAATTTTGGTCCTTTACTCGTTGGGCCCCGCCAATTTTGAGGATATTTGAATCGTGCATATTAGAACGAGCGCATGGTTGTGGACATAGTCAATTGTTAATAAATTAATTTGTTAATAATTTTTATCGATTATTAATTATTTTTCACATTGAAATTTTTTTTTTCTTTTCTCTTCCTTTTTCGAGTGTGAGTGTCGAGTCGAGGAACAGTGTCCTTTGGGTATTTTGCCAATTATTAACAAATTAAATTGTTAATAATTTTTTTTTTTGCGATTAATTATTTTTCGAAGTTAAGTTTTTTTCTTACTTTTTCGAAATAGAGTGATAGTTCTTCTTGAGTTTTCGTTTTTTTTTTGACTCTGCTTTTGGGTAATTCGATTTTCAGTATATCGCATATTCGGATGGTTAGGGTTTTTAGCACGCAACCAAAGGACGAACGATCATTGGAAATTGAACCAAACCAGATAATATTCAGTATATTTGAACGAACCAGATAATAATACATAATTGTATTGGTATTGTATGAACATGTATATTGATTAATATTTTATTTCACATATATATTTATTGATATCGCACCATTGTTGTCCCCGACGGAGTTTACACTCCTTTTTCCTCCATCATTGCGATTTAAGTGATTTATTTTATTATTGAATATATACATGCACATGTACAAGACGGAGAATAACTCCAATTAAGAATGTGACTCGAGGTATAGAGAGTCGATATTCGAATTCATAATTTTGTGCAGTTAAGCAGGACGGGTGACGGCGTGTACGAGTGGGTCGTGGTGAATTAAGAGATTTTGCGAGTTAGCGAATATTGCCCGCCTGACTGATTTGTGCAATTTTATCGACCGAGTGGATTCGTTTGGTATAGAATTGGAAACAGAGTCAAATAAATTCATTATTTAGTCTGTTTTAAAGATAAAATTTTTCATTTCGAGTTTCTGTTTTTTTATATAACTTAGTTTTTAAAATACGATTAATTGTTGTGTTGCGACGTGTGTTTGGAGAGTATTTATTTCAAGCGTATAATAAATTAACTATTCAAAGCGGTGACGTGAAATTGTACAGAGAGGCCATGGAGGAATTGTTAAAGATAGATAACTGGAACGAACGATTCAAAACGATAATTAAGATGAACAAAGAAGTAGTTCGACGAAAACTAGAGAAAGCGGGAATCGCGGTTACGGGGAAGCTGCGGACACAGAAAGAACGGTTGTTGAGATGGGAGATGAAAGAAGCGAAGGTGACGGGGGCGCCGTGGTTCACGGACGATGAAAAGGACCAGGCGCCGCCCAACGTAGAACGAACATTGTAAGCGACGGTGAAGAGACCGAGAGTGAGGGTACAGGCGGGGAAAAGAACACGAATTCGGAAAAGTCCAGTAAAAAGACGGCGGACATTCTCGAGTACCTGAAGCTACCGGAAGGGGTAGCTATGTTGTCAGCGTTTGAAAATTTTGTTCGCGAAAATCGATCGGCACTCCCCGGTGGGTCGGGAGGACCAACGTCAGGGAAGGGTGCGCGGCCGAAACGGGTGGTACCCGCACCCAATATGAACGAACTGGACGATTCGAACATGTCGTCCAGAAGCGGAAGCGAGTCTGATACAAGAACGAGCACGCGTACTGAGCGGAAAACGCGACGAAAAATCAACACGCGCAAATCAAGGGGTCCCGTGTCGAATACGGTACAACCTAAGTTAAACGTGAATGTGCCGGCGCCGTCGGAGTCTGATGAGGACGACTTAGACGCGCGGCCGATAATACCATCAATGACAAACGCGAGAACGAGCACACGCATCGAGCGGGGCAAAAGCACAGTACGCGACTCGAAACATCGTGTATCAACGCCGGTATCAACAAACGTGAACAAACATAATAACGCGGTAGAACTGTCAGATTCAGACGAGGATGGGCTTAACGCGGAAGAGCTGGTATCGCCGATCACAAACGCGAAAACGAACACAATAGAGCGCAGCTCATTACAAACGAGCCACGGTTACATGAAATCGATGCGCGACTGGAAGTTACGATTTGCGGACGACGGATCGGTGGACGCGCTAGAATTTTTAGAACGACTGGAAGACTACAGATCGAGTGTAGATATTCCTGATACTGCGTTGCTGGCGGCGATGCCCAGCATACTCCACAAAGGCGCAGCAGATTGGTTTCGAACGATAAAAGCGGAAATCAGAACGTGGCGCAAGTTTGAAACAGCTTTTAGACACAGATTCGTAGTCGAGATGGACGACGAGGACGTGTGGGAGGAATTACGAGCGCGGAAGCAGCACAAATCGGAGAAAATTTCAACATTTTTGTCGAAATTTAAACCTATCGTTCGTTATTTTAAAGTTGTGCCAACAGAAGCGAAACAAGTTGACGGAGCTTTTCGAAATCTACTGCCCATATACAGAAGCGCTATGCTTCACATGAGAATAAAATCCTACAGAGAGTTGGAACGAGCGGGCAGAGAGTACGAAAAGCTCCGAGACTTGGACGCGCGTTACGAGCCACCGCCGCCCAGAGAGAAGTTGCGAATACCTGCAGCTGCGTACGAGTACGGGAAAAGAGAGGGATCAATATCGGCGATCCGAAAATCTGAGAGCAAGCGCGGTAACGAGGAGAGTTCGTCAGAGAAAGAAAAAGGGAGGAAATTACAGAAGAGTAAGAGAAATACGAGTGAGAAAACAGAAGTCGCAGCAATGACGAGTGAACGAACGGCCTCATCAGAGATTAGCGAGCTGAAGCAGCTGCTAATCGAACTGATGAAGGACCGGCAGAACGAGCGAGCGCAGCGGAATAACGGCCAATCGGGGCCGCCACAACATTCAGTGAGTCCCAACGTCAACACTGGGGACGCGTTAGTGGGAGTGTGTTTTTCGTGCCAAAAACCTGGACACAGGGCAGCGGACTGTAGATCGAATGTCTGCTATAATTGCAACGAGAAGGGACACTACTCGCGCAATTGCCCGAAGAAAGCCCAGGGGGCGCTTTATTGTCAGGTTTGCAAGACACCGGGAGTCGAATACGACTCGTGTTTTGTATGCCAGGGACTTAAAGCGCTGACGGGAAAAGGGGAGGCGGGAGTGCGTTAAAGTCCCACGCACTCCACGCCGTAACCGAGGGGACGAGCCAGCCGACCTTGAGCCTCCAGACGGGAAAAACGGAACGGATCCTTGAACGAACGGAGACTCAGGCGGTGGAGAAGGCAATTAACGAGTTCGATAAATGGAAAAACCAGTTGTCGAGCTCAACGAGTCGAGAGAACGGCACAAACGAACGAGCGAATGAGAAATCGGCGAAAACTCGGGAGCAGGTTGACGAATCTGACTCGCGAGCTCTGCCGATCAATCCGCTCGAGTCGGGTCGGGTCGTAACGAGTAAAGTCGTTGAGACAGACGACAAATGTGTCAGTATGAATCGCGGGAAAAATACCAACAGAGCGCCTCGAGCTGATTACAGCACAGAGCCGAGTCAGAAGGTACCTGCTATACTGCACAACGAGTGCGTGAACGAGAGCGGGAACGAGCCCCGGATCCGTAGCCAAAAACCAGCAGTGTGTGCTGGTAACGGCCAACAAACGGAAGACCGGGAAGTACCGCAGAGTGTGACGAGTACGAGTAAGAGTGTGAACGACGCCCCCGGCGGCAGTAATGCTGCGCCCAGTACTGGGCATTCCAGGGGAGCGAACGAGCACGAGAAAACACCTGATCCAGAGGGGTCAGGAACGAGCGAGTGTCGATCAGCACTTCAACGGATGCAGACTGCAGACTGCTCCGAACATACGCGACCCACGGAAGCGTATGCGAGGTTGCTGATTGAAAAGCGTCTGAGAGACGCAGCGAATTCCGACGAAAACGAGATCGAGCGTGAAGTCGTGAGGAAAAAGCAGTGGCGTGATACGCGAGGAGCAAAAGGCTCCTTGCTAGAGCACTGGTTTAGGGGGAAGAACGTGGTTGATGATACCGGAGATGTAGGTGGGCAGCACAAACTTGCGTCCGGCAACGATGCTATGTGCGCTCACCTAGTCAACGGAGATTTGACCAAACGAGTGGGCATCGGTGACCCACATATGGGGTACGATGCGCCCACCAAGGGTTTGGGGAGGGGGAGGAGGGCGGATTACCGCCCTCAGAGAACGTTCGAGATGGCACGCGGTGTGCCAGAAGCCTACCGGCATAGTCGCCGTAGGAGGCCCTGGTCGGCACAGAGGCGTGCGACCGGGCGCAAAAAGAAAAAGAAAAAAAAGTAGAGAACGAGGTCTGAGGAACCTGGTTTCCCTGAAAACACCTCTCCTTCCTTTACGCGGGGCCACATGGGCCGGAGTTGCGGACCGTGTGGTCCGGTTTAGGGAGGGGGGATGTGACGGGGAAACCCGTCACTAAGGACGGAGAGGCTGCTCGCCGATCCGGCTGGTACGGCACTTTAGCAGGCAGCCACCGGCTCGGGAGGGCAGCACTCTCCAGCGCGCATGCAAGCCGCAGCGCGCCGAGAGTTCCGGCGGCGCGAGGCCGGGAGTGAGCACGAGGCGGACGATCATTCTCGTCCGGTGCCCGCAAGCAGTAACACGCGACGCGCGCGAGTCCCAGCGTGATCGAGCCGAGAGTGAGCGTGAGCGTGTATACGTGCGTGAGTCAGGACGCCGAGGTCGACGACGTCGCCATCGCCGCAGCCAGCAGCAGAGCCAGCAGCAGAGCAGAGCCGAGGACGAGCGAGACGGCGAACAGCGACAGGTTTGGCAGTGTGCGCGTCGCGGCCCCGGTGTTCCCCCCCCCCAGTGAACGTACGTGTCGGCGAGCGCGCCGACACCCCTCCCCAGTGAACGTGTGTGTTGGCGACCGCGCCAACACACCCCAAAGAACGACGGGCTCCGGGCCTCTCCCCCTCGCGTCCCCCCCGACGTCACGGCCAAGCGAGCGCGCGGACAGACTCCGTTCGAGTCTCCGCGCGCGGCCGTCCCCCCCCCGAGCGAGTCCCCCGTGCTCCCGCGAGTAGAGCTAGCCGCGGCACTCCTGGCGCCCGTTAGAAATACGGAGTGCCCGCGGTCGAGCCAATCCCTTAACGTGAACCTGGTGCGAACGGGCACCAGGTCACAGTGTTCATTGATCCCCTTGACATTATTTTTCACTAACATAGTTTGATTCTGTACTAACTCTAATAACTCATTGCCTTGTTTATAAATCCCGGTAATTTCTTTATCATAATAATCTGAGTCATCATTATCCAGTGTACCAAATAAGAATTTTGTTCCTATACCTATAAAGTTAAAAAGACCTCTTTTATGTCTTTGGTCAAAATGAAAACTATCTTGCTTACGCTCTATTGAACTAAACCTACGTTGAGCAAGGGATATATACTCCAACATCGTGCAATTAGGATTGAACCTACAAAGAACCTCTAAGCCGGATAATTGAGAAAATAGGTGCGAGCCCTGAGAAAAGATCGCAGCGATGTCCGTAGCATGGACAATTTTCCATTCCTCATTGTATAGATAGGCCGTTCCTTCATGCACTTGGACGGCTTCTGGTATGTCGGAAGAAATATCATATGGGGTAGCAAAAACAATGGTTATACATGAAAAAATGAATGTTTGAAACATGAAAATGCACAATTAATTATTTTTACATCAAAATTCTCCATGATAGTGTTTAATTCCGTTAAAATGCCGTAGTTGAGGCCGATCTCTGATAATAATTTCCCCCGTGTTTGTTTTCTTGTTGATCTGTTGAATGGGGACCGGTTCAGTCCAAGTATTTATATTATTTATGACTGTTTTAGCCTGGATTATATTACCTGCTTTGTACGACGTTGAAGAGGACTGTCTGTTTGAAACAATATCTTGATTCCGTTCTTCGCATCTCTGTATATTCTCTCTTGCGATTCTTCTTTTTTCTTGAATAACCTCCATATGTGCTTCTTCTTGATTGATTTCATCTACTGTATCCATGCTCCCAAATAATAAATCATATGGGAAATAATCTGTGGTACTATGTAAGCTTTCATCGTAACTCTTACTTGCTTTCAATAATTTTCTGTAAGTATCGCCTTCTTTTGCCTTCGCTATTGTTTTTAATGTTCCTATGACTCGTTCACATATCCCGTTAGATTGCGGATGTCGAACCGAGATCCTTATAAATTTTATGCCATAACCTTTATATAGATCTTGAACTATTTTCGATAGAAATATTTTTTCATTATCTGACACTATGAATTGCGGTCGCGCGAACACGAACTCCCCTGTCTGGAGTGGCTCACGGCCACGGAACGCCCTCGCGGCGTCCGCGCACGTAAGGACGGAGCGTCGGGCGTCTGTGCACTAAGGGCAGGAGGCAGACGGCGTATTCATCCTCGATATTATATTTATAACTACACGTCCTCGTGCCGCGCCCACTGATTCGAGCGGATCCATCTTTCTTCTTAATCTACTAAATACAGTTAAATTCTCAAACTTTCGGCAAAGCAAGATCGCAACGAGTACGGGAAGTTATTGCGCGCCGCCACCTAATCGCCGAACTATCTATATCCCTCGGCCTGTTGCGCCCCAGACTCACTATTCGAATAATTACTCGGGATTAGATGCCGGGCGAGAGAGCAATAAAGAGCGACATAAACAGTGCTCGGTCGATCGATGGGCCCCGATCACGTTGTCTGGGACCTTCCAGCCTATATCCGTGCGCAAATCGTTTTATTGCACTCTCGCTCCGGCCGAGCTGCTCGCTTATGGCACCATTTCGAGCAGCTGTTAATCCGGGCACACTCGTTTTCGGCACGGATAGTTTTTTCCCATTGCCGCGCCGTACGTATGTTTATTACGCGCCTACCATTGTAAATCTATCCTGAACACGCGGGATAAAGCGTCTGCATTAGCATTCAATTTTCCTTTTCTATAAAGGATATTGGGATGATAATCGGTGACTTTGGTTAACATTCGCACAATACGCGAGCTCACATCGTCCGATTTATTCTTAAATATGGATCTAAGACTTTGATGATCCGTATAAACATCGAATTTCTGTCCATACAGAAAATGTTTGTATTGCTTCATTCCCCGAATTACTGATAATAACTTCTTTTCTGTTGCCGAATAATTTTTCTCGGCGGGGTTTAAACTACGGCTGGTGTACGAGCAGGGATGTTCATGACCCTTTTCGTCCAATTGCGATAAAATGACTCCTAGTCTTATATCTGACGCATCCGTATTCAGGATGAACATCTTCGATGTATCAGGGTGCCTCAACACCGGATAGGAGGATAGAAGTTTCTTTATCTGAAGAAATTCTCTTCTACATGGATCAGCAAACTGAAATTCTACATTTTTAGATCTGAGCCTGTTCAAATAGTATGTATTTTTTGCAAAATTCTCAATGAATTTTCTGTAAAAACTTGCTAAGCCTCTTGCTTGTTTCTTGTTTCCGGAAAGTTCAATACCTTCTCAACATTACGAGCTAGAGGACGAATACCATCGGCCGAAATATCGTGTTCAAGATATTCAAGACGCTGCTGCATAAATGAGCACTTGTCTGCATTCAAAACTAGGTTGGTTTCTCGTAATCTTTCAAAAGCGATCTTGAGGTTATTCAAATGCTCTTCCGGTGTAGATCCAAAAATTATCAAATCATCGACATATATTAAACAAATTTTCCCAATCAAATCTCTTAGTTTGAAGTTTACCATTCTTTGATATGTGGCTGGACTGTTGGTCAATCCTATTGGCATACGAAGCCACTTCCAGTGGCCTTTATGTGTACTGAAGGCCGTTTTTGGAACATCTCAGGCTTTGACTTTAACTTGATAGAATCCATTCGCCATATCAAACGACGACATAAATTTGGCTTTTCCCAGCATGCACAGAATTTCTTCCATAGATGGCAAAGGGTAATTATCCTGTTCTGTAAAAGAGTTAAGTTTTCAAAAGTCAATTACTAACCGAAATTTTTTCTCACCTGATGCATCAATTTTCTTCGGAACTAACCATACATTCGACTGGTAAGGAGAAAAACTGGGTCGAATCAAGCCCTTTCGTTCTAGTTCTTCTATCTTTTTTCAATTTCCGGTTGCATAAACAAAGGATGTCTGTACACTGGCGTGCTAACTGGCCTGTTAGTAAATCGGTCGTTGAATTCCGAAATTATAGAAAACACTTCTTCCGAAATACCTGGAGAGATTCTTTCCGATATATTAATCAGATCATTACCAAATTTTTCTCTAAGAAAGTCGATACGTTCTCGATGTTCTATCAATTCAGAAACTGAGTAAAATATATGTGATATCTCTTTCGATTCATCGGAAGAAATTTTCTCCGAGACACTATTCAGATCTTTATGGAAGGCACTCTTGAATGAGTTCATAAGTTCTGAGTGTTTCTCCGATCTATTTACTGAGTCGTTGATGGTTCTGCCTTTGTAATATTCTTGGAGGAGTATCTTCCTTTCTTCGTGGTTCAATCTATTATTGAGAATGTTCCATAATGAATTACTGGATTTCAATTGCGTATTAGACGCATCTTCCGAAATCCCAACATCATCTATTAAAGGCATTTCATCCTCGTTGTGTGCCGTTACACTCATGTTTTCTCGGTAAATGGGCTTAAATTCATCTGTTTGGTTGAATAAATATAATTCCAAATCTTGACCATCTTTAATTTCATATATACCTGGTATAATATTTAATCCTTCAATATAATAAACCCCCGGACGGTTTTTCGGTTTTATATTCCGCACTTCAAAACAATTGGGCCGCAACTGCACTAATTGGTGCTTATTTAATTCAAGGGTGACTGTATTTCTTTTGGAATTTTTTAGGGTTATGGTATTATCTTCGTTGTTGATTACTGACTTCGTCTGGATTTGCCAATCTTCACCCAAAATTCCATCCGCTCGAGTTGGGAAATCGTTGTTCATTATCAATATCTCAATTTTAATACTGGAAATTTCAATTTTACATGTGCCTACAGCCTCGTAAATTCCATCTATTATATAAAATCGCTCGATTTCTTGAGGTGAAAAGCGTCTGAATGTTTTGTTATCTGGATCGATACATTTGATTTTCAAATGAGATTTTTTCGACCCTGAATCTACCAGGAGTCCATTTGGCGTTGCCGCACCGAGAAATCGCGTGAAAAAAAATTGAATCCTCTCGGTCGAGTCGGGTGGATCCATTTCCGACGGTTCGGGTTGCTGAGGAGTTATGTATGACTCCTGCGATTCGTGGATTTCCCGGGGCGGGTCTTTGCCCCCGTAATCGCCTTTGCGAAAATTTGCACTGCGTAATTCTGGATATTTTCTAAAACATCTATCTTCCGTGTGCCCACGCATTTTGCACGACTCATAATAAAAATCTTTACCAGGTGCGAACGACCTCGTCTTGGGATATTTTGAATCCCTTGTACCTGGGGCAGCTGATTCGTTGAGCCTTTTTCCTGGCTCCTTATACCTTGATTTTTGCCTGCTTCTCAGTAATTCGTCATCCCGATATATTTTCTCTTCATACAAGGCAAATTGATACGCGTCGTTAATAAATTTTGGATTCTTAGTCATAACAATTGCTTTTATCTCTGGTTTCAGAGCACGTAAAAAGCGGGCAATTCTTTCTTTACTCTCGATCCGGCGGTAAACTTCTCTAAATTCGGGGTCTTCTTGATCGATTGATCGTTGGATTCTTCAATCTACATCGCCGTACCTCTTGATAAAGTTCTCAACCCGTTCAGTGAAGTCTTCACTTCAGTGAACTTTTTGCTTCAGTGACCGCATCGCATTTCTCTCCTCTATAAGTTGGGAATAATCTTTTTCGGCTTTGCCAAATGCCAAACGCATGGCCTCAGCAAAATCTTCCGGAGTGATATCCGTGATTCTCTCGGCTACCACGGCCGCTTCGCCACCTAATCTCGTCGCGATAAGTTTATTAATAACCGTCACCCTTTCCGCGTCGGTCATCATCTGTTTATTAATTCGGTGGCATTGAGTCAAAAACGCCTCGACATCGGACGTACCATCAAAGAATCTAATTTCTAATAACAGGTCTTGAATTTCACGCCTACGCTAATATGAATTTTTCGCCGTTTCTGCCACTATCTCATCTTCGGTTGGTGCTGAGGGCTTCGGTATGATATTCAAAGATTTCATATAATTTTTTAATTCATCTAACTTCTTTCTCATACTCTCTTCCCGAGCTGCGGACTCAGCCAAACTTTTTAGTAATTCTTGTACCTGCAATTTTGAGGTGGATTGCTTCAACGTGCGGGTAAACGAGGTAATCGCAATTGATCGATAACTTGGGAATGTCTCGAAAAAGCTGGCGCTTATAATTAAGGAGCTAGTCGAGTCCGTCTCCGAATTTTGCATACATGTATATCTATACGTGTATTTATATACTGCAGGTGATGTGATGTAATTCACTTTTCGCTCACCTTATGCATTTTTCGCTCGATGAATTGTAAACTGCTAACTCAGTGTCCTGTAGATGAATCGAAGTGTGACCTTCCTCACAGCTATTCCACGGGCTGCTTATTAGAAGCTTCTTCCGCCGAAGGATAACTGCGACCAAAAATGTATTCTTGTTGGACAGCGAGCTGCGGGTCCCGGCAAGGCGAGTCGTCCTACTGTAGCAGCTATAACGTTTCTCTTGCGTTTCACTCACTATTCACTCCCGGTGCACTGCACTTGCTTTATACAATCCCACGTCCTGCCACGGTCGCCAAGTTCGCAGTAGGGAAACGTGGGACGGGCGAATTGATAGGAGGAATGCGCGGAATAATGAAATACTCCGTTTATTGAAGAATACGTCTAGCCGACAAAGCCTCCGGCTAGGATGAGGTCACACTACAGACTGACTACACGCAGGCAGTCGCTTCCCTTCGAGGGCTGCGTCCTTCAAGAGCTGCAGACGCCGAAAGTGAAACAATATTGCTTTGATGAAATATTTCTGATGGAAGAGTAGCGAACCTTTAAAGAAACGTACATCTAGTTCACGAGTAAAAAATGGGTTTAGGGGAGGTATATATTGGATGGATACCAGAGCTACCTACATCGGGACATGTTTAAATACAGAAATGCAGAAAGCTGTTCGTTTTATTGGAACTTTGAACCTGTGAACTGTGAAGATATCAGGGCTATGAAGCAAACGCATGGCTTGACAATTGTATCAATATGTTTCATAGATCCAACTTTACTTTCTGCCCGTGTTAGGCTTATTGGCAAACTGATTCTGACGTACGATTTGAGTCCGTCTTTATCTAATAGTTTACCGGCCATATTACTTCTGGGTCACGGAATATTAATCAAAAAAGTGTGCTCCAATATGGAATGACCAAATTGGAGACTGGGATTGAACGTGAAGGCGCCAGTTGGTCTAATGTCCAAGCTCCCTTATATAGACGGTAGAATGCCGACTCTCTTGAGAGAGAGAGAGCGCCGCGCTATACCTTATACACGCGCGACTCAATGCCTCGCCATCTACAGGCGAGTCATGGTACTTGGCCGGTTACTCGAAAATGAGTTCATACTCTCATATATAAAGCTAATTGGTAATTGAATCAAATCTTACAGTAACTGCACTATTGAGAGAAGAATGTTTACAAGATCATTTAATTATATATAAACACAAAATAAAATGTTTAAAAAACTGATAAATTTACAAATACTTGACAATTACCCTCGTTTATCACTTGACTCTGTTACATGTAACCAGGGTTAACGTTCACTTTTATACACTATCGAGTTCTATCACTTCTATACTCCTATCAAGTTACAGATATACTCTTCTTTCATCCAAATTTTCACAAACTTGATTCATCATTCAATGTACAGGTTGGAAAAACTTTTGAACTATGTTCCTCATAGCAGCCTGTAACCCCTTATCACATCACATTGGATAATAAGATTTAGTTAATGAATAAAATCACTAATTGATTCATGTGAAAAATACTTGAAAAGTTATTTCCGTAAGAACCCTCCATACCGGTATACTGTCTATTCTTTCTGAATTGGTATTGCACTGATTCTGTAATCTAAAAAAGATAATCACTGTTGGATATATATGTATCATTCGGCCCTCCTCCCCTCTCCGCCGGACACGGCGAGCGCTGGCGCTGTCGCGCCGATCGTCACTAGTCCCGCGACTGCTGTGAAGCACGGACGCACTCAAACGGTTGTGTTTCATACAGCAAGGCGCGTATATAATAAACTATTAGAAACTAACTCGGAACGTCTTTTTATTTACCTGCCCCACCTAATAACCATCAATCACATCGAGAGTTCTTTGTTTTTTTGTAATTGGAGGAGGGTCTCAGCTGAAATATGGCGCTGTCTCTTGCACCAGCAGCGTGTGACAAACATTACAAACTCTTGATGGCCTTTGCTTTGGTCCACTTGTCACAATATTATTCAGGCACGACTGACAGAAGATTTGACTGCAATTTCGACAATTTTGCTGTTAGTCATGAAACATACACATATATGGGGCGTATCACGTCAACTCTCCAGAGCCTGTGCGCGGACACTAAAACCTCGCGTTTTCGACGCTTGTTTTCGACTCTATTAGACCAATATCTAAATGATGACTTATATGATATCAATGTAGTTTTCCGATAGTGAATTTAGTTTTCCAAAATTTTCACGTTTTTCCAGAAAAGAAACATAAAACATGCCATATTTCAAAACCCTGATTTTTAAGATTTTTTTACTAGTCTAGATCGAAAGCTGACCTTTTTTTCCATTGATATAGCCTCTAAAAAAATAGAATTATTTTGTTATTCTCGAGAAATTGAGTAGTGAACATGAGAGGTTGCGCCGCGCTGCTTCCACGCGCTCGGGCTCGAGTCTTCTGTACACGTGAGTGCCGAATTCAGAGTACATTCGATATCCACACTTGTTCCTATATATTGGATGAAGTCTCACGTTCATTACTTGTTCGATTCGTGAGTATTTCATTTCACTTTCTTTGAGTAACGTTTTTTGCTTTTGTTATTCAAACTTTGAAATATTGTGTTTTAAACCGTGCATTTTTTTTTATTTTTTTTCAACTTGGGAAAAATTACATACTCCGAAGCTGACAGCCTCTCATCACAAGTTGGTATGAATGCATGAAACTGCAGAGTGCCTAGTATAGGAAAAGAATTATCAAATCTCACTTTCAATCCCAACTTCGCTTTCTCGTATCCTTTTTGTGCACTGAAAAACACTACAGTTTCCTTGCAATAATTTTTGCCCATTCATATAAACCTTCTGCGGTTAAGATGTGATTGTTTGTAGATCGCTGTAAACTTGCTAATTTAGCACCTCGTTTTACGTTAGCTCCAATTCCATTGCATGCCCCCTTTCCATGCGCTGTAGCACAGAAATGCCAAAATCTTTTTGATGATAAACAAGATTAGAAAAACTTTTCTGATTTTTAAAGTGCTGACCTGCTCCATCGGTATTATAATAAATTTTCTTAGGTTTGAACTCTTTTTTCAGATATCTTACGATTATTTCTTGGTACATATGGACTGCAACTATCGTAAGCTAAATTATTTGAGATAATGGCCATGCTCTTGTGCTGAATTTCTTCAATTCTTCGAATGTGGATAACGACTGTGAAAATCGTTGCTTGATTGCTATTCCAGTAAAATGATCGAGCTGAATTTTGCACAACAAACGCATAATTTTCAGCGAAATCAAAGCAAACTAAGAATTCGGCACTTACGTGTACAGAAGACTCGAGCCCGAGCGCGTGGGAGCAGCGTGGCGCGGCGCGGCGCAACCTCTCATGTTCACTACTCAATTCCTCGAGAATAACAAAATAGTCCTATTTTTTAGAGGCTATATCAATGAAAAAAAAGGTCAGCTTTCGATCTAGACTATTAAAAAAAAATCTCAAATATCAGGGTTTTGAAATATGGCATGTTTTATGTTTTTTTTTCTGGGAAAACGTGAAAATTTTGGAAAACTAAATTCACTATCGGAAAGCTGACAAAAAACTACATTGATATCATATCCGTCATCATTTAGATATTGGTCTAATAGAGTCGAAAACAAGCGTCGAAAACGCGAGGTTTTAGTGTCCGCGCGCAGGCTCTGGAGAGTTGACGTGATACGCCCCATATGTTAAACTGCTTGTTGTGCAACTGTTCCTCTTTTTCTTCGTATTTCTGTAATTCATCGTCTGTTGTACTTAGTTTTTCTTTCAATGTTTTTATTTCTTTTTCTAATGGCACAACCAAAGAGCATAATGATTCAGCATCTTCATTGTACATAAAGAAATTTGAAACGTGTCAGAGGTTCAATTATACATAATTTGTAACCTTAAGAGGGGATATACAGTTAGAATGAAAAAAAAATTCGATATTTTTTTTTTCATAAAAAGTTAGTAAATTTTCATGTAGAATATGCTCCTGAAACCCTTTTTTCGAAATTCGAACTCCAAGTGTTTTTTCCAAAGGATTGATGATTGAAGGGTAAGTACGATTTAACGATAATTTAAAACTTTCAACGCGTTTTTCTCAAAACTGCATTTTTGGAGCTTATGCCGGTGATAACTCGAAAACTAATTATCCGATTGAGCTGAAACTTATAGGACTTCTTGATAATAATAATTTCATTATTAAATATGGAAAAATGTGAGAAAATGGCGGGAAAAAATTGAAAAAAATTGAGTTTTTCGAGAAAGATACGCCAAAAGTGCGAATTTTTTTTTTAATTTTTTTTTGATAATTCACCTTCTAACTGTAAATGTAATTAATGTGAATTTTTTTGATTTCTTCATTTCCAATCAAAATTGTGACCAGGAGAGCCGGCACAAGCAAAATAGAGGTACTTTTTCAACGCTATCTAACGGCCGTCATTTTGTTAGAAAAAATTTAAAAAAAATATTTTTGTATAGTACATGGATCAACTTATAACTGTCAAAAATTTTCGAAAGATTTGATTAAAAACTACCCTTGAAAAACAATTTCCAAAAATGAGTTTTTTTTCTCGTTCTAACTGTATATCCCCCCTTAAATCATTATTAAATTATGATTTTCTACCATGATTGATGACTGGACTCCGATTTTTGAATGTAGGTTGGCCCAATATTCCAGGTGACTCATAGACGATGGGGGAGAGCCTGACCGTGGGGATCATTTTCCAGCTCATGGACACAATCTGTTGTGCAAACATTATGGGTTGTTCCCATGGAGGTTCCGATCTGTCTCATTCCACCTTTATTGAAACTTCCAGGAACAAGTTGGTCATCAAAAGACCTGCATGAGACTGAATGATATCTTTCAATTTAACCAATAGAGAACCCTCAGCATATTGATCCTGGAACTATTTCCTCCTCATTACCTACAAAATATTTCATTCCATGAACGTTTGTCACATCATTGATTAATTCATTAGTATCTACTTGGGCTTCGTTAACAATACCAGTCTCGTTGCCGCTACTTTGATAAGTCAGAGTTTCTTCTAGTTCTACACTAATTTGAGTTCTATAAAGCGCATTACAGATACCTGAACAAATCTCTATGAAATCATTATCATACCTTTCAGATTGAGTATACGTGCCGATGATAGGCTGCTCATGCTCAGATACAAAGGCGCTGATGCCACTGAGCATCCTCATGATATTCCTACCAAACAATAGTTCTTCCAGGTAACTTTTCAGTTGGAAACACTAATGGCAATAAACCAGCTATATCACAGTTGATCTTTATCGAATTTGGCTGCCAAGAGTTTACCTTCTTTAATATCACTAACTTCTTCAAAATTTTCTTCATCTATGGGAGATGGTCGCTCCCCTCCAATAGTATTCTTTGCATCATCAATCTTCATATAATCGACTTTTGAATCATCATTATCAATGCCTTCATCGATTGGCGGAGTGATCTTAGCGCATCTCTCTAGAAGTTCCACAGCCAAATTCTTAATATCATGGGTTGATTTTACGACAAACGTCTCACTTTCCTCAAGCACATCCAGTCTTCAGTTTCACTGATCCTCTTAAAATTGTCAAATATTGGAATGACCGATAGAAGTGTTGATGAAGCTAATACTCATAAAATGTCTAGACGTCTCCTTTTGTAGAGATGTAGAGCTTCATCCATAAACTGCTTTCTCTCACAGATGTTTTTCGCATTTAACTGTTCACACTTCTTCACTTAATCACAATACTTATTCTATCCTTATAACAGGTATGAATAGTTACCCAATATTTTCACAGTAATCTGTGATTCATTTCCATATTCGTAAATTATATGAGCTGACGGATAAGGAGCTGGTAAAGTCGACAGTCTTGAGTTACATTGATCATCTCTCAATTGTCAGATACTGAAATCAATCTCTAAAGTGTCGATAAAGCTAACAATCATAACATATCTAGTCGTCTCCTCCTGTAAAGTTGTGGAGCGTCCTCACAAGCTGCTTCCCATCATAACTGTTATTCTCGCATATACCTGTTCACTGCTTATCACTTTATCACAATATTCAAGCAATATATGAGCTGGCAGATAAGGAGCTAGTAACGTCAACAATCTTGAGTTCCATTGATCATCTGACAATTGTCAGATACTGAAATCACTCACTGAAGCTAATACTCATAACACATCTAAAGTTCTCTCTTGTAGACATGAATATTTAAATAAGGTGTAATTGTAAAAAAAGATCCAACACTGAAATACATTACTCTGTAGAAGTCTTCTAGGTGCTTATTCATGTTCATTTTAAGACAATCTTTTATTGGCAAAAACTTATTTTCTCATCTTGTATGATGAGTTTTGTCAGCTCATGTGGCCCGTATGAAAATACAGAGCAGTTGTAGCCTTTTAACTTCATTCAGATCTATTTTTGAACTGCAAAAAAAGTCATTAATTCGATTCATTAACCAGTCAATGAATAACCTCAAATCAAATCTTTTCAAAAAAGAAAATAATCTACCTTGAAAAGTATATCAGCACCAGGAAACAGGTCAGCCCATGTCCAACAACTCAATCAATCTAAAGTCGGATTGACAAAGCTGCTAAAGTAGCTAAGATAACGTCCAACACAATATGTTTGCCTACCAGCTGTTTACTACAACGATACTACTATAACTATATGTATATATATGGTATAAAAGAAATATATTTAAGGGAAAGTAAATAAGAATAAGTATTCTGGCGGGGCATTTGGGTCAGAATGGGCCAATTGTTCCACGCTCTCTCTGTTACTAATTTAATGACTTATTTGGCTAACGAGCCTGTCGCTACCAAAACAATCCTTTGGTTCTGCGTCGCTTAGTCTAATTCACAGCAGTCGCGTAATACTTTCGCTTATTGCTAGTATCAAGGAGCATCTATCCACACTTCACTCACAGCCTACGCTTATTTTACAGTGATTGTGTTTCTCTCGGCTGGTTAAATTAATCTCTAGATCACAGCAGAATGATATAAAGTTTCTACATGATTTTTGGAGTAGTTTGTCCCTATATACTGATCATATAAATAATAAAGTAAACTTATGTAACTATTTGTACTTTTATCCCATCGTCGATAAATCATTTGTTTAACGATCTTAACTCATGGCTTAGTGCCTGATTGATTTCTATATCATAAATGTTATCTTGGGAACGAGGACTAGCGCCTCTTGTAGAGGTCCCTGGCCTTAGGTTTAGGCTTTATCACATAGTGATAATCTGCGTTAGGGCAGTCCTTGTCCCTCTCCACCTCAAACATGCCGCAGGTCCTGCACCGCCGCACGCCGGTCCGCTGATTTGGGTGAGGGTTTGTGACCCGGCGCTCGTGACGCTCACGCCTCACCTCGGCGAACATCGCGTCGCGATTGCGGACTCCCGCTGCTGCGGCCAGCCACTTCTCCCTCACCTCCAGCTCCATTTCCTCCTTTTCAACCAGGTTTTTTTCCCGGCGCACCTCCGCTAGGCGCTCCTCGCGCTCCTTTGTCGCCACCTCCAGCTCAGCCTTCTTGGCCTCGACTCGGGCCTTCGCCTCTCTCACCGCGGCCAGCTTGTCCGCCTGCTCCTTGGCTGCTTGTCGCTGCCTCTCCGGGACTCCTAGATGTTCCGCAGGGCGCGGCGGCTCAGCTGCTGCACCGTGCGCAGGTCGAGCAGCTCCTGCACGTACCCGACCTCCTCGGTCCGCACGGCTGGGCCGAATCGCTTCTCGACCTCAGCGTATTCCAGGACGGCGTTGGCGACAGCGGCCTCGTAAGTCGCCTTCGCCACGCGTATCTTCTTAACGCTGTCCTGGAAACGTTTGAAGACCTCTTCGGAGCCGGGTGGACGTCGGGGCTTGCGCTCTTGGTGCTGTTGCGAGAGCCTGGGCAAGTTGGCTTTGGAGTTTGGCAGACCGGGCTGAGGCTGGTTTGCGCCTGGCTGTGCGGCTCCTTTGTCGGCGGTAGCCGGTGTCGGGTCCCGGGGTGACATTGATGACGAGCCTGGCGCTTCCGTCCCCGGGATCCTAGGCATACGGGGAGGACTTCTTCCCGAGCCTGCCATTGTTCGTGCCGCCTGGATTTCCAGCGACTCCGCACCTTCCACCTGTGTGTCCGCAGGATCCTGGTGCTCCAGGCGGACGCGCTCAAGCCTCTGCTGCAGGGTGGAGGCGGTCGTGTCGCGGCCGGCGACCACCGTCACCACCGAATCCCGGTCGCTTAAGTCGTCCTCGCTGGTGGGGAACTCCAGGGTTGGAGGGGGGAGGTCAAAGTACCGGACGAACCCCCCGGCAACCAGGTCGTAGCGGTTTCCGTCCTGGTCCTGAAGGATCTGCTCCCAGCTGACGTTGTCGAGTGAGTCCTTCGTCGACTCGATGACAGCAACTGTAGGGGTAAAACACGGCTACTTAGTCACTGCATTCGATTCTGGTCATCCTTAATTCCTCAGTTTCGTCCGGGCGGACCTGGTTCGAGTCGTCAGAACTGCTTCAGTGTTTAGCTCATACTGATCCTTAGAACCTTTGGGCCGCCCGCGTTTTCCCGGCGCTGAGGTAACGAGATCGCTCGGGATTACATCATTTTCGCTCGTTACGCATGAGGTTGTGCTGGTATTTGCGGCACCCTCTGTAAACTCCGGCGCTGTGGGCATGGTATCGCTCGCGATTACATCATTTTCGTTTATTGTGTCTGCTCTGGTGTTGGCGCTTGTTGCGCCCTCCGCAAGTTCTGGCGTTTCAGGGTCGTGAGCCGCTACGTCATAGTCCTGCGCGGCACATGTTTCGGCGCTAACCTCGTCAGGCTCGCGTTCGACTGTGCCTGCGGTGGCTTCGGTACGTTCTTGTTCGGATTTCTTCGCGACTGTGCGTGTCTTTCTAGGACGACCGCGTTGTTTACTCGGGGCCTGGGGTTCCACATCTGGGCCGACGTCGGAGCCTTGATCAGGGGCTCCGTCGTCCGCTTCGCGTGTTAGTTCGCCAGTCTCGGGGGCCTCGCCCCTCTGCGGTTTGAGGTGTCTGACGTGTGTTATTCCATCATCCTTTCCAGACGCGTCTCGTAGTCGGTAGGTGTTCGATCCAACCTGCTCCACGACCGTGTAGTCGCGATTGAAGTTCGGTGCCAGTTTCGCTGAAACTCCTGCGGCAGCGGACGATAAGACGTGATTCGCCTTGAGAACTTTGTATCCTACATCGAATTGTACATCGCGGTGTTTCGCGTTGTAATATTGAAAGTTCCGTTCTTGCGCGAGTTCGGAATTGGATTACGTCCGAAGTTGAGGAACGCAAGCGACGCCTGGGTGGCTTCATTGGTAGCATTGTTGTATGCGTACGTCAGCTTATCCAGGTTTTCGTCTCACCTCTTGTGTTCCTCGATGTAGCACTTCAGCGACATTTTGAAGGTTCGGTTGACTCGTTCTACCGGGTTTGCCTGTGGGTGGTAAGTCGGTGTCAGATAGTGCTTAATCCCAGCCGATTCCAGATACAAGTCAACTACCTTGTTCTTGAAGGGCGTACCATGGTCACTCAGGAACACTACGGGGGCGCCCCAGCGCAGTACGACGTTTTTCTTCAGCGCCGTTAGCACTGTTTGAGCGTTAGCCTTCCGTAGTGGTATGCACTCAATGAACCTTGTGAAGATGTCCATAAAAATTAGCACGTACTCGAACCCGTGTGCGCTTCTGGGAAAGGGGACCATAATGTCCGCGGCGACTGTGTGCCATGGCCTGAGCCTTTTCCTCGTTCCCATGAGTCCGGCAGGTGCCCGCTGTTCCACCTTCATTTGCTGACAGATGTTACAGTCTTGGACGTACTTTTTACTGTCCTTGTTCATCGTTGGCCAGAAGTAATATCGCGCTAGTCTCTGGAAGGTTTTATACCGTCCGAAGTGGCCTGCTGTGGGCCTGTCATGGCATTCTTGCAGGGCCGCTAGCCGCTTTTCTTCCGGCAAGACAAGTTTCCATACGTCCTCATCCTCGATGACTTCGTCGAAATGGTGGATCGCGCTGTAATGGTATAGTTTGTTTCCCACGATACGGTAGAGGGGAAATTCCTTAGGCCGCTCCAGGACCTGTTTAAACCTTTCGAGATACCATGGATCGGTTGTCTCCGGCAGGTCGATTGCGGCTACAGGTACTTCGTCGTCAGTCTCGTACATTCGAGACAGAGCGTCAGACACGACGTTCTCTGCCCCCTTACGGTACTCTACTTCAAACTCGTGGTTCTGTAGCTCCAAGGACCAGCGTATTAGGCGTCCGGCGGTGTGTTTATGGGTCCGCAGGTACTTCAGGCTGTGATGGTCGGTCACGACTTTGAACCGGTATCTTTCCACGTACATCCTGAATTTCCTGATGGCCTACACTACCGCTAGGCACTCTCTTTCCGTGACGCTGTAGTTTCGCTCTGCAGACGTCAGTACTCTGCTAGCAAATTCCAACGGTCGTTCTTCGCCGTCAATTACTTGGTAGATAACTGCTCCCACCCCAGTGTCGCTAGCATCGGTCTGATGCTCGTATGAGGGTCGGTTGAGTACGGGGGCCGTTGCTAATAAGCATTTTATCATTTGAAACGCGCAGCTTTGCTCTTCCTTCCACGTATAACTCACGGATTTGGAGGTCAAGCGTGTCAGTGGTTCGGCAACCGTGGCGAAGTCCTTTAGGAATTTTCGATACCACGATGCCATACCGAGGAACCTTTGCAGCGCCTTACGCTTGGTTGGTACGGGATAGTCCATGATGGTCTTAATTTTCTCAGGGTCGGGCCTGAAGCCGTCCCGATTGACCAGTACGCCAAGGTATTTAACCTCGGATTTGCAGAAATGACTTTTATCCCAATTGATAATAAATCCTGCTTTTAAAATTTTCTGCAGCACGTGCTCTAACCAGCGCAGGTGCTCCTCGAAACTATCAGTCACGATGATTATGTCGTCGAGGTAGGCGAACGCATAAGGCTCGAGTTCAGACCCAATCAGGCTGTCGATTAATTCCTGGAACGTCGCGGGCCCACCGACTACCCCGTACGGCACCCTCGTGAACTGTAACAGACCTAAGCCTGGTACCGTAAAGGCTGTTAAATGTTTCGAGTTCGCTGCCATTTTAATCTGGTGATAGGCACTTTTCAAGTCGATGGTCGAGATATATTTTTCCCCTTTTAGCTTCCGTAGGATCGAATCCATTCTGGGAAGCGGGTAGGCGCTCGGACGTGTTACGGCATTAACTTTTCTATAGTCTATGCACATCCGATACTCGCCGTTGGACTTCTTGACCATGACAACCGGACTTGCCCAGCTGCTGTGGGAAGGCTCGATCCCTCCCTCGCTTTGCAGGTCCTTGCACTGTCGGTGCATCTCTTCTTCCAAGACTTTGGACACGGGGTAGTATTTCTGTTTGATAGGCTTGCACGACTGTATTTCGATCTCATGCTCGATGAGGTCGGTGCAGCCTATCTTTTTGCCGTTGACAAAACGGTACTTCCCGATGAAAGTCGCGAGCTCTCTGTCCTCCATCTCGGTTAGATCTGCGATACCGATAGATGCAAGGTGCGGTGTGCTAGCGGATAGCGCCGCTAATTCAATGGGGATGGGATCAGGATCGCCTACTATGGACATCTCCTTGTTCCATGGGTCCAGTTTCGCGTTGAACATCTGGGTGGAATCGGATCCGAGTAGAATGTCATACTCGCATCGCTCGAGGATCAAGATTGGCATGTCGTGCACTACATTGCCTATCCTGATCGGCAGCACCAGTTGTGCCATGATCCTGGCTGGATCACCCGCGGCTTGCTTTGCCAGCGGTCCGGTGTACTCGTGGATTTCCGCCCCGATTTCAGTCGCAATCTGCAGTCCCATGAGACCCATGAAAGTCCGTGACGCTCCTGGATCGTCCATTTCTCGCATCGTATAGCCACCCACGTTCACCTTGTTGATCCAAAAGCGTCCGTGGGGTGGCAGCGGTTGTGAAAGTTCGTTGGGCATGATCGCTCCTTCCTCGGTAGCCGTGTACAGTAGGGGTCCAACGATAGTCCCTCCAGGGTACATGGGTCCAGTCTCCGAGGTTTTAGCGATGTGGCAGGGAGCAACAGCAATTTTTTTTAGGCTGTGCTTTTTTCCCCTGGCCGTTTCCCGGAGCGTAGTGCTTTCCACACTCGGGGCACTTACGGACCGTGTACCCTTTCCAGGCGCAATTACAGCAGCATTTGCTGTTATCCGGGCCTGGTGGTTTATCCTTGTTCCGCTCATCCTTTGGCGGTAGAGGTGTCATTAATACGCTGCTCCGAGGACTCGGTTTTCGTTTGGAGCCCGCGAACTTGGAAATTTGCGTGGCAGGGCCTGGTTGCGAGACTGAGTTGGCTGGGCTGTTAGGGCCTGTCGCTTTCAGTCTCTTTTCCAGGTCGCTGATCTGTCGCCCGACCACTCTTCCTACCAACTCAATGATCTCATTCATTGAGGGTGCGGCTTTTTGTATTTCTACGGCCGCCACGTTAGGTTTGGACGATGACACCCTTCCTCCCCCGCATGCGTCAGTCTCTTCGAATGCGGTCTCTGGCAGAAGACTCATTGCCGGCGGTGGAGACGGTTGGTAGTACTTTTCCGCATGGATTAGGTACTCAGCCTCCCTCGCCTGGCGTACCAACGTGTCGACATCCGCAATGGTTTCGCGTTTAATTTGTCTTTGTATCGCCGGTAGTAAATTGGCGTACAAAAAGTCGATCTGTTGCGGTAAGGGCCAAGCGGGCTCAAACTTGCTCATTATCGTCATGAGGCAGATAATGTAGTCCCTTACCGGCTCGCTAGGATGTTGAGTCCTTTTTTCCGCCTCGCGACTTAGTCGCTGTTGGAAATTCCGGTCGATACCGTAAATAAGGCGTGCCGAGTTGCAACAATCTTGCCAAGTGTTCCACCGATGCTGCGTCTGGCGGTACTAATGCAACGCTACCCCTGACAGTAATTCTGTCATTCCGTTAATCAACTCTGTGTCTGACAGGTTGGATGACCTGTTGCACTCTTCTACCCTTTGCAGGAACTCCTCGATGCTGGTCGTCTTTGCTTGGCCCGAAAATCCTACTTTCCAGGACCTGACGATTTTCCCTACATCTATGATCGAGTTATTGAGATTACTTCGGCGTCCCGCTGTTCCATTACTAGCCGACTCTCGCCCAGTATACATACTGTGCGCCCCCCTCCTCCAGATTGGGTAAATCGGGTCTTGAGGGCCTGGCAGCAAGTACTAATTGTTTTGCGCCGTCGCTGTCGGAACTGCTGTCTAAACTGGTTCATTTTTCCGATAGTAATTGATATCGTAGGTGTCCTGCATGTTCACTCTCCTTGCAGGTGCCGTATCGTTCTGGGTCGAGTTCGCTGGCGCATCAGGGTTTGCGTTTGTGCCTGTCAGCACCGTTGATATGTCTGGGTGTCCGTCTGCCGACGTTTCGTTGCGGGCTTGCGCATTCTGCATTCTCGTGCTACTTATGAGTTTGCGTTCTCTTATGAGCTCTGCTCTTACCCTCTCGCATTACCGCCGAGCTTCCTGGATTTTTGTCATTTCTGCGACTACCCTCCTATCCACCCATTCGCTAGTGCCATCTTGATACGTTACGTGCACCTGTTGTTGCTCTCTTGCGGTCGGTCTGTTCGGCGCTGACGTTGTCATAGTTGTGGGTGTCTGTGTGTTAGCGGTCTCTGTTACGATGTTATCCTGGGGCGTTACAGGGATGTTAGTCGTGTCTGTCATCAGAAATCCTGAGGGGTCCGCGATTGTTGGGTTAAGCGTTAAATGTGTGCTGTTCGCTGTAATTTCGGTTTCCGCTAGTGTTGTACGCTCTAACCTACTTCGCTGTATACGGGCTGCCGTTTCATTCAGCGTCGTGGGGCAGAAGTGTCCCAGATACTGCGTATATTCTATTAGCAGGTTCTCCCTGTACTCGAACAAATCCTGTTCTGTCGACAGTTCCGGACGCTGTATGGAATCGGCCGCCGTGTAGTCCCCGTTTAGCCGTCGCATTAGTTTGACTATGTTCGCGGGTGCTGAATTGCTAATTTGCAGGTCCAGCTTTTTCATTGCATCGTCCAGATCCGCATCTGTTAATTTCTCCAACCATTCCGTCAAATCGATGCTGTAATTTGATGCCATCTTGCTTATGGGTGGATGTGTATCGGAATGTGTACGCTTACGACTACTTATTAACGACCGCAAATTTGGATAACGCTCTGCACTCTTTCATGCTATATAATCTCTCACACACACACTCTCAGTCTCTTGGTTACAGACGGGAAATGACGAAAGGTCGGTGCTTGCGCTAATATCGAATAGATATTATATTATCGCACTCATTCTAAAATTATTGCAGTCTCGAAGTTTACGTCAGTCTTCATTATTACTTGTAATGCTTGGGACGTCAGTTCCACAGAGATTAGTTTGATTTTAGTATAATTCCCGGAGGAGATTTTATTTTGTCAGAAACAATTCTAAATCTTAAAAATGAACAAACTCCAAACAAGAATTTACTTCGTTAGAAATAATTTGATTTTTTAAAGAAAAGCACTCGAAACGGATTTTACGTTCGACGTGGAGGTCCCGGAATTAACGAAGTAATTTACCAGAATCAATCTTCTTTCGTCAAAAAAGATTCACTAATTTCGAAAAATAAAAATCTCTTTCGTCATCAAAACTTTAAAAATGATTTGAAGATGAATTTTAAAAAGAAAACTGATCCTGGAAAACTTTATTTCGATAGAAAAAAAATCTCGGAGGGAGAAAAAAAGTAATAATTTTATTATAAGGAAGTTATCGTTCCGTTGGAAACAATTCAGACTTTTTAGGAAAAAGAAAATTTTATCTTCGGGGAACAGTCGTTTCTGAAAAATTTTATCTCATTATACAGAACTTTAAATTTTGAAAGAAAACAAAAAAAAAATTCGATTTTCAAAAAGTTTATTTCGCTAGACAAACCAAAGGAAAAAAAATCGAAATTGTGGAAAAGTTAATTCTCAAAAAAGGAATTTGTCCAGGAAAAAAAATTCAATTACCTTTAATAAAGCTTATTTTATTGAGAAAGAGAGAAAAAGAAAATTAATATATTCCAAAGAAGCGTTTAAATTATTGTTTTCACTTCGAAACTGCATGAGTTCATGCCTACCCTCGCTTAACTATTCGCTGACCTATATTCCCATATGTAGGTCACTGGTCAGCATATATGGTCTGTTCGCGTAAGGTCTATTCACTCGCTGGTCCACCCGATGTCTTCAGGCTGGAGCGTATGCGCGCTACTTCGCTGCGGTGGTCGATGTTTTCGGGACGGCGCGCATATATGCTCGCCTCGTGGTCGGCGCGGACGCGCGGTTGAACAAGGGGAATATGGATACAGGTGTATATATATATATATATATATCAATCTCGCTCGCTATGAATATTCGGATATTATTCGGCGCTGTAATTCTTCGTTATTGCCTCTTCCTGTCAGAGGTTATTTTGCTTCGATGATTCTTCAACGAGTTTCTCGCTCATGTCTCTTCACAGCAAATTACCTTAGCAATATGCGCTGCCGTTGCTACTCCGGATGCTGTCGGTTAACACGAGGCGAGGAATGAAAGATGGCCGCCGAATTTTGAAGGAACAGGTTTACCTGTTGCGCTTTCGCTTTGGGATTTTAACTAATTATTTTGCCACACTATTCCAGCACAACGATTGCTGGGCGCCAGTTATCACCGCCGTATCTATTGTTAATAATTAATACTGTAATGGCCTTAGGACCTGGAGCATGATAACAGATGAGCGCACGAGGTGGTGAAACTCGTGTGCGCGGGAATGGGATCTTCGGCAGGAATAGCGTGGCAATAAAGAATGCGAATTGGTTCTGACGAACACAAAGTTTATTAATTAAAATAAAAGGGAGATTCTACACAAGTATGAGGCGTCGAATCTCGGGTCGCGTCTCGCGGGCCGGAGCGAGAGAGAGCGCGAACGCGTGTTGGCCAGGAGAGAGAGAGATGGTGATCGAGCGGCACTTACTCGGCGTTGCGTGGGTCTCCGGGTCTATTCGGCGGTCGCGGTCAGCTCGGTTGCGGGCGCACGGGTGGTGAGCTGGTGGACCTCGTGGATGTCGCTCTCGTCTTCCTGGGGCGCGGTAGCACCTCGGGACGGTCTCGCTATTCGGGCGCACGTGCTATCGCGCGCGAGAGCCGGCATAAAACTGGTTTGCTTCCGCCGCACGCTCGGCCGCCCGAGCTCGCTTCGGCCGTGTCCGGCTGACGTCACGCGGCGCGAGGTTTGAATCCCGATCGCGGTGCAGTCTCTCTCTCTCTTACCTTGTCGGCAGCGCTGGCTCTCTCGTTGGGCGCTGAAACATAACTTAACATCAAATATAATATAATATTGTGAGGAGAGATTTCACAGGGCCTGATAATGGATTATCCGCCCGTGACAATATATATATATATATATATATATATATATATATATATATATAATATACACAAACTCCATCGCATATTCATTTTATGCGACGTTTCGCCAGTTAGGTTCACTGGCCTCATCAGGCAAAAAATTTATTACACAAAAAACACGTGATAAATAATACAATTCAAGTACAAAACAATCGACGAAGTAACAATAAAATATTTTTCCTCAAAAGTTTTGAATGAAAATATAATATTACGTTCGGCAGTGGAAACGGCTGCTTTCACTACCATTGTCAAACTATTGTGTATAAAGCTAACGTCAGTGGTCTTATATACCATCAGATACACTGATGTGTTTGTTTTGAAAAATCTTGCTGAGCTTCCTATACGTGTGACTGAGTTGTTGTGTGTCTTCTTTCCTATTAATCAATATGTTGGTACATATTGATGTGGAGCATTTTCGAAATAAGTCGTTTCTTATAATTCACTTCGCGATCTAAAATTTTAACGTTATTCCAATCAAATGTGTGCGTACTATTTTCTATTAAATGCAAAGGGACCGGAAGTGGTTTATCAGTAATTTTTCGATGTTCTGTGATCTTATCTTTTAATTTTCTCATCATCTCGCCAATATAACATGCTGAACAGTTGTTGCAATTAAATTCATTCAGAGTTTCAGAGTGTCTGTTATCTGCTCGTCAACTTATACCCAAATAACCAGTTATCACCCAAATACCCCCCCCTCCTATACCCAAATAACCAGGTCAATTTTCGTAAATCGTTTTTGACGTAATTGAACGCAACTGAATGCAGTTTTTGCTGGTAACCATTGCAAAACTGCAGGACAGAAGTTTAAAGAAGAATATTTCCAGGTGCAAGGATGAACCGCAAACGAGCTGTCTATAATGGCTTGCCACGTCCCCTCGCTTGCTGCGCATACTTGTCGTCGGTGGCGCTGACGCGCCACCTTATTTGACGATAATTTAAAACTTTTAACGCGTTTTTCTCGAAACTGTTTTTTTCAAATCGGGTGTACTCGTAGCTTCAAAACTATTGCATGGATTGACTTCAAATTTTTAAAGTAGCTTCATACATATATTCTGCTCCGAAGTACGTAGCCGTTTTTTGAAATTTCAAAGTTACCTGTTTTATCGAAAATTTACTGCTCTTTTTTTAGTAGAAAATTCTTACGTTTTTTTCAAATATGCAGTTTCTAAAAAAATTGAAGAAAAAAAATATCGTACTTCGATAGCTATTAGTATGTAGTTTCAAAAAAATTCTTAATTTTTGTTCCAGCTCTCATGGTTGCCGAGATATGGGTACGCCCGCGGAGCGCCTTAAAAAAAACTTGTATCGCAGATCCACTGTGGTACCGCAATTTTGTACGGAATCGATAATAAAAAAATTTTTTTTATACTTCAGTAGATGTTGAATAAACCCTGTCAATTCCAATACAATCCCTCTTCCCATAATCCCATGAAAAATTAGCAAAATACACCTTTTTTTCGGCCTCTAGAGTGGTGTTACCCCTTAAGTAAAATACATTTAAAGGGATATACTGAAAACTCCGTAACGTTCCACATTTCTAGAGCACTGAGCACCGTAGTAATTTTAAGTACGCTAATTCCATATAATTAATGCGTGAAGTATTTTTCCGGCAATAAAATAGTACATTACGTGTATTCAAGGATGCACAATACACATAACAAAACACAAAAAAATTTGCGATTAAGTGTCTGAAATTTACCTTTAAATTTGATTAATCTTATTTCATACTGTTTCAAATCCTCCTCAGGTTTCTCATCAGTTCTCACAGCTTTCTTTATTCTGTCTGTTTCTTCGTAAGGAGGCCATTTCATTTGTTCGTGATTTTTTGATAACCACTTAGATGAAACGACACGTTTCTCACCATTCTCATCTTCAATTATTGCGAAACTCTTTATTGTTATTTGCTACGGAATCAAAATTTGAGAAAGAAAAGAGATGTTAATGAGAGCTCAAGGATATCAATTAATCTAATAATAAAATATATTTTTTGTCAACCAAGTTTTGAGACTGTTTGTGTGATACTTGTGATTAAAATTATTGTTGGATTTATTTATTAATGCAACTGAGCAACTTATGATGCTTATTCACACACTTCACTCTGTAGCCCATCACTTTAAATCCCTAAGGATAGTGATATTATTGCTTTCTCAAAGAGAAAGCTTTGTAATGGGGCAAAAATCGACCCACCGAATCAGACCTCGGGACCTCGATTTTCGTGATCTACGGGTCGAAAAACATGGAAATCAAAAAGTCTCTGTATGTATGTATGTATGAGTGTGCGTCTCGTTTTTTTTCGTCCACGGTAACTCTCGAAAGGATGGTCCGATCTTCTTGAAATTTCGCACACAGGTTAGTCGCGGCAAAATCTCGGCCGAGTTCAATTTTCAGCAAAATCCGTTGGTTATTTCCCTAGCAACTGTTCCTAACGTGTTTTCTAACAAATCCTTATGAGTGCTCATTGGGGCAAGCCGGAAAATCAGTTTTAAGTCACACTCGATGGCCAAGGACACTGAATTGTTGTATTTGCTCCATAGCAACGGTTGTTTACCTCCTCACCAACCGTTACGAAGGTTGGAAATCATTAATTTATGACCTATTTCCATCATTTTCGACGGCAAAGGACACAAAATCTTCCCAATTAGCTCCTTAGCAACCGTTGTTTACCGCCCTAGCAACCGTTGCTAAGGGGAAGAAAAATTCATGTAAGTTTCGTTTCCAATATTTTCAACATGCTATAGAGAAAATTGGAAAAATTTGGTGTCTTTTGCCCTCGAAAATGATCAAAATGAGCCTTCAAGTGTGCTAATTACGGACCGGATCGATTTTGACCACCATTAAACCGTATGACAGTCACAAGATGAATTGATCGAAAAATTATGCAGGTCCAAATATCTCGCATCGTGTAGAACCGTTTGCTTTGTTGCATTTGATCAAATAATAAGAGAGCCCGGGCAGACATTAACACTCGCGACACAGTTTGGTCAATTGTAAAAGAACGACACTTTACACAGTCACAAAGATACGAATTGAACTGATTAAATAATATTTTTGTAATTTTTGAAAAATAAATGATAGTATCTACGCTAGTGGAATGGTGAAAATACAGGTTTGAGACGCGTTTGTGGGTGATGTTGAAGCCTCTTTGAGAAAGTATACTGCTAAGGCACTTGGCAGCGGTTTTTTTTTCATGAAGAAATATTTTCTCGTGAGGATTATTAGAAGGATATAATCAGATAAGTGACAAAAAAATCCTCAGAATCACCAAATAGAAGAATTTACTTTTATTCAAAAATGAGACCAGTTTCGAGGGGATATCGCTTTCAATAACAGAAAGATATTTGATCACATATAATTGTATGGATTATCGGAAATGCGGCGTATTTTTCTATGCCATGCACTTTGGATGTTTTAGCAGGAATCCTACTACAGGGCCAATCTTCAATATTATCCCATTCTTTAACAATGCTTATATCGAGTAATTCCCCACTCTTAATATTATATAATTTATGAAGATCATTTACTCGAGTACATCGTTTGACAATTACGTACAATTGATCACTTTTAGCTATATTCACCACATTCGCTACTGTTCTATCATCAAGAATCCTGCACGAATCTTTTTTGCAAGGAACATTCATATTAATATTCCAGGAATTCCTTGTGAATGACTGGTATTGTTGGTGAAATGTACGATTATTGGTTAAGATGCTATTATAATGTAGTTTTTCAACAGATATTTGATTTTTATTACCAGTGTTCTTTCTCATGTTATTCAAACTTTCGTACTCAGAAAGTCTTCTGGCAATCTGTTGCAAAGGTTTTTCACTTTTCCTTACAAATTTTTCCAAAATACATACAGAATTTTCGAACGGAAAAGCACTGAAACTCTCTACCAGCCCGTATTTTTTAACATCTTTCACTACATGGATACAGTTATGCACATTGAAGGCAATGTTTTCCTCACCATAAATATTTTGGAAAATCAATAACGAACTTAAGCAACAAATCTTTAGCAAGATCAAGGTTTTTTTCTGTCTTGTAACAGAGTTTCATTCGATAAGATATTGAAGCTTATGTGAAGTAATAGGAAGTGATTAAATACATCTTGAGGTAGAACATCTTTCAATATAACTGGGCCAAAGTATAATAAAAAGTGTCTAAATTCTGTAGCTTTCCAAAATTTCCAATAATTCAGTGATCTAGAACGTCTGTTGAAGTCTCGCGGTAATTGTCCTTTCAAGTTCTCTAACCTACCAGATATTTTAGCGATTTCTGCATTCGACAATTTATAATGTTTATTCTGTCGTCCTTTTTCTCCTATCCAAAATCTTATTAATATAATCTGACGAAGCCAAGATATAATAAATGCATAATATCCAGAGTACATTACACAGCTCCACAAAAAAAAAATAAAAAATTGAACCAGAGACTGGACCACCCTACTTATATGTATTTTTGGCTGCTGAATCTGAATCCGTGGTCCGTTTAGCTCCATCACCCCTGCGATTAGCCATAACCTCAAAAATATGGCGGACGACATATCAACCCTACTGCAAAAAATCACCTGAGAAATCACCTGAGAAATCACCTGATTTCTCAGGTGATTTCTCAGGTGATTTCTCAGGTGATTTCTCATGCCAATTTCTCATGTGACCTTTATTACATAGAGTAAGTTATTCAATTTCCATATTAATTTTATTTTCTATTCAAATCAGTTTGAGGATCAATAAGCATTTGCGGAAAAGCGTTGAATCGCAAAAATGTTTGCGTGCTCATATGAAAATACGTATATATAGTGAATTTTCTCTCTCGGAGAGAAAACTTTGTGACGAATTAAGAATCAACCTCTTGAATCGTTATTTCAGAACTTTATTTGCGTAATCTATGAGTTTCAAAAATGTGTGTTTGAGCAAATGCGGAACGATATTTTTTCGTACGCGATAACTCACGAAGAAATTGTTCGATCTTCCCAAAATTTTTCACATTTCATAAATGGTAAAGTGAACCGCGTTCAATTTTCAAGAGCAACGATCATTTGCGTCCCTAGCAAGAAATTGAAAAATAAATTGAAGTTTATTTCGAGTACTTCTGATACCAAAAGACACTGACTAGGAGAGTGCACACCCTTCGGGTCACCAATCTTGACCAAAAATTTGAGGGATCTCTCCTGATACTATCACCAGAGATCCCTGAAAGCCTGTCAGCCATTCCTGAGAAAAAAAATAAAACATATTATGAGATTTTCAGTTATTGGCGGTACAGGGCATAACATTGCATATGCTATTTGAATGCATATCAATACCCGCCAACCATATGTACCAATCAATTTTTTATAAATTTGACTCAAAGATAAACTCTAAAACTATCTTGACAAACTTCCACTGGTTTTAGTCATACTTCCCTTATAGGATGTATAAGGGTCTCAAGCGCTAACCAGGTTATCATGGGAAACATGTTATACCACTTCCCACCCAACAAAACACGCATTTATCTTGAGCCCACCCATGAATATATATCAGAATATATATTCTACACTTGAAAAAGAAAGGAAATACCGTCAACACTACTTCTTTCTTCCCTACAGTCCAGAACACTTGAATTTTTGACGTTAAACAGTCGTATCTATTCAAAACTGTGTATGGACTTACAATATCCTCATGCGTGTGGATATTTCTTAAGCCTATGGGACTGATGGGCACATGAGACAGAAAAAATGTACCTACTCACCTCAAGTAATATGCGCTTCATAGATATGATGCTGCAAAATAACCTATCCCTTACATGCATGTTGACAACACTGCAAGTTTGTTGGGGATTAGTTTTTGCGCAAACTTGTTCCTTTTTCTTGAATCACCATTATGTTCACCAGCTCCCACTGGATGTGTAGCCTCCAGCATTCACAGAAATGATGTCCTATAAAGGGAGAAAAATAACACTCCAAGCCTCGTCAAATCATGATTGTACTCTTGAAGTACCTGAAAATGAAAACACAAAGAATCATTTTCTTTGAATTTGAAGGTTGAAAGTAGGAAAAATCTAGTTAAACTAACAGAGAAAGAGAGTTTCAGAGCTACATAAATTCAACTAGAGTAGAAATTAGACACCCAAAATCAAAGGTTAGGTTACACTATGTACTTATCTGATGATTGATGATCCTTTCTGCAGCAATCAGCGTTCCTTCATGATCCGGTAGGAGATTTTTCCCAGACCCAAATTTTAGAAAGAGTTTCACTCCCACAGCACTATCCATAGTTGTACACAGAGTTACACAGCACCACATGTGTCAATCCAAAACAACAGGATAAGTGTCGGCCATGCCATCCGTTGGTGCAACAAGTTATCACTGACTGTTGTGAGATGCCAGTCAGCTGTGATCTGGTGTGAAATTCAAATGCTGCAACTTTACATGCAATATATGGGTTTGTACTACTTTTGCTGCTTTTTATATAATTTTTTATCGAATTATTTAGAAAAAGCGATTCAATATTAGAGTGAGTTGGATAGTAATAATATCATTTTTTTTAATTATTATTTTATAATCATTTAATTATTTAGAACAATAATCAATAATTATATAATAAGAGATCGTTTATTACATACTTATCGATAATTAAACAATAGCCAACATTATTTAAATTATATCTTGAAAATAAAAAATGTTCAAATATTGATAAAAAATATTGTAGCTATTGTTAAATTACCGAAAAAATTAAATAATTATTGAATAATAATTAAAAAAAATGATATCATTATTATCCAACTCACTCTAATATTGAATCGCTTTTTCTAAATAATTCGATAAAAAATTATATAAAAAGCAGCAAAAGTAGTACAAACCCATATATTGCATGTAAAGTTGCAGCATTTGAATTTCACACCAGATCACAGCTGACTGGCATCTCACAACAGTCAGTGATAACTTGTTGCACCAACGGATGGCATGGCCGACACTTATCCTGTTGTTTTGGATTGACACATGTGGTGCTGTGTAACTCTGTGTACAACTATGGATAGTGCTGTGGGAGTGAAACTCTTTCTAAAATTTGGGTCTGGGAAAAATCTCCTACCGGATCATGAAGGAACGCTGATTGCTGCAGAAAGGATCATCAATCATCAGATAAGTACATAGTGTAACCTAACCTTTGATTTTGGGTGTCTAATTTCTACTCTAGTTGAATTTATGTAGCTCTGAAACTCTCTTTCTCTGTTAGTTTAACTAGATTTTTCCTACTTTCAACCTTCAAATTCAAAGAAAATGATTCTTTGTGTTTTCATTTTCAGGTACTTCAAGAGTACAATCATGATTTGACGAGGCTTGGAGTGTTATTTTTCTCCCTTTATAGGACATCATTTCTGTGAATGCTGGAGGCTACACATCCAGTGGGAGCTGGTGAACATAATGGTGATTCAAGAAAAAGGAACAAGTTTGCGCAAAAACTAATCCCCAACAAACTTGCAGTGTTGTCAACATGCATGTAAGGGATAGGTTATTTTGCAGCATCATATCTATGAAGCGCATATTACTTGAGGTGAGTAGGTACATTTTTTCTGTCTCATGTGCCCATCAGTCCCATAGGCTTAAGAAATATCCACACGCATGAGGATATTGTAAGTCCATACACAGTTTTGAATAGATACGACTGTTTAACGTCAAAAATTCAAGTGTTCTGGACTGTAGGGAAGAAAGAAGTAGTGTTGACGGTATTTCCTTTCTTTTTCAAGTGTAGAATATATATTCTGATATATATTCATGGGTGGGCTCAAGATAAATGCGTGTTTTGTTGGGTGGGAAGTGGTATAACATGTTTCCCATGATAACCTGGTTAGCGCTTGAGACCCTTATACATCCTATAAGGGAAGTATGACTAAAACCAGTGGAAGTTTGTCAAGATAGTTTTAGAGTTTATCTTTGAGTCAAATTTATAAAAAATTGATTGGTACATATGGTTGGCGGGTATTGATATGCATTCAAATAGCATATGCAATGTTATGCCCTGTACCGCCAATAACTGAAAAATCTCATAATATGTTTTATTTTTTTTCTCAGGAATGGCTGACAGGCTTTCAGGGATCTCTGGTGATAGTATCAGGAGAGATCCCTCAAATTTTGGTCAAGATTGGTGACCCGAAGGGTGTGCACTCTCCTAGTCAGTGTCTTTTGGTATCAGAAGTACTCGAAATAAACTTCAATTTATTTTTCAATTTCTTGCTAGGGACGCAAATGATCGTTGCTCTTGAAAATTGAACGCGGTTCACTTTACCATTTATGAAATGTGAAAAATTTTGGGAAGATCGAACAATTTCTTCGTGAGTTATCGCGTACGAAAAAATATCGTTCCGCATTTGCTCAAACACACATTTTTGAAACTCATAGATTACGCAAATAAAGTTCTGAAATAACGATTCAAGAGGTTGATTCTTAATTCGTCACAAAGTTTTCTCTCCGAGAGAGAAAATTCACTATATATACGTATTTTCATATGAGCACGCAAACATTTTTGCGATTCAACGCTTTTCCGCAAATGCTTATTGATCCTCAAACTGATTTGAATAGAAAATAAAATTAATATGGAAATTGAATAACTTACTCTATGTAATAAAGGTCACATGAGAAATTGGCATGAGAAATCACCTGAGAAATCACCTGAGAAATCACCTGAGAAATCAGGTGATTTCTCAGGTGATTTCTCAGGTGATTTTTTGCAGTAGGGAATGAAATCGATATTTTGCAAAACAAAAAATTCTATTCTATTCTACATGAAAAAATAAAAGAAAACTGTCCTTAGCGATTTCCCGATTCGTCGCATACTTTTTGGGTAAAAAAATTCAGAAAGTTTGACGGTTAGTGGGCCGGATTCAAAATTCATAATTTCATGAATTTTTCACTCGTGAACTATGCGACGAATTGAAAAAACACCAAGAACAGTTTCTATCTAGTTTTTCACATAAAATCTGAAAAAAATGTCTGTTTTGCAAAATGATGATTTTCAAAATTTTTTTTTAGGTTATGTCTAAACGCAGGGTGATGGAGCTTAACGGGACTCGGATCCGGATTCAGCAGCCAAAAATACATAGAAGTAGGGTGGTCCAGTCTCTGTTTCAACTTTTTATTTTTTTTTTGTGGAGCTATGTTATCAATAACATCAAAACCACCTAGTTCAGTCAAAATAGTTGTACCTCTTTGATAAGAACACAAATACTCTAACTTTTTGAAGTTATCATGTGTACGTAGTAAAGTATGACAGTATTTTTCAGGCTCTTTTCTATTTTCAACTGGGAAACAAACAGACCCATGAAACTCTCCCTCAATATCACACTTGCTACAGCTATGGTACCCACTATGATACTTCGTATTGAGAACGAATGATTTTGCTGGACTATCGCATATAAGAGCATACATTTGAATTTCATACAACTTTTCATTGAATTGGAAACCATCACAGATCAATCTAATCATTTCGTTAACAAAATACTTCATAAACTCATTTGGGTCATTGGGTTTGTTAACACCATGGTACGTTCCTATCACGAAAACATTTTCTAATTCCGATTCTTTGCATAATATCACCCAAAATCATTTTTCGGATGATGATAGTAATGGAGCTCCATCCACAAACGCCATTAACTTTACAACATTATTCTCATCATTTGATAATACTCGACATTGGTTTATTCTTTTTAAGGCGCTGTTCAATCATATATAACAATACGAACCACTGCCCATTGTGATCACAGGAGTTTGAGTTGGCGTATCTAAAAGAGTTCGTGGGTCTTTTGGGAAAGTTGTTTCAGTGTTGCTATTCAATGTAGACAGTAAAGCCTTCATAGCATTATGTTTTATTTCATACTGTTTGGCCCAACTGGTGATTTCATCTACAAATTTTTTATCGTTCACAGAATCACTATCCATCATTCTGTGGAAGGCATTATTTATTTGTATATCTTCTTCAGATAAAAAACTCTTATCAACATCAGAAATATTTTCTGCATCGCTGTCACTATATCGGTTCATACAATCAGAATCCTTGAGATATGCGTTGTATCTGTTAATATTGAGTTTATTTCATCAACAGATGAAACAGTATCATCATCCATAAGCAATCGGTTTACATTTTCTTCATATTTTTCTAAATCATTCGCTATATTCTGAGCTGCTAACCGGCGAATGTGCCTGGAGCTCATAGGTAACACACCTTTCCGTAACTTCGGCATTTGTGTTGATCAATCCATAAAAAAAAATTTCTGAGAAAAAAAAATTGGATTCAATTTAACAGACAATTGCAATATTCCAATGGAATGTTTCAAAATAGTTCCCTCATTCCAATTTTTATATTATTATATAGATTCATTATTCACGGAAGAACAATAAGAAAAAATTCTAAGATTTCATTCTTAGTAAAATTTGTATACAGAGTAGAATTTTCCATTCAAAAAGAGGTTAACACAATTGTTTTTCCATGGTGCTATCGAATAATCCAAACAGTACTGTTCTAACCATTGTTATCGAATATTTTCATTCTATACAGATACCATTAAAGAGTGTTCTTTAAGGGGAGATATACAGTTAGAACGAGAAAAAAACTCATTTTTGAAAATCGTTTTTCAAGGGTAGTTTTTGATCAAATCAATTGAAACTTTTTTACAATCATAAGTGTATCCATGTAGTATACATACATATTTTTTTTTAATTTTTTTCAACAAAATGGCAGTCGTTAGATAGCGTTGAAATAGTACCTCTATTTTGCTTGGGCCGGCTCTCCTGGTCGCAATTTTGATCGGAAATAAAAAAATCAAAAAAATTTACATTAATTACATTCACAATTAGTAGATGAATTACAAAAAAAGTGAAAAAAAAAAATTTGCACTTTTGGCGTATCTTTTTCGGAAAACTCAATTTTTTTCAATTTTTTTTCCCGCCATTTTCTCACATTTTTTCATATTTGATAATAAAATATTACAATAATTTTTAATTTATCTAATAGGTAATATTATAATAAAGAAATCCTTTAAGTTTCAGCTCAATCGGATAATTAGTTTTCGAGTTATCACCGGCATAAACTCCAAAAATGCAGTTTTGAGAAAAACGCGTTGAAAGTTTTAAATTACCATTAAATCGTACTTACACTTCAATCAGCAATCCCTTGGAAAAAACACCTGGAGTTCGAATTTCGAAAAAAGGGTTTGAGGAGCATATTTTACGGGAAATTTACTAACTTTTTATGAAAAAAAAAAATCGAATTGTTTTTTCATTCTAACTGTATATCCCCCCTTAATTAATAAAGAATTCAAAATACTAGTATATAAATTACAATTTATTTTTTAGGAGAAAATAAAGGTTTTATATCCACATATATCCTTGTTGAATTTCAGTCGATACTCATCATGAAAGAGAAATCATATACAAATATTTGAAGAAAGAAAATCACTTCTCCTGTATAGAAAGTTATGGCTAGTGAAGTGAACTTGCAATCTGATAAGTATTGGATTAGACCTAACCGAGACAAGAAGAGTTTTAGAAGCAAGGAGTTGAAGGAAAAATAAAAATCTTAAGATAATGAGATATAAAAATCAAAGATCAAATCTCATTTTGAGAAGATGAATAGACAATTATCGATTTCTTACAATAACTGTCGAATAAATGACCTGATTTAGAAATAGTTGTTACTTTATAAGATTACATTTTTATAGGTTATGTTAACAGACAATCATTACTCAATAAAATTTGTGAGAAGATTCAAATAGATAATTTCTGTTTCATCCTATTGATTCATAAGACTCCAAGCAACTGATAGAATATGTCAATTATACAATTGTATTCTTGATACATCTTGTTCAAACAAAATTTCCTTATTGAATTGAATATACAAAAAGCCATCCAGGCAAGATTATTATCTCTGGGACGTCGCGATTTGAAGGTGGATTTTGATAGAGTCGACCTCAGTGAGTATGGGAAAAATAGTGAAAAAATTCTAGCATGCCCACGTCTCGAGATATCGAAGGTCGAAAATCGAAAAATGACTTAGTCGATTTTGGTTAAGTGAGCATGTATTTTAAGGTTTTCGGGTCCAGAAAACATGGAAAAAATAGCAAAAAAAAATCCATGACGCCTACACTTTTAGATATTGAAGATCGACATTTTTAAAGAGACATTTTTAGCGTGATCTAGGATGCACCACGTGGAGGTTATGTCTATGTCACATCCCATGCACACACGCAGAGTACGGACCCCTCGGTTCGTCATTCCCGAAGTATTCAAAGACTCCAAACCCTCTCCGGTGTGTGTATTTGTACGTGTGTGCTAATTTAGAAGATATCAACACCCCTTCATCATCAGTTGGGGATGAAAATATTGAGCAATTATGTTGTGAAAAAACTAAAACGTAGTAGATACTAAAATTGTTATCTATTCATATGTATTCTGATACTCCGGATCATGGTGAAAATACCGTCCTCTCCAGCTCATGCGATCCACTTCAAGTTCTGTCAGTATTGGGTTATTTGGGTTATCTGGGTTATTTGGGTTATTTGGGTTATTTGGAATATTGTGGGCGTCATGGATTTTTTTTGCTATTTTTTCCATGTTTTCCGCACCCAAAAACCTTCAAATACATGCTCACTTAACCAAAATCGACTAAGTCATTTTTCGATTTTCGACCTTCGATATCTCGAGACGTGGGCATGCTAGAATTTTTTCACTATTTTTCCCATACTCACTGAGGTCGACTCTATCAAAATCCACCTTCAAATCGCGACGCCCCAGAAATAGTAATCGAGCTAAAATCCAAACTTCAGGTTGAGTTTGCAAAATTTCACATTTGCTGGCCTACCAGACATTAATCTAAATATAGTCTCATTGTGTTAGATAGTCGAAACATAAATTTACTGGCTGAACGTTTTAGAACAAACATTACACGATTTACAATCAATTATTAGTTTATGTATCAATTATTTATCAGTATTATTGCAAGGTGGTACCAGAAAATTTTTGATTATCAATGACAATTGATTAAGGGTGCTTTTACAGTGGCGAAACAGCCGAGGAACTGTCGCGTATAACCGGAGCATCCGATCAGGCGAGGGCTCGTCAAGAGGAATGTTCTGGAATTTTTTCAGAATTTCTCTAACGGTTTTTCGAATTTCGCAAAACGAAATGAAACATAACAAATAAAACAAATAAAACAATGAAAATATTTTGTAGAACAAATGTGGAAGGTGTCCGTAGTCTACTACTTATTATGCTCGGGCTGCCCGAACCCAGTGCGGGCAGCTCGAGCAAAGTAAAGAACAGCGCAAACGCATGTGCAGAGTTTGCATTGCATGGGGCACGCCGTTTGCACTGCTCGAGTAACTGTATATCACGGCGCGCGTTGCCGCACGCACTGCGCGAGCGATTGTGCGTGCCGCTCGAGTAATTGTACTGAATTGTACTGAACAGCGCGCGCACCACATGACTATGCAGTGTGCACACGGCATAGCATGCACGGTACAGACCGAGCCACCAGAGAGCGGTATCGGACAGGAGTAAGTAGTCTGCACTCTGCAACCGCCATTATACAGCTGATCAGGCTGTCCAATATCCCCGAGGCATTCAAGAAGAAGCTCCGAACATTCTCTTGAAGAGCCCTCGCGTGATCGGACTGCTCCGGTTATACGCGACAGTTCCTCGGCTGTTTTGCCACTGTGAAAGCACCCTAAGTGTGTAGTACAATATACCTATAGCACTAGAAAATATATTAACATTTGAAATATAGATCGACAAATATAGGCAGAGTCAAAAAGAACAGAATATTTGAGTATGTCATCTCCCAGAACCTGACTATGAAGTCTGGTACCCTCACAATAGCAACAAAGACAAATTCAACTGAATTCTTTTTTTTGTCTATTTGCAGTTTTTTTCATCCGGTACATAGTTAAAGAAACAAAAATTCATACATTAACTTAAATAGGGGCGAAAATATAGGCCAAAATGACATTCAGGGGACTGGTGCATCGCCAACTCCTCCAAATTTTGTAAATAATTTTATGTGGTAATATGACCACTATTCACCGTAAAAAGTCAAATTATAACATGCTACTACATATTCTGAATTATCATGATTTATAACATAGATCAAGCAATTCTCATACTTGACGCCAGCTAACTTTGAGTAGTTTGCATTAATGTCCAATATTCTGTCTATCGTGCTAACTATTGATAATGTCTTCAGTTGCATTCACACAAAAAAAAATCGAGGTCCCGAAGTCCGATTCGGTGGGTCGATTTTTACTCCGTTACAAAGCTTTCTCTTTGAGAAAGCAAAAGATTAATATGAGAAAATTATTCATGAGATGCGCATCACCATAATGATTAATACATAGATCAAGCAATTCTAATGCTTGAGGCTACCTAACTTTGAGTAGTTTGCATTCAACAATTCCAATACTTGACGCCAGCTAACTTTCAGTAGTTTGAATTTATGGTCAATATATTGTCTCTACTGTGCTATCTATTGATAAAGTATGAGTGTCTTGATTGGCATTCACTCGATAAAAACGATAAAAAAGGTTAATATAAAAAAACTATTCATGATAGATCATGGTTCATTAATCATGGTTCTTCAGTCAATTCAGGTTTATTATACTGTTGTTATTGTAAGCATCTGTCACTTCATCTTGAAGTTTGAGCTCCCTAGTAAAAATAATTTTTGTACATAATCGTACAAAAACGTATAAAAACGTATAGAAATGAACAAAAACGTACAAAAACGTAGAAAAACGTACAAAAATATTTATAAGTGTCCCACTTTAAAAAACTGTTCACATACTCACTCCACTTTTGTACAATTTTGTACACTTTTCTACAATTCTATACGTTTTCGTACGTTTCCGTACATTTTTATACGGTTTTGTATGTTTTTGTACGTTTTTATATGGTTATGTATGCTTTTGTACATTTTTGTACGTTTGTATACGTTTTTGTACGTTTTTGTATATTTTTGTACATTTTTGTACGTTTTTGTATGGTTATGTATGCTTTTGTACATTTTTGTACGTCGTATACGTTTTTGTACGTTTTTGTACATTTTTGTACATTTTTGTACGTTTGTATACATTTTTGTACGTTTTTGTACATTTTTGTACATTTTTGTTCGTTTGTATATATTTTTGTACGTTTTTGTACGTTTTTGTATGTTTATATATATATTTATATACATATGTATACGTTTTTTTATACTTTAAAGAAACCCTTTCAGTAACTCAATCTTCATTACATATTTATATATAATTACATTCATTTGATCATTTTTACATGAAAAAATTGAACAAATTATTTTTGTAATCAAAATTTGATCTAAACAATTCATCATACTACAAATAACATGTACATTAGTTTGATTTTTTACCCATGGCACCTTCAGGAATTGTGCTACAATAAAATTGATCACCGCAATGTATGAGTGAACTCGGTCTAATTATATCATTTCACCGTATAAAAGTAAAATCACTGAGCTGTCTATTTACAATTTTTACATGATTCACATTCGCATTAAAGCACTGATATTTTACATTTAGTACATTCATGAAAATTGTTACAATATCAGTATCGACGTACTCCATTTTGCATATATTTCTTATTAATCCAAATACAGAATAATTTGTCACAATGATAGAATCGTTGTTTCTTTTAGATTTTATATAAGAGCAACTACTATATCGGCGACCTTTATAAATAAATTTCATGTATCTATAACATTCTCTCAGCTTTGTCACATAAAAACCGCTGCCAAGTGCCTTAGCAGTATGCTTTCTCAAAGAGGCTTCAATATCACCGACAAACGCTTCCCAAACCTGTATTTTCACCTTTCCACTACCGTAGATACTATCATCTATTTTTCAAAAATTACAAAAAAATTATTTAATCAATTCAATTCGTATCTTTGTGACTGTGTAAAGTGTCGTTCTTTTTCAATTGACCAAACTATGTTGCGAGTGTTGATGTCTGCCCGGGCTCTCTTATTATTTGATCAAATGCAACAAAGCAAACGGTTCTAGATTCTACACGATGCGAGACATTTGGACCTGCATAATTTTTCGATCAATTCATCTTGTGACTGTCATACGGTTTAATAGCGGTCAAAATCGATCCGCCCTGCCCTTAAGTCCGTTTTTGATCATTTTCGACGGCTGAGGTTGGAAATGATCAATTCAAAATCTATTTTGATCATTTTCGACGGCAAAAGACACCAAATTTTCCCAATTTTCTCTATAGTACGTTGAAAATACTGGAAACGAAACTTACATCAATTTTTTTCCCCATTAGCAACGGTTGCTAGCGCGGGGAACAACGGTTGCTAAGAAGCTAATTGGGAAGATTTTGTGTCCTTTGCCGTCGAAAATGATGGAAATAGATCTTAAATTAATAATTTCCAACCTTCATAACGGTTGCTAGGGAAGTAAACAACGGTTGCTATGAAGAAAATAGAACAATTCAGTGTCCTTGGCCATCGAGTGTGACTTAAAACTGATTTTCCGGCTTGCCCCAATGAGCACTCATAAGGATTTGTGAGAAAACACGTTAGAAACGGTTGCTAAGGAAATAACCAACGGATTTTGCTGAAAATTGAACTCGTGATAGATCTTGCCACAACTAACCGGTGTGCGAAATTTCAGCAAGATCGGACGGTTCCTTAGAAAGTTATCCTAGACAAAAGAAACGAAAAATTTTACACCTTAGCAACGGTTGCTAGAGAAATAAACAACGGATTTCGCTGAAAATTGAACTCGGCCGAGATTTTGCCGCGATTAACCTGTGTGCAAAATTTCAGGACGATCGGACCATTCCTTCGGGAGTTATCGTGGACGAAAAAAAAACGGGACGCACACACACACACACACACACACACACGCACACACACACACACATACATACATACAGACACTTTTGGATTTCCATGTTTTTCGACCCGTAGATTACGAAAATCGAGGTCCCGAAGTCCGATTCGGTGGGTCGATTTTTGCCCCATTACAAAGCTTTCTCTTTGAGAAAGCAAAATTTCCCTGAGGCACATAATTTCATTTCCTTTAAGTCTATAATTTTTTTTTCTTCCAAAGGCTATCACCACCTGGGTATATGATTAAAAATAAGATCAAAGACTAAACATCAAAGAATAAAATGATGTAGGTGTACACAAAGGTTGTGATTCGATTAAGTTATTCAGACTGCATATAAATATACACACACATATCTACATAATAATAAGATGGATCCATACATTTTCCTAGTCCACCTTTCTTGCTCTCGGAAACAATGATATGACAGTTTCGAGGTACATTCAGTATGACGGATCGAAAGGTGGGATCGAGGGCTACATTTACATAAAAAAAAAATTTTGAAAAATTCAAGTTGCGGTGGGCGTATAATACAATTTAAAAAATTTTTTACCGATGTCCGGGTGGGACCCCCCTTCAAAAACGTACAAAGGGTTGATTTTTCGAAAATTCGTTCAAGCAGATCGATAGAGGAGCCTGAGCGCTTCCATAATTCATATTGAAAAATTTGGAAATATTGATGCGTGGGCGTATTCTATGTGAACGAAAATGGTGTGGTGAAAAATCAAATTTTCGTCAATTTTTCTTGATGATGCAAAACCAAAATTATACAGTTTCGAGGTACATTCAGTATGACGGATCGAAAGGTGGGATCGAGGGCTACATTTACATAGAAAAAAAAATTTGAAAAATTCAAGTTGCGGTGGGCGTATGGACAATTTAAAAAAATTTTTTACCGATGTCCGGGTGGGACCCCCCTTCAAAAACGTACAAAGGGTTGATTTTTCGAAAATTCGTTCAAGCAGATCGATAGAGGAGCCTGAGCGCTTCCATAATTCATATTGAAAAATTTGAAAATATTGATGCGTGGGTGTATTCTATGTGAACGAAAATGGTGTGGTGAAAAAAAAAAATTTCATCTTTTTTTTTTGCTGATGCAAAACCAAAATTATACAGTTTCGAGGTACATTCAGTATGACGGATCGAAAGGTGGGATCAAGGGCTACATTTACATAGAAAAAAAATTTTGAAAAATTCAAGTTGCGGTGGGCGTATGGACAATTTAAAAAATTTTTTACCGATGTCCGGGTGGGACCCCCCTTCAAAAACGTACAAAGGGTTGATTTTTCGAAAATTCGTTCAAGCAGATCGATAGAGGAGCTTGAGCGCTTCCATAATTCATGTTGAAAAATTTGAAAATATTGGTGCGTGGGTGTATTCTACATGAATGAACATGGTGCGGTGTAACAGAAAATTTTCGTCAATTTTCTTTATGATGCAAATCCAAAATTATACAGTTTCGAGGTATCTTTGTATTGCGGATCGGAAGGTGGGATCGAGGACTACATTTTCATAGAAAAAAAAATTTTGAAAATTTCAAGTAGTCGTGGGCGTTTGGAGAATTGAAACAAATTGTTTACAAGTTGTACCTCATAAAACGTTCAAAAAATCTATAAATCATCGTCGTGATGACAATTCTGATAAGATGGATCGATAGAGCTGCTTGAGCATTTTCATTTTCCATTGTGAAAAGCTTAAATATGTCGATGCGTGGGCGTGAAATATAAACTCGAAAATTGTTGTTGTAATTTGTAGTTTCACTGATTTATAGATCAATCGAAGATCTTTCCTATTCTATGGTGAGAATTTTGGAAAAAATGATGCGTTGGCGTGAAATATGGAAAAAACTGACTTTTGTCAACTTGTGCCGCATAAACCATTAAAAAAATATATGAAACAGCGTCGTGATGAAAATTCTGTTTAGAGGTATCGATAGAGCTCATTGAGCGCTTCAATTATTCATCGTGAAAAATTCAAAAATATTGATGCGTGAGCGTAAAGTATGAAATTGAAAATTGGTAGTTTACTTCGCGATTTTTATGCTTTTAGATGAATACATGAGATTATGATCTGGTGCAATTAAGGGTATGTTTGATCGAAAGAACATAGAATGGGCTTGAATATCCATGGGGAGAATTTCGGAGAAATCGATGCATGGGCGTGAAATATGGAAAAAACTGACTTTTGTCAAGTTGTGCTGCATAAACCGTTAGAAAAATGTATGAAACAGCATCGTGATGAAAATTCTGATCAGAGGTATTGATAGAGCTCATTGAGCGCTTCAATTTTTCTTCGTGAAAAATCTAAAAATGTCGATGCGTGGGCGTGGAGTATGTCATTGAAAATTGGTGGTTTACTATGTAATTTTTATGCATTCAGAAAAATACCTGAGATTAAAGTCTGGTTCGATTTTGAGTATGTTTGATCGAAAGAACATGGAATGGGCTTTCATATCCATGACGAAAATTTTAGAGAAATTCATCCGTGGGCATGAAATATGGAAAAAACTGACTTTTTTCAAGTTGTACCGCATAATCCATTAAAAAAATTTATGAAACAGCGTCTTGATGAAAATATTGATTAGAGGGATCGTTAGAGCTCATTGAGCGCTTCAATTTTTCATCGTGAAGAAATTGAAAATATTGATGCATGGGCGTGAAGTATGTACTAAAATTCGGTGTTTCAATTTGTAAAAAGCTAGAATTCGTTTGAAAAAAATACTTGATATTTGAAAGAAATGAAGAATTTTGGAAAAATCGATGCGTGTGCGAGAAATATGTGAAAACTGACTTTTAGCAAGTTGAGCAACATAAATCGTTAAAATTCTACGAATCAGCGTCGTGACGGAAATTCTGATCTGACGAATAGATATAGCTGATTGAGCGCTCACCGTTTCCATCGTGAAAAATGGAAAAATGTCGATGCGTGGGCGTTAATTTTATGAGAAATTTGCATGTTTTCATGGCAAAAGTTATTAAGGGGTAATATCCGCCAAATGCTCAAAAAAACGAGGCTTTTTTCATGATTGTTTTTAAACGACATTTGAGATCTAAGGTATATGAATAATATATCATTGGATTAAGCAACTCTTGGAGAATAGAAACAAATTTTTTATTGTTAGTTTTTTTACAAAATGGCGGCTGTGCAGCGATTGCCGTAAACCGTTTTTTTAAAAAGTTGTTCTGCGGCGAGCAGTAGAACTAAAAAAGTTTAGATCCGATTGACTTGAAATTTTAACTGTAGCTTCTTCATTAGATTATCTAGTGAAGTACACATCATTATTTTTTTAGAATTTTTTTTCGCAAAATGGCGACGGTTTGAAAAAAAAAAAATTTTTTCGACAAAAAAAGTCGACTTTAATTGTTTATAACTTTTTTTTTTGTTAATCAATCGCTAAAATGGTGTGTACTCCACTAGATAATCTAATGCAGAAGCTACAGTTCAAATTTCAAGTCAATCAGATCTAAACTTTTTCAGTTCTACTGCTCGCCGTATTTGAAAACATGGTTCTGAGAAAAACGCGTTTAAAGTTTCAAAATGCTATGTATCTTATACGAAAGTTGTTCAGTAAAAATTGATTTAAACGAATTTTGAGTTTAGATCAGTACTTGGGAGTTGTAGATGTCGGTTCTAGGATAGTTTTAGCATGATTTAAGCCAATAAAAAAAAAATGAAAAGAAAAAAAAAATTTGCCGGATATTACCCCTTATGTTGCAATATAGTAATAAGATGCAATATAGTAGAAATTATATTTATTCCCATTGATATTTCTCGAGGTTTGACGAAAATTCATGATCATAACAAAATCTATTTCTGATTATGTTATTTTACTTCCTCAAAGACGAAGCTTTGGAATGAGGTAAAAATTGACGTCTCAAATCAGACATCGGGACCTTATTTTTGATGGCCTAGAGGTGAGATACATGTTGATGTAAAAGCGTCCGTGTAAAAGATACTTTGAATTATTCACCAATAATTCCAATAAAAATTTCATTATTTTCCTATATTCTTGATAGAGCAAATGAAAGACACGAGCGAGCGATAGCGAGTGAGTGATTCTGGCTAGTATATATATATATATATATATATATATATATATATATATGTATAACAAAACATATTACTTAAATGTAAATTTGTTGTGCAATTTCATTGCATTTCGTACTTTATACTTGTGTTTGAACAAAAATTTTCAATTGATATTTTAAATATATTGTTTAAGGGATGTGATTTAGAAATACTTTTTTCAATATTTCGTTAATATTCTTCAATTATTTTGTAGGACAAATGTGTGCTCAATAAATAAGATTAAGTGAACATTTCCCTGTTTCAGAATTTATTGAATATATTACGAAATTCTTTTTTTCTTCCAAAGGCTATTACCACCTGGGTATGTGCCTAATATTACAAAATACATTCTATATTAACAGAGAATGTCAAGTTCAATTCCACTATGTTAATCTCCTATAAAACGTACAAAAACGTACAAAAACGTACAAAAACGTACAAAAACGTACGAAACTGTACGAAACTGTACAAAACTGTACAAAAACGTACAAAAACGTACAGAAACGTACAGAAACATTCAAAAATGTACAAAAATGGATATAAATGTATTTTTTGTTCCAAATGGGACGTTTATAAACGGTTTTGTACGTTTTTGTACATTTTTGTACATTTTTGTACGTTTTTGTGAGGAAGTTATTTTTACTAGGGCTTGTGTTTCCTAATTTTTCAATTAATTTTTCTAATCATAACCTAACTCAAGTCAGTAAATACCTTGGTAAAAGTGCTGTCACCAAGTTCGACAAACTTTTCCTGCATGTGCAAGAAGAGAATGTACAGTATTTAAAACAAATCAAATATTTTGACGTTTGATTCCACAAAGAATCGCCCAATAGTTTTCAGAATGTCAATGTAACAACTTGAAGTCTCACTTGAATTTGTAAACTATTCAATTGAGGCTCACACTAAAATAGAAGAAATTATATTCAATTGATGATATTCATATAGTACGAACGGTTGGACCTTTATGCTGATCGACATTGAAATTAGTCACAATTAACTCAAATTTCCAATTAAAGTGTTATGTCTAATGAATACAGAGATAATTTGATTAACAATCACTCTGTGAGTAGACAAGATCTTTACTTCATAAGAGGAGATTGTAAAGAATTTGAGTGATTTTTGAGTTTAGTTTGGCTACAACAATATCTCTAAATTTGAGAATGAACATCACAAATCCATACTTCTTAATCTGTTGCAATCAATTGCACAGTGAAACAAAACCTTCCACAATTAACAATTTCATTGCTGAATACTGCACTTGGTAAACGTGATACACTAAATTGTATTAAAAAATAAACAGTATAATAGATGATGAATTTCACTCCTAGTGATTGGAAGATCCACTTGTTCATTTGTGTGTAACGCAAAGAATGTATTGAACCAACGGATTGTACTAATTTGTGTAATCCACCTATTTTCCAGTGAGATATACTTTGAGAGAATTCAATAAGGTACGTAAATTTCGTATCTTCGAGCGGAGGTCAACGTGTTACAATCAGCCTAGTCGGTATTGCGACTTGCTTTTAGGGTTACCATAGAGTTCCACATTATCGATCCTAAACACTACTAAGTATCGTTATTCCAGAGAATCTTGGAGGTAGCACGAAATCTTGGAGTCGGCAAGGCAGAGCGATGTCGATTCACAGAGTTGGATTTTATCCAACCTCCGTATGCCGGCGCTCCGTATTACCGACAGGCGGTGATACCTGCAGTCGGTAATTCTTATAATTTTTCCAGTATTGGGTAATGTAGCATGCTTTTGATAACAGCGAGTCTGTCTCTACTGCGACGTATAAGACTTGTTGCTTTCAAGAGCATGTCTTCTCTTCAATTCTAGTTAATATGTAGATAGAGGAATCAAGGCATATTATTGAGGTCAATCATAAAAATCGTATAAAAATTTGCGGGACGTTACACGACTGTGGGTCGGGCCATAAAAAGCTTTGCTCGAGTGAGCGATTACACGTAGCCAAGCGGCCACGTGCCGAGCGACACACGCGCGTTTAAAGTCGCTGGCGGGCACCGGCCCACCAGCACAAGTGTATGCATTCTAGCTCCTTGATGAAGAGGATTATTTTCTAACGAAATCTAGAGTCACGCGTTTTATTATAGTAGAAAACCTTCATCGCACCCCCGACCGGATCCTCCCTCTCTCCGCTGCCGAGAAACCTTCTGTTTCTCGACTTACTGAGTTTTTACCACACTCGCGTATTTCTGTTAGTTATAAGTGCGCGATCCAAATATCTAAGGACTCATTGTGAGTGGCGATTGACACCGAGCCTGAACAATCGGCGTGAGCTGCAGCGAAGGATTGCGAGCGCCGTATCGATACGACTCCTTTGTTTCCCTCCAGATACCCCCCTCGCTCTTTCCAGTCCCGGAGATGCATCAAATACGCCAACAGCGACGGTCTGTACCTGTGTACGGATGGCTGGGGACCACTCTCGAGGCCCTTGGCGCGGCGTCTGCTCGTGGGAGCTTGCCGACCGACCTGGCCGCTGGAGGAGCGGGGCCGTGAATAATTAGCTCGGGGTACGTTCCCTACACAACGATAAGAGCAGGATCCACCCCGTTACAATATATATACTCTTAACAACAATCCTTGTTAATCCATAACTCAACTCACATGATTGGTATATTCCTAGATTTCAGGAAATGTTTATTACATACTAATAACCTGAGTTTTGATTCAAGTTCAATATCTCTTCACGTGCAGCTGAATAGATGCAGAGAGAAATCCATTATCGCAAAAATAAGATTGATTTCTTTTTTCAGAATCGACTTCCTCGAGACAGGATAAATATCTCATGCTATATGATCTGGTAGAACATACATCCTTAAGGACTGATGATGATCTTTTCGAGAGAGTACTGGTGATAGAATTCTTGACCAGGTGCTTGAGGCAAGTGAACTTCTTCAAGAGAACAGAGGATTCATGTGAGTTTCTTTGACGATCTTCTGTAATTATAACATGATAGTGTGACTTGGCTTTTCGCCACGGCGCAACTGCTTTGTCCATTATGGATCAATTGATTCGAGTGCCCTGTATGGTGGCCACTCGAGAGCCCCCGTACGATTGCGAGTTCGATCGCGATCGGACTGGCGCCAGCGTCCTCGCACGGTACCTAACAGAGTCAGAAATTTGGACCGGCTAAAAGTGAGAAGAGGGCCTTTGTGGGTTGGCCTCACGTGACTGACGGAAAAGACTCCGACAGTCAGTTGTATTTTTGTCGTGGTAACAAGCAGGCCGGATTCGACCGACTGCTCCCCAGATCTCGATCCGGGTCATCTTCACGGCGCGGCGGCTGATATTGCCCATGTGCTTTGACCACCAGTAAGCCTCCTGTCCTCGCCTAGGTTGCTGCTGGGTCCACGACGTTGCTCCGTCTCCAGGAGCCTCCCCATTGCAATTGCAGCATCTCGAACGGCTCGGCAGGTGATTGAGTGTGTTAGCTCGCGATCATATCCGCGTCCTTGGCCACCGCGATCTATTGTAGTCTCTATGGGGAATAATTGTAACTTCCACTTGGGGAGCAGTGCCGGCCGGCCGTCGACCTCATATTTGTACCTTTGCTTAATAAACCAAACCGTTGTTACTTGAACCGTGCGCCGAAGTCGTGGATTCTCCCTACACCAAAGATCCCATCCCTGTGTTAACGAGCCTCACCCGGGGGTCTGATTCTGTAACTTAGCCCGTGTAATCGAGAAAGATAACGTTGCGAGTGTTGACTGTTACTAACTTTTCAAAGGACGCTTCGCTAGTGTTATGCGTTGATACTGCTTCGCAACTATACAGCTGTATTGTTAAGGCCCGACCTTTGGGAAGGGACTTATATATATATTTAGGTGGGATTCTGCCAGGTTTTATTATCGTGAAACTCTGTTCTGCGTCCGCGCGGGGCGGGACTTACTATGATGTGCGCACGTGGAGCGTGTGTGCGCGCGGTTTGTGCGGCCCTGGCAGCGTGCGTCGCCAAGCGAGGCGCGTGGACCGTTGGTGTGCGCGTGCTCACGCTGTAGCGCGTCGGAGAGAGAGAGAGAGAGCCGCGGTATCGCGAGGCGCTCCGTCGACTGTGGAAAGGGAGGGGCGGCCGCTGCGTCTCCTCCGCTTGCTCCAAAATCCTCGGTGTCCGGTTACGGCCCACCAGTTACTCGTTGGCTGCAGGCGCGACTCCTTCGGCTCTGCAGTTCTATCAGGGCGGCCACGCCTCGCGTGGTCGTTCGATTGTAAGAGGTGCGGGTGAATAAACTACTCACTTCTTTCACTTCCAACTTATAGCTTTGAATTTATTCACAGCTTCACTAACTGATACACTGCTAAACTATAATTCGCGTCACGCCCGAGAATTCCGCGGTGGTTACTTGTATATTGAGGACGTGCGCTGTAAACGTGTGTCGCTATCGATGGCGGGTGGAATTCTGCCGCGGCCGGCCGCAGCTCGCTCTCTTATCCTCTCCGTGACGTCACACTGATAGGGTCGCGGAACGTTCCTCGAAGGTGCCGCGACACTATCCGAGTGGTCGAATAGCTCCTTATATGGTCATGGCTTTGGATGAGGCGCGGAGTAACACCGTGGCGTCAGGGACTACATTTCTTAATTCCGCTGCGCAATAGAAATCCTCGCGCATATATAGATATACTCGTATATAACTCAGCGTTACACAATTCACTTATTTCTAATAATGATTAATAAACATGCATATATGATCGTGCCTGGTAGATTTACTTGATGAAGGGTTATTCTGCTTATTATTACAATGTTCTATTATTTAAATCATCGGTTATAATGATCTCGAGTCATGAGCTCTCGATCGATGGCGTATGCTGCCTGATTGTAGGGCAGGTTTTATTAGTAACGTAATAATGATACGCGGCGTGCGATGTTGATGGGTCCATTATTACTAAGCACAATTTTATATATTATAGAAAAATAGATATGGATATGAATAAGTCGCGTGAACACGTTGCATTGGTCACGATTAACTATTAACTTAGCATGCTTGGAAATTCGGAGACGTATCATCCGTTCACGTGTTGAATTGATTGATTGAAAGATCCGTTCGAAACCTCTGCAAAATGCTCATGCGACTACCTACGCATGTAGGCTAACTTATTATTATACTTCTTATCAGCTGGGCTAGCCCGCTTTTGTAAAAATCTAGAAAACATAAATTGAAGAACTTATTATATAATTTGCCACGCCCTGGCCATACTTCATTCACGAGATGCACGACGGAGGGTAATGCAATCATCGCCAGCAGATGATAACGCAGCGCGTCTTGATTACCGTGCGCCGTATCTCTCTCATTCGCATACTCATTCGTGACTATCGTCTCTCTGCACTGTCGAACAGCTGAGCTGCTCGCGTCGCCGTTGGACTCGTGTGGGGCGGAGGGAATGACGAAAGCTGGATCTTCATTGTTGTCGGGGAAATCGATGGAAAATTCAAAATTTTGGGCGGGGCAAGGCTGGGCCATAACAGTATCCAGAGTATAACTGGACACGCTGCACGCGCTCCATGTAAAGTGAATTTAACGCTCTACTCCTGTCACATGATGATTAAATACTCTTGTCATTTGATGCTAAATCCAGTAAAGTATCAAAGTTAGACCTTCATGTATTTGTTTGTCCAACAATTAATATTTCATTTTCATTTTTATGATTTAAAACGATTAAATATGAACTTATTGTGATGTATAAGCTAATGAAAAAATGTATATGAATGAAGTAACCTCCATTCAACTTATTGTTTAAACAATTATCCAAACAAATTCAAGAATTATGATTTTTCTTCGAGGGAAAAGTTGTTTCCTAAATTTCAGACTCTCCCAAGCGTTTTTTATTTCATCCAATTTTTTGAGAAATGCTTGTTTCTACAAAATCAATCTGCAGAACCTTGTAATGATAATTTATGAAAATATCATAAAATCTTGTCTCTATATCAATGTAAATTGGAAATAATCGACTACTAAAATCGACGAATCAAATATTAAAAATTGCCTGTTTTCAAAATAATTCTTTCAATAAATTCATCAATATTCACGATCCACCATTGAAAGTCAACAAACAGATCGTGGTTATCGTATTTCATGAGAATATCATGGAATCTTGTCTCTACTTCAATCTAAATTGCAAATAATCGACCTTGATCGAGTAAAATAAAAAAATCGAAATTCAAAAATGGCCCAGTTATTACGTTTTCTTCTAAAGAAATTCTTCAGTATTCACGATCCACAATTTAAAATTGTTGTACAGATCCGGGTTATCATGATTCATTATAATATCATAAAATTTTGTCTCTATTTCTATGTAAATTTCAAATAATCGACTTTGATCTAGTAAAATGACCCAGATGGTACTTATTTCTTCTAAATAAATTCTTCAGTAATAATTATTTTTTAACGTCCACATGTTTCATGCGACGAATACATTCGGGCTTGGTGGACTATCCCAAGATGATATTGCGAGAAAAAAATTCCACGCTCCCCGGGCTGGATTTGAACCAGCGTCCTCCTGATCTCCGGTCAGTTGCGATATCCACTACGCTACCGGGAAGACGGCAGCTCTCCACATAATAAGATGTAGTAGCCCAATAGGTTGGGTTGGGTAAGGGGGGAGGGTGGGGGGGGATAGGTAAAAAGGGAATCTGTAACAATACGATCGGACCTTGATCGTACAGATTCACGCGATCGAATTTGATCGTGTATATAGGTGATATTGCGGGAAAATGAATTCATGCTCCAGGGATGTGGAGAGCTGCCGTCTTCCCGGTAGCGTAGTGGATATCGCAACTGACCGGAGATCAGGAGGACGCTGGTTCAAATCCAGCCCGGGGAGCGTGGAATTTTTTTCTCGCAATATTATCTTGGGATAGTCCACCAAGCCCGAATTTATTCGTCGTTTGAAACATGTGGACGTTAAAAAATAATTATTTGTAAAATACTACTTCGGGTGAAAAGATGTAGTAGCCCAATGGGTTGGGTTGGGTAAGGGGGGGGGGGGGGGGGGGGGAATAGGTAAAAAGGGAATCTGTAACAATACGACCGGACCTTGATCGTACAGATTCACGCGATCGAATTTGATCGTGTATATAGGTGATATTGCGGGAAAATGAATTCATGCTCCAGGGATGTGGAGAGCTGCCGTCTTCCCGGTAGCGTAGTGGATATCGCAACTGACCGGAGATCAGGAGGACGCTGGTTCAAATCCAGCCCGGGGAGCGTGGAATTTTTTTCTCGCAAATATCATCTTGGGACAGTCCACCAAGCCCGAATTTATTCGTCGTTTAAATTCTTCAGTATTCACGATCAACAATTCAAAGTCAATCTACAGAACCTTATAATGATAATTTAGGAGAATACCATGAAACCTTCCTTCTCTATTTCTATGAGAATTGCAAATAATCGACTTTGATCGAGTAAAATCGACAAATCAAATATTTAAAATAGCCTGTTTTCAATAGGATTTCTCTCAATGAATTCTTCAGTATTCACGATCAACAATTTTAATTCGATATAGAGAACCTTGTAATGATAAATTATGAGAATACCATGTAAAACTTGGGCCATATTCGGATATGGATTTTTTGATTTTTCTCGATTAAAGTCCAGTAGTTTCATCTTAGATCGATTTGAAGACAAGATACGCACGTTTTCTCATGGAATATAATAACCAGGATCTGCTAATTGACTTTCAATGATGGATTGTGAATATTGAAGAATTTATTGAGAAAAATTATATTGAAAACAAGCATTTTTTAATATTTGATTCGTCAATTTTACTGATAAGTCGATTATTTTCAATTTACATTGATATAAAGACAAGATTCCATAATATTTTCTTGAATTATCATTACAAGGTTCTGTTGATTGACTTTGAATTGTTGATCGTGGATACTGAAGAATTTATTCAGGAGAAATAATCAAAAATTGGGCCATTCCCGAATATCGATTCTTTGATTTTACTCGATCATAGTCGATTATTTGCAATTAACATTGGAATAAAGACACGATTCCATGATATTCTCATAAAATACTAACACCAGGATCTGTTTGTTGAATTCCAATGGTGGATCGTGAATATTGATGAATTTATTGAGAGAAATCCTATTGAAAACAGGCCATTTTCAAATAACAATTTTTATATTTTACTAGATCAAAGTCGATTATATGTAATTTACATTGATTTAGAGACAAGATTTCATGGTGTTCTCATGAATTATGATTACAAGGTTATCTACATCGACTTTGAATTTTTGATCGTGAATACTGAAGAATTTATTCAGAAGAAATACGTAAAAATTGGGTCATTTTCGAATATCGAACAAAATGAAAAAGGAGAATACTGCTTACTTATCGTGAGAGATTGCGTATAATAGTCTTATTATAATGAAATAAATAGCAAATAAACCAAAAGTAACAATAAGACCTGAGAACTTTAATCTTTTGTGTGACGTTGCATTCGGCCTGCAAACGTAGCACAATATACGATTGAGTGATTGAATTACCGGGCGCCAAGCATGAAGTGCCTCACTCAATATATGAATGACAATGACGGCTTTACGTTAATTTAACCTTCCAATAATTATTTAACCTCGAAGGGGACACCTGGCTAGAGACTCGTTCAGGGTCGGGAAGGGTCGGGAGATGGCCGAATCTCCACTCATTAGGGCTCAGGGAATTCCGCCTGTCAGGAGTACTCCTCGGAGTTCCTCGACTGACTCGAGCTTCCCCCTGGGTGCCGGCTCCGAAGAGGGCACGCACAGGACACTAGGTTAGGAGCCTGGCGTGACCGCCGGCTCGCTAACCGTTCACTTACTCACTGTTCGTTGACTAGGAAATCCTTGAATACTCGTTCACATGAATAAATATAATTCAAATAGTCAATCATATTGGGGAAAATCAGGAGAAACACAGTACACGGTAAGTAACATGAATTGAATTTATTGACTCTACTTCGCATACATCAGCATCACCGAATTACTCGAAACGACGCTCGCTCGCAACAACCGAATCGCCGTGACTCTACAAAATTATGGAAATGCTTGTATAAGATGGCGGGGACCGCGAACCATCGCAGGAGCGCCGGCTCTCAGGACCATAAAATGGCGGAGCCCCATCGCTTGAGAGGTACTGCGGTCAATTCGCGGGACGCGCGGAACCGCGGGCGGAAGGTTTCCCGGGGCCCACCGGGGCCATGGCATCGGCTTAATAAGCACAAGTCTCACCGTAGGTTGGAGAATCTCTGGATCGATGAACTACTCGGGAAATCTTCTAAGTTCGCTGTGGCTATCTGCCTGAATACGAAAAACGTGTAGCACAGGATACTGCCGGAACTAGAATGAACGAGGACGAGCCACGAGGCCGCGTCCTCTCCATCCCTACCTTGCCTTATTTGCATAAGGTCCAATCCCTTGCGCTCCCGGCGCCACCAGAATCTCTCCCGACCAATTACATAATCTGCTGGGCCCGCGCACCTCGCTAAATTACCCGATTGGTCGCCGGTCGACGCGAGCGCCGTAGTCGCGATTGCCCGCGACATTCAATTGCGTAATAAATATCTATATACACGCGGCCAACCTTACATACTACAATGTACAATTAAATTATAATTAATTTACATGGAGAGGTTCCGCGGGGTATTCCTGGGGGCTGACAAGCCAGAATTACCCAATTGCGCACGTATATCGTACGTGCGCATCGATATTTCCCTTCGCGCATCGCCATAACCCATCCCAGGCTCTCCGCGCATTGAGGCCCACACCTGAGGGGCTGCGCCTTGCCTCGTGGTCTTAGCGTCCCCCCCGCGCGAACTCTCGCCCCACCGCTCCGAGCGCCGCCGGCTCTCTGACGTGTGACGCGGCCTTAGCTCCGTCTCTCTCGCGCTCGCACACTTGGTGGCTCGACTCTCCGCGTCGCGTTCACAGGGCTGGGCGGAGGAGAGCATACTGATCACATGCCTCTCTTCCAGAGCGTGAAGAGCTCTGCCCCCAACGATAACACTCTGGGGGGAAAAACTAGCTCTAGGCGGGTAGGTAGGAAAAGGAGTGGACGTCAGGTCCACGACAAGCTGGACCTGGCATGCACTCCGTCACATTTGTATGAATTAATCTATTTCCATTCAATATTCAAGAAAGTGATTTATAGTATCTTTTTGAAAAACTCATGGGGATAAAAAGCTTTATTGATTTTCTCTCCATAATAAGGATTGAATTAGAAAAAAAACATTGTAAAATCCGGCAATCGCATCGCACGTTATGTGAAGGCCTAGCCGATCCCCGTGTGGATTAATACGTTTCTATTTAATATTTCAAAGAGTGATTCATATCAACTTCTGGAGCATTCATACCTTTTGCTGTATACCTTTTTGAAAGGTCCATTTTTTACTATGTCGAAGAAAAATTGCTCGATGTGTATTATATTTGATTTCAACCATTTATAATTTTTCTACTCAACTTCTACAAAATCATATTAGTTAAGTACTTCACATGGATGTGTGATTTCAGTACTTTGTTATCTTAATGAATATCAATTTGCTAATGTCAAATTGATATTCATTAGTTATTAGTTATTAGTTCGAAATCTGTAACAGATAAATATGAGGTAGATATATTTCACTATTTCTTCTCTTCTGAGAGCAATCCCTACTGGGATATAATTTTTTCTTTTTACATGAAAAAATTTAGTTGTATAAGAATTTATCCAACAACAAACTATGGGATACGGAACATACTTGTCGTCAATGTATACCTTTTTCAAAGGTAAATGTTTTTAGGGCTATCACACTAGTTGAATACTTATCAGTTGCTGCTAGATTTTGCTACTTTCTCGTGTCATCGTTTACGAAATGAACTGGAATATATGAAAAAAGCCATGAAAGTGATACATCTATATATTTACAAAAAATAGCATATTAGTTCGAAATCCATAACAGAGAAACATGAACCAAAGAAAAAGAGTCATATTATCAATTTCTCACGTACATTTGATAGATTTTACTTGACATATATTTGAGTGAGTGTAATTTGCAAAAATATTTGTTTGGTGGTAGGATAATCACACCAGTTGAATACTTGGCATCAGATTCTAGATTTCATTACTTTCTTGGGTCATAATTGACAAAATAAATTGGAATATATAACGATATTGTATTGATAAAAATGTCCATTGAAGTGATATTTTCAAATGATATATTCGATTCGAATCATATTATTCTCTTACATACACTTGAATAGACTCAGATCAAACGGACATTTTCAAATTTCTTTTTTTATAAAAAAATTTAGTTGCATAAGAATTTATTCAACAACGAACTATGGGATACGGACCTACTTGTTGTTAACTCATACATTTTTTTGAGGTGAATATTTTTCTATGAGAAATAAAAATGCAAATGGTAAGGAATATACTTTTCGAGGAGTATATCTTTCTCAAAGGTGAATTTTTACTATGAAAAATAAAATTGCTTATGCTATCTGATGTACTGGCATAATTTTCTAACCATATTAACCCATTAAGGCCCATGGCCAGACCAGCGGAGATATCATAAAACTAATTATTGGATCACGTGCTTTTTTGAAAAAAAATACCCGTGTTTTTTCTTTTTCCATTTCCATTGTTTGAACAATAATTATTTAAACAAATTGCACCCAAAGTGAATCGACTTCCCTGATATCACTGGATTCCATTTGTTTATAACGTGATTGTAAGAGACATGAGCCTAGAATCGAAAGAATGTATTCTCACTTCTCTTATTCGTTTCTCTTCTAGAATACTAGATACAACTAAAACAAAACAATATTGCTGTAATAATATATTTCTGATGGAAGAATAGCGAACCTTTAAAGAAACGTACAACTAGTTCACGAGTAAAGAATGGTTTTAGGGGAGGTATATATTCACCTACATCGGTACATGTTTAAATACAGAAGTGCATTTATATTAGCCCTTTCAAAATTAAATACATTTCAACCTTCATCAGAAAGCTGATCATTTTATTGGAACTTTGAATCTGTGAAGTTATCAGGGTTATGAAGCAAACGCATGGCTTGACAATTGTAACAATATGTTTCATAGATCCAACTTTACTTTCTGCCCGTGTTAGGCTCATTGGCAAACTGATTCTGACTTACGCCTGTGTCCGTCTTAATCTGATAGTTTACCGGCTATATTACTTCTGGGTCACGGAATATTATTCAATAAAGTGTGCTCCAATATGGAATGACCAATTCGGAGGCTGGGATTGACCGCGAAGGCGCGAGTTGGTCCAATGTCCAAGCTCCCTTATATAGACGGTAGAACGCCGACTCTCTGACGAGAGAGCGCCGCGCTATACCTTATACACGCACGACTCAACGCCTCGCCATCTACAGGCGCGCCATGGTACTTGGCCAGTTACTCGAAAATGAGTTCATACTCTCATATATGAAGCTAATTGGTAATTGAATCAAATCTTACAGTAATTGCACTATTGAGAGAAGAATGTTTCTAAGAACATTTAATTATATATAAACACAAAATAAAATGTTTAAAAAACTGTTAAAAACAATTAATTTGTCAAATCAAAGTTTGGCAAATTCAAAATTGGATCATAATATCATAGTCTTATCTAAAAAAATTTTTAACATGTCAGAGATGGATATAGACTTATGAAGTCATCAAAATCAGGCATCGACATTTTCATCAATATGTGATGATGATATATGGTCAAGAGCAGTCCTCTTTAAATAGAAATTTATTATAATAAATATTTTAACATACACAAAATAACAAATACAATAGACTATTCACAGTTCTAGTACAGTCAATTAGTCTTCAGTTTCACTGATCCTCTTGAAATTGTTAAATATTGAAATGACCGATAGAAGTGTCAATGTAGCAAACACTACATAACATCTCTAGACGTCTCTACATGTAAAGTTGAGGAATTTCATGACAAACTGCTTTCCACCATAGCTGTTTTTCACATGTAACTGTTCACTGGTTTTCACTTTATCACAATATTTATTTAGTCCTTGCACCAGGTATAAATAGTTATCCAACAGTTCCATGGTAGTAGGTGATGGATTTCCATTTGTGAGAATTACATGAGCTAGCTGATAAGGAGCTGGTAAAGTCAACAGTCTTGAGTTACACTTATCATCCTGAAACTGTCGAATACTGAAACCAGTCACTGAAGTTTCAATGAAGTTAATACTCATAACACGTCTAGTCGTCTCCTCTTGTAGAGATGTAGAGCTTCATCCATAAGCTGCTACCGCTTACAGCTGTTTTTCGCATTAAACTGTTCACACTTTTGCACTTAATCAGAATGTTTATTCAGTCCTTGCACCAGGTATAAATAGTTATCGAACAGTTCCATGGTAGTAGGTGATGAATTTCCATTTTTGAGAATTATATGAGCTGGCGGATAAGGAGTTGGTAAAGTCAACAGTCTTGAGATTACACTGATCATCTCACAACTGCCGGATACTAAAATCACTCACAGAAATTTCAATGAAGGTAACACTCATAACATATTTAGCCGTCTTTTCCTGTGGACTTGTGCATATTCATATAAGATATTATTGTCGAAAAAGATCTAACACGTCAACTGAAATACACTGTTCTGTAGAAGTCATCTACTTGCTTATTCATGTTCATATTAAGTAAATCTGTTATTGGCGGAAACTTATTTTCTCATCATGTATGATGAGTCTTGCCAACTCCTGTGGCCCGTATGAAAATATTGAGCAGTTGTAGCCTTTTAACTTCTTTCAGATCTATTTTTGAACTGCAAAAAAATGATTAATTAGATTCATTAACCAGTCAATGAATAACCTCAAATCAAATCTTTTCAAAAAAGAAACTAATTTACCTTGAAAAGTATATCAGCACCAGCAAATAGGTTAGCCCATGTCAAACAACTCATTCAATTTAAAGTCGGATTGACAAAGCTGCTGAAGTAGCTAAGATGACGTCCAGCACATTTGCACTTTTCATCACGACTGCCCATATGTTTGCCTACCAGCTATTAACTATTACGATACTACTATAACTATATAATACTCGATCATACGATATCCTTCACTTCACTTGAGAGCGTACATGCGCAGTCGACCGGCCGCCGTGATAACCAACCTTACCGCGGTCACACTCTCACCACTGGGCACCGCTGGCGCTCGCTCGCTCGCTCGCTTGATATATCTATAGCGTATTCTTAAAATCTTGAAATGTTGTCGAATTTTCAAGCGCTCTTCTATTCTCAAATATAACCAGAGTGATTTCGATGAAACTTTTCTGACAAAAGTAATTGTAAGTGACCGTAGTTATTGCTTATAACTGTTACAAGACTGCGGGACAGCAGTATGACAAAAATAATTAAAAAAGTGAGGTTGAACACGACATTGGGCTGTATATAATAGCTAGTCGCGTCCCTACGAGCGCTTGCTGCGCATACTTGTCGTCGGTGGCACTGACGCGCCACCTGATATTCAACTGAATAAAATCGAATGGCTCATGTCTTCTGTGCTACTCTCGGATGGTCGTAAAATTAATTCATTCAACCAACTACAAAAGGGTGAAGCGCTTACTATGAGTTTTCGATCATGAGAGCTTTTCGAATATCCAATACATGCCACCATGGAGAAGCAAATTTGGACCGTTAAAACATCAAATCAGATGGAAAAGCCACGCTTCGTCATTGCGACGACCCTTTTTCGTTAGATGTTAGTTATCGATAGGAGGAGCATAAATGCTTACCGTAGAACGGGATGAGAAATGGATGTGGGCTTTGGGGTCGTTCAACACGAAGGAATTTTTAAATTATACGAGTAAAGAAAAGAACTTGGGACGCGAGGCTTTACTGTTCAGTAACAAGAGATAGGCAATACTTTTGTTCTATTCGGGATTCGCTCAGAATATTACTTACTTCATCTGCATGCAAGCCTCAGCAAGATTTCGTCATCATAGCAAATTCTTTTAAGAGAAGAAGCTGAAAACATTCGGTGTACAAATATAAACCGAATCACGTTACCAAATGAAGAATAATTGAGTGAAAATCTATTGTTAAATACGAACGGAATAATGACGGGAAATGAATAATAATGACTGAGTGCTCTCTCGTGATAGGTTAGTTACCGTTAGTCTGTTAGCCGGATGGCAGGGTTAGGGCAAAAGAGAAACGGAATAAAAAATCCAAAACTCTCGCCGCAACATCAAACGACTCGACCTCGCGAGGCACACCGAGAGTAACTCGATCGAGTTCGACGATCGTGACTTAGTGGTATCAGCGCGTAAAGGAATTGAAGTGTGGCGATTGTATGGTACATGTATATAATCGCGAAGAACTTGGGCGATTGACGCGTCTCGTTTGATACACTCTCTTGCTGTAACGTCAATAGACTCAACCTCGCGCAGGACACCGTAGGTAAATCGGTCGAATTCGACGATTGTGACATAAGGGGTTATATACACCTTAAAATTAAAAAAAAAACGATTTTTTTTCATGTTTTTTTTTATGTATTCGGATCTCTTCTTTCGAATGCCGAAACTCGTTTTCAAAAATTCGGCGTCCTTAAAAAGTTATGCGAGATTAACTCAAGTCATGTTTTGAGGCAAAAACCGCCAAAAATGATGATTTTCAACAACAACGCTGATTTAATTTTTTCTCTGCAGTAAAATATTTTGTATCAATTTTATAATGCTTAATTATAAAAAAATTCGATATTCAACTATAAAAAAAAATTTTCTACCTTTTGCCAATCATGATTCAAATTATCACAAAGCATGAGTCTAGAACATTTATTCAATATAATTCGCAATAAATGACTCGAGTGCCAATGTTTTGTGTTTCCCGCGGCAAGGTCTTGACTATTTTCGGTCAAAACGATATGTGCCGCCATTTTTAGTGTAAGAATGACAATACTTTATGTGAACAGACCTTCAAAATTCATGTATGAAACTGAACCATGAGTGTGAAATAGCCCTTACTCTCAAGTTTGTTTTGAATATCAACTACGGGCTATTTTGGGGTTAACCTCTCATTTTCTCAAAATAAAAATAGAAACATAAAAGAGAATAGTTTATGTTGCTGAGTCATGAGTAGTAAGTATCTGTTTGAATTCATAATTATTTGAATAAATATTGAAGACAAAAATTTATCTATGATTTCATTTTTTTGTTTTGAAAGCTATGTCAACACAGAAGAAAAAAAATAGAAGTTCCCCAGTGGCAAGTTTCAATGATGGTGCAAATGTGATGAGTGCATTAGGTATTGTTCCTGGTACGAGTGCTAGTCTCTATTCTGCCAAGAAGAATGGAACTAGGATTCGTGTAATGGATAGTCGAGTAGAGGCATCAACTCTCCAAGCTCGCACGCTGAGAAGAAGACTGAGGCTTGGAGTGTCTGATCATTCCTATCAAGCAGGGGCATACTAAGGAGCAATTCCAGTAGTGGAGTTATTTGATATCATAAGTAACTGCGATTTGTTCATAAAATTAAACTTTAAAATGTGTTTTTCTCAATAGTGTGATTTTGACATATGTGATAGTACTTGCCGTAAGATCCAAAGAGCTGAGGTTGACGTATACAACTTTTGTAAAGTGGATTGTGTTTGTGACATCAATACTCATATCCGGGACCTCAGTCGCTAAGATCCAATCAAGTTTGACTCCATAAGCGGGTGACCAAACCAGTAAAATAGCTGTTTTCTTGATTTTTCATTATTGCATTCGATAAGCCTACAGACTTGGGTGGTCGGAATTGATCAGATCTTGGCGACTGAGGTTCCGGATATGAGTATTGATTTCAGAAACATAATATATTTTGCAAAAGTGGTATACGTGGACCTCAGCTTTCTGGATCTTACGACAAATGTGATATTATAGAATACAAATGTATATCTATATAAAATATTCCAATGCACTTTTGGGATAAATTTTTTGTGGAAAAATTTCAAATTAGTGTACAGATTCTTGAAAAAATGTTGAAAAAAAACTTCAAAATAGTTATTTTTTTCTGTTGTCCAATAATTATTAATTTTAAGGTGTATGTAACCCCTTAAGGGTATCGGCACGTACGGGAATCGGAGTATGACGATTATATGGTAAGATGAGCGGAAACGCTCACGAATTCAATCATTTTGTCAAAAGAAAATATGATTAAAATTGAATCACAAAGGGGAAAAAGCAAAGTTACAGGCACGTGACTGTGTATGTCCTTGTGGATGCGTGGGGGAAGGCGTGGTTATAAGCGTGTGCGTGCATGTATGTATGCAACGCAAAACGTGTGCGTTGCATCATTCTCGCCTTTCAAACTGATAGGAAAAATCAGAAAGCAGCCAATGCAAGTCGTTTTGATATTGCAACATCACTAACCTCTATTCACCTACGTACCTAGGTAGGGAGGTATGTAGTAAGTAGGTTCTCTTTTGCTCCTTGGACACTCTCTGATTCAATTCAGATTCCTCCAAAAAAGATGCCATTACAACATCGGTAGAACTATGCGTTATTTGTTGCATTCGTTGTAATTTCCAGTCGAATTTTAAAGTCGATACGATTATAACTTGGCGTCACTCCTACTCACTATGCTATAGTAAGAAGCAGCGTAGCTCTGTATTTCTCAGTCTCCCGTATACATGCATTGTATATTTTGACACAATTGTAATCTTTATCCAACATTGTGCAGTTTTTATGTAGTTATGGATGAATCTTGATGTTACAAAGTTGACTAGACTATACGTTCGGATTCAGCGATACCAATAACAGATAATATATAGATCCCAAGACCAAACCATAGTATAAAATACTAATGGATACAATTCTTAATACGCATGTGGACGTGTCTACGATTGGTCGGCGATGAGTGTTATACGTTCATAGGAGTATTTCCCACATAGCATGCAACATTGCGTTGAAATATTTCACTGAAATATTTCAGTGCAAGATTTCAGCAAGATTGCTGCAATATTTCAATGCAGCTTTCGGAAGCGGATTTGGTATCTTTCAATGAAATATTTCAAAAATATTGCAGCAACATTTCATGAAAGATTCAACGAAATATTTCACAATATTACAATAAAATATTGCAGTGCAAGATTACTGCAAGATTTCTGAAATATTTTCCTGAAATATTCTATGCAACATTTCTGCAAGATTCCTGCAAGATTTGACTGCAAGATTGAGGACAGTCAAAAGCTGCATTGAAATATTGCAGAAATATTGCATTGCAAGATTTCATGCAATATCGCTGCAAGATTTCTGCAAGATTCTTCTGCAAGCTCATGTAAAGTCAAAGGCTACATTGGAATATTGCAAAAATATTTCGATGAGAGATTTCATGCAATATTACTGCAAGATTTCTGCAAGATTCAACTGAAAGACCCTGAGAAGTCAACGACTGCAGTAAAATATTGCAGATATATTGCATTGCAAGATTTCATGCAATATTGCTGCAAGATTTCTGCAAGATTCTGCTGCAAGATTGAGGACAGTCAATAGCTGTATTAAAATATTGCAGAAATACTGCATTGAAACATTTCATGCAATATTGTTGCAAGATTTGACTGCAAGATTAAGGACAGTCAAAACTGCAATAAAATACTGTAGAAATATTGCATTGAAACATTTCATGCAATATTGCTGCAAGATTTCTGCAAGATTCTGCTGCTAGATTGAGGACAGTCAACAGCTGCATTAACTCATTAAGTCCCAGATTGCAGAAATTTTATTGGTACTTTTGAGCTCAAATATTTTGATGAATAAGACGAAAGGTTTATTGCAAAATAGTCATTCCTACTATTTTCGGGTATGCTCTACACGATACAATGGTTAAAAAGACTGAAAAAATTGATTTTCAATAAATAATTAACAAATTAACATAAAAAATGCAATTTTTTGGATCACTTTTTTTTTTCAATCCAAAATCAGAGGATGAAGGAATTTTATTTTTACCGTCGCAAATATGCACAAGAGTGCACAAAATATTTGAACTTTCCAAATTCGTTGAGTTTTTTCGACTATGATTTTTTTCAGCAAAATGGCGGCCAAAAAACGGGAATCAATATTTTGGATTTCCATTTTATGAATATTTTAAAGCATTCATTTTCATATTCGATATATTCCTTTGAAATTCCGTATACGGGGGTTTTCAATGTCGCTGATAACGATTCTGACATCAAATTCTCAAAATTCTGGATCCAAGATGGCGGTTTCAAGATGGCGGCTGACGATTTTCCACATTTTTAGTCGGAGAATCGTGAAAATTTGGAATAATGGGTTTTCGGGGGCGCTGATAATAAATCTGACATTAGATTTTCGAAATTTCGTATCCAAGATGGCGGTTTCAATATGGCGGCTCATGATTTTGTACATTTTTGGTCGGAGAATCGTAAAAATTTGGACTAATGGGTTCTTGGGGGCGCTGATGATAACTCTGACATCAGATTTTCAAAATTCCGTATCCAAGATGGCGGTTTCAAGATGGCGGCTCATGATTTTGTACATTTTTGGTCGGAGAATCGTAAAAATTTGGACTAATGGGTTCTTGGGGGCGCTGATGATAAATCTGAAATCAGATTTTCGAAATTCTGTATCCAAGATGGCGGTTTCAAGATGGCGGCTCATGTTTTTGTACTTGGACAATTTTCTATATTTTCAAAATCTCGTTATTTTCATCTTATAGCCGTCGTTTTCATACATGAACGGCGTCGACAAAATATAGATAAAATGAAGATTCAAATTTTTTGTTTCCGATTTCAGTCACTATTATGCTAAAAAAAAATCATAGATAAAAAAACTCAACATTCTATTTCAGCAGTAAAGATTCAGAAATCCTTTTATTCACATTTTCACGAACCTCCAACTAAAAATATACAAAATCATGAGCCACCATCTTGAAACCGCCATCTTGGATACAGAATTTCGAAAATCTGATGTCAGATTTATCATCAGCGCCCCCAAGAACCCATTAGTCCAAATTTTCACGATTTTCCGACTAAAAATGTACAAAATCATGAGCCGCCATCTTAAAACCGCCATCTTGGATACGGAATTTTGAAAATCTGATGTCAGAGTTATCATCAGCGCCCCCAAGAACACATTAGTCCAAATTTTTACGATTCTCTGACCAAAAATGTACAAAATCATGAGCCGCCATATTGAAACCGCCATCTTGGATACGAAATTTCGAAAATCTGATTGCAGATTTATTATCAGCGCCCCCGAAAACCCATTATTCCAAATTTTCACGATTCTCCGACTAAAAATGTGGAAAATCGTCAGCCGCCATCTTGAAACCGCCATCTTGGATCCAGAATTTTGAGAATTTGATGTCAGAATCGTTATTCAGCGACATTGAAAACCCCCGTATACGGAATTTCAAAGGAATATATCGAATATGAAAATGAATGCTTTAAAATATTCATAAAATGGAAATCCAAAATATTGATTCCCGTTTTTTGGCCGCCATTTTGCTGAAAAAAATCATAGTCGAAAAAACTCAACGAATTTGGAAAGTTCAAATATTTTATGCACTCTTGTGCATATTTGCGACGCTAAAAATAAAATTCCTTCATCCTCTGATTTTGGATTGAAAAAAAAAAGTGCTCCAAAAAATTGCATTTTTTATGTTAATTTGTTAATTATTTATTGAAAATCAATTTTTTCAGTCTTTTTAACCATTGTATCGTGTAGAGCATACCCGAAAATAGTAGGAATGACTATTTTGCAATAAACCTTCCGTCTTATTCATCAAAATATTTGAGCTCAAAAGTACCAATAAAATTTCTGCAATCTGGGACTTAATTGGTTAAAATATTGCAGAAATATTGCATTGTAACATTTCATGCAATATTGCTGCAAGCTTTCTGCAAGATTGGACTGCAAGAAAACGAAGCGATATGGCAATGACGAGGTCCGGTGGCGGGGGACAAGTGCGACGCCTATTGGCTCTGCCACGCCGGTGCCCGCCGAGCGGTTTGGTGATTGTGCCGCGCGTCCACAACATAACGAGCACGAGTGGCACACAATATTTTTGTTGAAACTATGATTAGGTGGGTGGGTGAGGGTTATAAAATGAGCACTTAGTACTCATTTTCAATAGTTCCGGCACCGCACTACACAGCCGATAAATGTGTAAACCCCCCTCGGGTGTCACAACTTAAATATAACATCCAAGATTTATATTGTTAGAATGCGTGGTGGTCCCGGGGCAAAGCTTTTGCTTCGGGACCCAAGGATCGGTGGTTCGCGCCCGACCCCCCGAATTTTTTCTTTATTTACTAGGAGAGGTTGTCATCTTCGGGTGCCCAATCTTGACCGAACTGCCAGAACTTGTTCCTGGGTATATTATGAGATACCCGGTGCAGCCATTCAGTCTAACGCTCCCAATAACTTAACTTATGGCTCTATGCGAGCCTGGCAGAACACTATTTTCACCATTTTTGGCACGTACAAGCTATTTTGGTTTTCCACTCCTTCCACAGCATATCTATCTTGACGCATCTTTTCATATACCCTGAAAACACTGGAAAAAACATAATCCATGTGATTACGATTGATCCACACCACTATGATTTATTAAGAGTACCCATGAGGGATTAAAATAACCAAAAAAATGACAATATGTCATTGAGACGTATTTCTTTCACTGCTCTGTACTTTCACTGTTCTCACTAAACACCACATCACATTTTATTCTAAAAAATATACAGAAGGAGTAAATTACGTATATACTCAACGAATCTTATTTTCATGTCTTACTCACATAGAGTAAAACATCAAATATATGGAAAAATCAACGATAATCGACTTTTCACTCTGTGCTTGGATACTGAAGCAATAACAACATGGATCCAAGCACAAAGACAACAAATGTAGTATCATTGGACAACAATTCAGTATCAGAATTGATTTTCACTCATGAAAACTTTAATTCTGAGCATGTGTTGATCAGTATCATACTATAACCAATTATATGAAAAATCAACTACTCACAGTTTTCTTCTCGCTCCAATACAATTTCTGGCTCTGTTCAGCTTACCTGGAATACAGAAATTATCACAAAGCAACATATTACAAAAAATATATATAAACAGGCAAAGGTTAACTTGACTTATCTGAATGTGTTTGCTTCTCGATACAAAATCCATCAGCTGCTGCACTCGATGAAGCTTTAAACTTGCTGGAGAACACTGTGACGGGAATTGATCTGGAAACTTTTCTCATATTCACTCAAACTGTTGTAAGTAAAAATAGTGCATGTCTACCTGAGTAAACATCACATGTCTAACTGACTGTGTTTACAAACGACGCCTATGGTAACCTGCAGGGCGGAGTCGGTAACACAGGTACTGCGCTGCAGGTTACCATAAGCGTCGTTTGTAAACACCATATTTAGTTAGACATGTGATGTGTACTCATCAAGTAGACATTGCTTACTCACAACAGTTTGAGTAATGGTAATGAAAATTTATAGATAAATTTCCGTCACAGTGTTCTCCAGCAGGTTTGGAGCTTCATCATGTGCAGCTGATGGAGATGAATTTCATCTAGACGCAAGGAAATTCAGATAAATCAACTTGACCTTTGCCTGTTTATATATATTTCTTGTAATATGTTGCTTTGTGATAATTTCTGTGTTCCAGGTAAGCTGAACAAAGCCAGAAATTCTATTTGAGCGAGAAGAAAACTGTGAGTAGTTGATTTTTCATATAATTGGTTATAGTATGATTTTGGTCGACACATGCTCAGAATTGAAGTTTTCATGAGTGAAAATCAATTCTGACACTGAATTGTCGTCTAATGATACTAAATTTGTTGTCTTTGTGCTTGGATACGTGTTGTTATTGCTTCAGTATCCAAGCACAGAGTGAAAAGTCGATTAGCGTTGATTTTTTCATATATTTTATGTTTTACTCTATGTGAGTAAGACATGAAAATATAATTCGTTGAGTATATACGTAATTTACTCCTTCTGTATATTTTCTAGAATAAAATGTGATGTGGTGCTTAGTGAGAACAGTGAAAGTACAGAGCAGTGAAAGAAATACGTCTCAATGACATATTGTCATTTTTTTGGTTATTTTAATCACTTTTGGGTACTCTTAATAAATCATAGTGGTGTGGATCAATCGTAATCACATGGATTATGTTGTTTCCAGTGTTTTCAGGGTATATGAAAAGATGCGTCAAGATAGATATGCAGTGGAAGGAGTGGAAAACCAAAATAGCTTGTACGTGCCAATAATGGTGAAAATAGTGTTCTGCCAGGCTCGCATAGAGCCATAAGTCAAGTTATTGGGAGCGTTAGACTGAATGGCTGCACCGGGTATCTCATAATATACCCAGGATCAAGTTCTGGCAGTTCGGTCAAGATTGGGCACCCGAAGATGACAACCTCTCCTAGTTAGTTGAATCAGATAGAATCATCCAATTTTTCGGGAAGTATAAACTCAACGGACCAAAATGAAAAACGTTCACGACAATAATTTTCGAAATTTATTTAAGTTTACTTGACCTCAGGGCACGTGGGGTAATTCATTCTGCAGGCAGAAATTGATATGATTTTGGATGAATATATTTTCAAGGCATAAGTAACTTGCCAAATCACTTTTTTTTGCTTATTAGATTGATTCTATCCAAAAGTTTCATAAATTTGTGAATCAGAGTATATATGTATATATATATTCTTATTGAATTTACAAATTAAGTGAATTCAACATGTCTGCCATAAAACATCTGGATAAAATGAATACAATGAACAAGAAAAGATCAATTCACCTCACATAACTATCTATTCAACTTAAAATTCTATCAAAAGTATATATTTTTATGATGGATAATCTTAATTCATGTGTAAAATCATTGAATTCTTCTGCAATCACAATGATATAACAATCATAAATAACATTATTCATCAGTGACGGATTCCATTCTCCCTCATGAAAATATTCATGTAATTGCATCTATCAGCAATTAAGGAGATTGCAATTGCCAATTGATTATTTTAATCAATTCAAGCATAAAAAATGTATTATATGGATGTTTATTATTTTTACACGTGTATCATACATATTAACGTAGATGTTTTATTCAAATTGTATTGAATTAACAAATTGTATTAACGTGATTTGGCAAGTTACTTATGCCTTGAAAATTTATTTATTGGAATCATATCAATTTCCACCTGCAGGATGAATTACCCCATGTGCCCTGAGGTCAAAACGTTCAATGAATTTCGAAAATTATTTTCGTCCGTTGAGTTAATACTTCCCAAAAAATTGGATGATTCTATCTGATTCAACTAAATAAAAAAAAAAGTCGGGGGGTCGGGCGCGAACCACCGATCCTTGGGTCGCGAAGCAAAACCTTTGCCCCGGGACCACCGCGCACTCTTACAATATAAATTTTAGATGTTATATTCAAGTTGTGAGTTCCGAGGGGGAATCAAGATTTCTGAAAGATTCTGGTCGCTTACATCGAATTCAATGTGGGAAAATGTATACAAATTCTCACTATGAGACCAGGCGCGAACCCGTGATTCTTTGGACGCGGCGCAAAATTCTTGCCGCCAGACCAGCACACACTTTTATAATACATAATTCCGTCAATGCTGTATTTAAATCCTGACCTTCCGAAAGGAACTATAATATTGCACCAACCTTGCAGAAATATTGATTAAGAGATTTAAATGGTTTCGAAAAATCTCTCTCTCAAATATTGCAGCAATCTTGCAGCAATCTTTCCATGCAATATTTCAATGTTGTATTTCTAGAATCTGTGACGGGGAAACCCGTCACTATAGACGGAGAGGCTGCTCCTCTCCGATCCCGCCGGTACGGCAGCCGACGGCTCGGGAGGGCAGCACTCTCCAGCGCGCATGCAAGCCGCAGTGCGCCGAGAGTTCCGGCGGCGCGAGGCCGGGAGTGAGCACGAGGCGGACGGCCATTCTCGTCCGGTGCCCGCAAGCAGCAACACGCGACGCGCGCGAGACCCCGAGTGACCGAGCCGAGAGAGTGTGCGTGACCGTGTGCGTGTGCGTGAGTACGTACCCAGGACACCGGAAGCCAGCGACGTCGCCGCAGAGCCGAGAGCAGCAGAGCCGAGCCGAGAGAGAACGAGCATCGGACAGGTTTGGCAGTGTGCGCGTCGCGGCCCCGGTGTCCCCCCCCAGTGAACGTACGTGTCGGCGAACGCGCCGACACCCCTCCCCAGTGAACGTGTGTGTTGGCGACCGCGCCAACACACTCCCAGGAACGACGGGCTCCGGCCCTGGCCCGGGCCTCTCCCCCCGCGTCCCCCCGACGTCACGGCAAAGCGAGCGCGCGGATAGACTCCGTTCGAGTCTCCGCGCGCGGCCGTCCCCCCCGAGCGAGTCCCCCGTGCTCCCGCGAGTAGAGCTAGCCGCGGCACTCCTGGCGCCCGTTATAAATACGGAGTGCCCGCGGTCGAGCCAATCCCCAACGTGAACCTGGTGCGAACGGGCACCAGGTCACAGATTGGCGCCCATAGCGTGAGTTATTGATATCGCACCATTGTTGTCCCCGACGGAGTTTACACTCCTTTTTCCTCCATCATTGCGATTTAAGTGATTTATTTTATTATTGAATATATACATGCACATGTACAAGACGGAGAATAACTCCAATTAAGAACGTGACTCGAGGTATAGAGAGTCGATATTTTGTGCAGTTAAGCAGGACGGGTGACGGCGTGTACGAGTGGGTCGTGGTGAATTAAGAGATTTTGCGAGTTAGCGAATATTGCCCGCCCGACTGATTTGTGCAATTTTATCGACCGAGTGGATTCGTTTGGTATAGAATTGGAAACAGAGTCAAATAAATTCACTATTTAGTCTGTTTTGAAGTCAAAATTTTCCTTTTGAGTTTCTGTTTTTTTTTATATAACTTAGTTTTTAAAATACGATTAATTTTTGTGTTGCGACGTGTGCTTGGAGAGTATTTATTTCAAGCGTATAATAAATTAACTATTCAAAATGGCAAGCGGTGACGTAAAATTGTACAGAGAGGCCATGGAGGAATTGTTAAAGGTAGATAACTGGAACGAACGATACAAAACGATAATTAAGATAAATAAAGAAGTAGTTCGACGAAAACTAGAGAAAGCGGGAATCGCGGTTACGGGGAAGCTGCGGACACAGAAAGAGCGGTTGTTGAGATAGGAGATGAAAGGAGCGAAGGTGACGGGGGCGCCGTGGTTCACGGACGATGAAAAGGACCAGGCGCCGCCCAACGTAGAACGAACAATAGTAAGCGACGGTGAAGAGACCGAAAGCGAGGGTACAGGCGGGGAAAAGAACACAAATTCGGAAGAGTCCAGTAAAAAGACGGCGGACATTCTCGAGTACCTGAAGCTACCGGAAGGGGTAGCTATGTTGTCAGCGTTTGAAAATTTTGTTCGCGAAAATCGATCGGCACTCCCCGGTGGGTCGGGAGGACCAACGTCAGGGAAGGGTGCGCGGCCGAAACGGGTGGTACCCGCACCCAATATGAACGAACTGGACGATTCGAACATGTCGTCCAGAAGCGGAAGCGAGTCTGATACAAGAACGAGCACGCGTATTGAACGGAAAACGCGACGAAAAATCAACACGCGCAAATCAAGGGGTCCCGTGTCGAATACGGTACAACCTACTTTAAACGTGAACGTGCCGGCGCCGTCGGAGTCTGATGAGGACGACTTAGACGCGCGGCCGATAATACCATCAATGACAAACGCGAGAACGAGCACACGCATCGAGCGGGGCAAAAGCACAGTACGCGACTCGAAACATCGTGTATCAACGCCGGTATCAACAAACGTGAACAAACATAATAACGCGGTAGAACTGTCAGATTCAGACGAGGATGGGCGTAACGCGGAAGAGCTGGTATCGCCGATCACGAACGCGAAAACGAACACAATAGAGCGCAGCTCATTACAAACGAGCCACGGTTGCATGAAATCGATGCGCGACTGAAAGTTACGATTTGCGGACGACGGATCGGTGGACGCGCTAGAATTTTTAGAACGACTGGAAGACTACAGATCGAGTGTAGAGATTCCTGACTCTGCGTTGCTGGCGGCGATGCCGAGCGTACTCCACAAGGGCGCAGCCGACTGGTTTCGGACAATGAAAACGGAGATTAGAACGTGGCGCAAATTCGTAAAAACTTTCAAGAACAGATTCGTGGTCGAAATGGACGACGAGGACGTGTGGGAGGAATTACGAGCGCGAAAACAACACGAGTCAGAGAACATTGCGACGTTCCTTTCAAAATTTAAATCCATTGTCCGATACTTCAAGGTGGTGCCTACGGAAGCGAGACAGGTCGACAGAGCTTTCCGGAACCTGTTGCCCATTTACAGAGGTGCCATGCTGCACATGAGACTAAATTCATACAGAGATTTAGAACGAGCGGGACGGGAATACGAGAGGCTCCGAGACCTGGACGCGCGGTACGAGCCGCCGCCGACCAAGGAGAAATCGCGCATACCAGCTGCGGCGTACGAAAGCGATAGGAAATCGGGATCAATAGCGGCGATCCGAAAATCTGACAGCAAACGCGGCAACGATGAGAGTTCGGCAGAGGAAGGGAAAGGGAATAAGCCGCAAAAGAAGGGAGCGAAAGATAAGGCAGAGGTCGCTGCGGCGACGACGGAACGACCGGCGAAATCAGAAATCAGCGAGCTGAAACAGCTGCTGATCGAGCTGATGAAAGACCGGAAAAGTGAACGAGCGCAACAGGATAGCGGCCAATCGGGGCCGCCACAGAATTCTGGAAACACGAACGGAAACACGAGGAACGCGAACGGGCCCGTGGGGGGCCCTAGTAATACGTTCGTGGGAGTGTGTTTCTCATGTCAGAAACCTGGGCACAGGGCAGCGGATTGTAGATCTAACATCTGCTACAATTGCAACGAGAAGGGACACTTCTCGCGCAATTGCCCGAAAAAGGCCCAGGGGGCGCTTTACTGTCAGGTGTGCAAAACACCGGGAGTCGAATACGACTCGTGTTTTGTATGCAAGGGACTTAAAGCTCTGACGGGAAAAGGGGAGGCGGGAGTGCGTTGAAGTCCCGCGCACCCCACGCCGTAACCGAGGGGACGAGCCAGCCGACTTCGAGCCTCCAGACGGGAAAACCAGAACGGATCCTTGAACGAACGGAGACTCAGGCGGTGGAGAAGGCAATTAACGAGTTCGATAAATGGAAAAACCAGTTGTCGAGCTCAACGAGTCGAGAGAACGGCACGAACGAACGAGCGAATGAGAAATCGGCGAAAACTCGGGAGCAGGTTGACGAATCTGACTCGCGAGCTCTGCCGATCAATCCGCTCGAGTCGGGTCGGGTCGTAACGAGTAAAGTCGTTGAGACAGACGACAAATGTGTCAGTATGAATCGCGGGAAGAATACCAACCGAGCGCCTCGAGCTGATTACAGCACAGAGCCGAGTCAGAAGGTACCTGCTATACTGCACAACGAGTGCGAGAACGAGAGCGGGAACGAGCCCCGGATCCGTAGCCAAAAACCAGCAGTGTGTGCTGGTAACGGCAAACAAACGGAAGTCCGGGGAGTACCGCAGAGTGTGTCGAGTATGAGTAAGAGTGTGAACGACGCCCCCGGCGGCAGTAATGCTGCGCCCAGTGCTGGGCATTCCAGGGGAGCGAACGAGCACGAGAAAACACCTGATCCAGAGGGGTCAGGAACGAGCGAGTGTCAATTAGCACTTCAACGGATGCAGACTGCAGACTGTTCCGAACATACGCGACCCACGGAAGCGTATGCGAGGTTGCTGATTGAAAAGCGTCTGAGAGACGCAGCGAATTCCGATGAGGATGAGATCGACATCGAGGTCGAGAGAACGAACCAACTGCGAGAGTTGCGAGGAGCAAAACGCTCCTTGCTGGAGCATTGGTTCAGCGGAGAAAGCGCGGTCGAGAGTACCGAGGATATAGGTGGCCAGCACACAATCGCGTCCGGTAACGATGCAGTGTGCGCCCACCTTGTCCAAGGGAACTCGACAGAACGAGCAAATACGGATGTTCCGAGTGATCCGGCCGAGATCATTATCAACGGGGTAGTGGACGACGACCGGAATTACTTGGGCATCGTGATTGGTGGAAAACTGTTCAAAGCATTGTACGACACCGGAACAACGCATACGGTGGTGGGCGACGGGGTCATAAAACACCTCAAGGACCGGTTGATACCGACAACCACAGCCGTGTACAATGCGAACAGAGAGAGGATGAACGTCGCGGGCAAACTGAAGTTGAAATTGGACGCGGATGGAACCGTCCAAACAATGGAAGTATTGGCCGCACATAATCTAGAATACGATGTTTACATCGGGAAAGATTTTGTGAAGCTGTTCAGATTTAAAGAGGACGACGAGATCAAGTCATGGAGAGTGGGTCAAGGGAAATGGAGAAAATTTTTGAACGCCTCAACCCGGGTGCACTCTGATGACTATGTATATGCGGAGTGTGCGGGAATCTCGGCAGTGAACAGCAAAGACCGAGAAAAGATTGAACGCCTGATCGAGGAATATCTGCCAGAAGAAGTGGACAGATTAGGGGTCACCACGATGACAGAACATCATATCGATGTACAAGGGTCCCCACCGATCAGACAAAAATTACGAAGAATGTCACCAGCAGTACAAGAGATTGCGAAAGCCGAAGTACAGAAAATGTTTGAGCAAGGAGTTATAGAACGATCGGGCAGTGATTGGTGCAGTATGCCAGTCATTGTCAAGAAAGCGGACGGATCGTCGCGATTTTGTATCGATTATAGAGATGTCAACAAGGTAACGAAACGAGACGCGTATCCTATCCCGAGTATCGATATTATTCTCGATAAATTACGGAGGGCGCGATTTATCACGAAAATCGACCTGAAATCGGCGTATTATCAAATCAAGTTGGAGAAAAACAGTCGCAAGTACACGGCGTTTGCGGTACACGGGTCCGGGCTATGGCAATTCAAAAGAATGCCCTTCGGACTTACGAACGCACCGATGACCTTCCAGCGATTGATCGACGCCCTTTTCGGGCCGGAATTTGAACCACACGTGTTTGGTTATTTGGATGACTTGATCATCGCAACAGAAACGTTTGAGGAGCACTTATTCTGGCTTGAGAGGGTGTTGAAAAAGTTGCGGGAAGCAAATCTGACGGTGAACCGAAGGAAATGCGAGTTCTGCTGTAAGCAAGTCAAATACTTAGGATATTTGCTTGACGCGGACGGCCTACGGCCAGATCCGGCGAAAGTCGCACCAGTTCTCGAGTACCCGGCACCCAAGAACGTGAAACAATTAAGAAGATTTCTAGGCATGATTGGTTGGTACGCGCGATTTATCAAGAACGACGGGAAGTTGAAAGTACCCTTGCTCAAACTATTGAAAACGGAGGCAAATTTCGATTGGGGAGAGGAACAGAACGAGTCGTTTACGAGCTTGAAGAAAGCTCTCACTGAAGCACCGGTTTTAGCCAGGCCGGATTTTTCAAAGCCCTTTACAATTCAATGCGACGCGAGTAATTACGCGTTGGGCGCGGTGTTATCACAAGAGCATGAGGATGGCGAACACCCGATCGTGTTCATCAGCCATGTGCTCACGCCCGCGGAACGAAACTACATGACCACGGAGAAGGAATGTCTGGCAATCATATGGGCCATTCAGAAGCTGAGACCATACATCGAAGGAACGGAATTTCACGTCATAACGGACCACTCAGCGCTCCAGTGGCTAAGGAACTTGAAAAATCCAACGAGTCGGTTGGCTAGATGGGTAATTGAATTACAACAGTGGGATTTTTCGATAACCCACAGGAAAGGCGAACTTAATAAAGTGCCCGATGCCCTGTCGCGTGCTTTTGGAGACGAAACAGGAGTGGCTTCGTTGAGTGTAGTGAACGACAAGTGGTACAATGAACGACGGGAAAAGGTGAAAACCTTCCCACGGAAATTCGGGAATTGGAAAGTTGAGAACGATCTTTTGTACGTGTACCGTAGGGATAATTTATTGGATCCGGTAACAAATAAGGAAGAAAACTGGAAGTTGGTAGTGCCCGAAGAGTGGAGAGAACGTGTGATGCGAGATGCGCACGATGAACCGCCGTCAGGCCACCTCGGCATCGAGAAAACGTACGACAGAATCGCGCGCGAGTATTATTGGCCAGGTAGCTACCATGACGTGTACGAGTATGTAAAAGCTTGTCAAATTTGCCAACAGTACAAAACGTCACAGCAGCCGCCTCAAGGCCTGATGGGCAAACGATGCGTCGATAGGATATGGAACGTAGTAGCGGCGGATACGATGGAATTGCCCAGGAGCAAATGCCAATACAAGTATCTAATTGTTTTCATGGACTTATTTTCGAGATACATCGAGATAAAGCCGGTTCGTAAAATCGGCGGGAACGCGGTTTGGCAAGCGTTCAACGAGTTAGTTCTGAACAGATGGGGAGCGCCGGAGTACTTTTTAAGCGATAACGGGAAAGAATATGAAAATAAATTAGTAAATGAGAATCTGGCTAAATATAACATCACGCACGTTACGACGGCGCCCTACCATCCTCAGGCTAACCCTGTGGAACGCTGCAACAGAACGATCAAGACCATGTTGGCTATGTTCGTGGGTAAGGACCATCGGGGATGGGATAAGTACCTGTGCGAGCTTCGGCAAGCTTACAACACGGCGAGGAATGATTCGACGCGAGTGTCACCGGCGTTTTTAAATTTCGGACGGCATCCTGCTCCGATTAACAGCGTGAGACGAGAAGTGGAAGAATGCTTGCCAGTCGCCGAAATTTCAAACGAGAGTCCGGAGGAACGAACACGGCGATTGGAAGCATTACGCGATTACGTGATTAAGAACGCATTCAAGGCCCAAGAACAGCAGGGAAAACAATACAATAAAGGGAGGAAACACGCGGAATTCAATGTAGGAGACATGGTATGGCGGTTAGAACTCGCACTCTCCAGCGCGGATAAGGGGGTAAATCGCAACTTAGCTCCTAAGCGAACGGGGCCCTATCGGATAGCGAAGAAATTATCGCCACTTACGTATATCCTGGATATGGGCCGGAGCAAACGGAACGCGAAGGCACCGGTCAGCGAGCTAACGCGATGGATTCCCCCTCGAACGCCAAAGACCGTGTAAACGACCGAACGAACGGGCATCGTTGACCCATACATGGTGTGTGATGCGACCACGGAGGGTTTGGGAGGGGGAGGAGGGCGGTCCACCGCCCTCATGAAACGATGGAGATGACACGTGGTGTACCGGAAGCCTACCGGCAAAGTCGCCACGGGAGGCCTGGTCGGCACAGAGACGTGCGACCGGACGTGAGAAGTAAACGGAAAATTGGAGAACGAGGTCGGAGGAACCCGATCGAAGAACGCCGGGACCCCCGTGGACCCTGTTTCCACCGGCGCGCTACCCCTCACGCCGTCTCACTTGAGTCCAGTAGACGGACTGGGTGGTCCGGCTTAGGGAGGGGGAGTTGTGACGGGGAAACCCGGGGGACCCTGTTTCCACTGTCGCGCTACCCCCTATGCTGTCTCACCTGAGTCCAGTGGACGGACCGGGTGGTCCGGTTTAGGGAGGGGGAGTTGTGACGGGGAAACCCGTCACTATAGATGGAGAGGCTGCTCCTCTCCGATCCCGCCGGTACGGCAGCCGACGGCTCGGGAGGGCAGCACTCTCCAGCGCGCATGCAAGCCGCAGCGCGCCGAGAGTTCTGGCGGCGCGAGGCCGGGAGTGAGCACGAGGCGGACGGCCATTCTCGTCCGGTGTCCGCAAGCAGCAACACGCGACGCGCGCGAGACCCCGAGTGACCGAGCCGAGAGAGTGTGCGTGACCGTGTGCGTGTGCGTGAGTACGTACCCAGGACACCGGAAGCCAGCGACGTCGCCGCAGAGCCGAGAGCAGCGGAGCCGAGCCGAGAGAGAACGAGCATCGGACAGGTTTGGCAGTGTGCGCGTCGCGGCCCCGGTGTCCCCCCCCCCCAGTGAACGTACGCGTCGGCGAACGCGCCGACACCCCTCCCCAGTGAACGTGTGTGTTGGCGACCGCGCCAACACACTCCCAGGAACGACGGGCTCCGGCCCTGGCCCGGGCCTCTCCCCCCGCGTCCCCCCGACGTCACGGCAAAGCGAGCGCGCGGATAGACTCCGTTCGAGTCTCCGCGCGCGGCCGTCCCCCCCGAGCGAGTCCCCCGTGCTCCCGCGAGTAGAGCTAGCCGCGGCACTCCTGGCGCCCGTTATAAATACGGAGTGCCCGCGGTCGAGCCAATCCCCAACGTGAACCTGGTGCGAACGGGCACCAGGTCACAAATCTTGCAGAAATATTGCATTGCTCCTTGCACTACCGATAGGTGGCGACTCGCTTCTCGCAAGTAAAACTGTATGCCTCTGTCTATATACCAGCATCCACAATGATGGGTACCAAACTCGATTCCAACTCTTATTTCTGAGTCAGACTGGAAAAACTATTTTTGTGGGAATCTCTACCGCATTCTCAAACTAGAGAGTCACTGAAGAGTTCCCGATAATCTAAAATTATTCACAGGTTTGTCAGCACTGGAATATTATAGCAATCTTGCAGCAATCTTTCAATGCAATATGCTCAATCATGTTAGTGAAATCTTGCAGAATTATTGCAGTGCAAGATTTCTGCAATATTTCGAATTTTCCTAGCCAATACTGCAATATCTAGTATCAATCTCTAAATGCAATATTTCAAACAGATATTGCTGAAATATTGCTTGAAAGATTCGGAGGCTGTCGATGAATCGGCAGTGAAATATTGCAGTAATCTTTCAATGTAATAATTATTATAATATTGTTGAAATCTTTCAAAAATATTGCATGAAAGATTCAACGAATGTCGATAAATCGGCAATGAAATATTGCAACAATCTTGCAGCAATCTTTCAATGCAATATTTCAAATTTATATTGCTGGAATATTACAGAAATATTGCATGAATGATTTAAAGGGTGTCGTATCCCAAGTGATGCGACACCGATTTTCTATTTTTATGATGTGAACTTATATCTATTGTATGCTTAGACTATAAGTAGCAAAAATAAATGCCATGATAAATTAGTAATTAATTGGATTTTCCTCATAAAACAACTATACTTCTTCTGTAAGGAACATGTGTCCCTTATCATTCGCCATGGAATACTTGCGCTACTATAATTTCGACTTATTTTCCCAAAAATTGTAATCCCTAATTAATGGAAATTAATAACTAATGTAAGTAATGAATATTATAATGCTATTTTAAATATAACTTTGCTTTCCGTGGACGCAATTCGCGAACTTTCGATTGAGAAATTCCTGTCCCGTCAGCGCGAAGAGCGAGTGAGTCCGCCTCGGCGATGGCGAAACCTGCTGATCGCGCGGATTCCTCCGGTCGACGCTCCTGGACGCGGCGGCTCGCTATTGGGTGGCCAGCTTAGTGACGTCTTTGCGCCCCTTTCAACTCACGGTCGATACGAGCTAATAAATACGAGTGCATCCGGCACTCGGGGCCTTTTTACGAATAGTCAAACGTGGATCCAAAGTATCGACCCGCACTCCGTTGTGTCTGAGTGCTTGAGAGGCGCGTGAAGAAGGACACGTCACTGGCGGCTCGCAGCGATCACCTGCGTCAAGGAGTCACACTCCGGAGGATCTACCCACCCACAGCAGCTTGACCCTCTCCCAGTCGACTAGACGGTTGACGGACAACTCTGAGGACCTGCAGCGAATTCACCTCGTCGAGTCGACTAGACCGCCTTGAAAGGAATGTCGCTGCGACTAGGTTAGAAGTATTAGTAGTTTAAGTTTTTGACTCGCCTCCCGATTTATCGAGAGTAGTTTTAAGAGCAGTTCGCGCGTAGAATAATAATCCGATTGTAACCGGTCGTAACAACGCTTTCCGTGGTTCCACTCTAGACATCGTCATTGTCTCGTTTATATTCTTGCGATCGAATTCTAGTTCTATAAAATTAGTATAAGAATGCGCCATATAATTATGTGAAGGATACTGAGAGCTCAATACATATATTTAATTGCATTCTCCCGTAAATCAGATGTTTATTTCACATTCCCGCTATTGAGAATCCTATTCTTTGCCCTTGATCTAATAGCTACATTTTATTAAATCCGTATTGAGTCCAAGTCTTTAATTTAAACCATCTTGATTCTATAATATTCGCCAAGGGGAAATTCGCCTCACGAATTCCCATTCATCTTAACCAATATTTTTTTTTATCGCGAAATTTAGCTTTTGAATTTCATAGTTTCGGAGGAAAAATACTTTTCTTATCACTAACGGACATCGTCATCTATATAAGGAAGCTTCCAATATAAAAGGAACACATATTCCTTATCCCAATGAGCATTTGAATATTGCACGTAATCCCCTTATATGAGTGACGCATGTCTTTGACGATAACGGACTTAGACATTCCTATCATCAAGAAATACCCGGTCCTTGCACTCAAGGAACACACGTTTCCTCTCATCAGGAGATATATCCCTTCAAATACAGGACATATCTGGACTTATAAAAATACCATCTCTCGTTGACGCGGTCCACGATCAACTTCGATTTACAGTCAGCTCTATAAAATCACAAAGGTGAGTTCAGGAGCGGTGAGCGACCAGGGTCGCGAACGGTTTCCACGCAGACACTATTCTTTTCGCTGAAGGACCCGTACTCGGGATACGACAAGGGTGTCGACGAATCAGCAATGAAATATTGCAACAATCTTGCAGCAATCTTTCAATGCAATATTTGAAAGTTATATTTCTGAAATCTTGCAGAAATATTGTATGAAAGATTTCAAGGGTGTCGACGAATCTGCAGTGAAATATTGCAACAATCTTGCAGCAATCTTTCAATGCAATATTCATAATCATATTGTTGAAATCTTGCAGAAATACTTCATTGCTTTCTTGCAAGCCGGACATATCAATACTGCAGAAATATTACAGTGCAAGATTGCTGCAATATTTCAAATCTTTCAAATAATTATGTCACTGATAGTCAAGGTCTACAATAATAACTGGGATTGGCATTTGGAACTGCTGCCCATTCGGCACGTTTGTCAGATTTCGTATTTCCGGTGCTCTCTGAGCACTAGTCGGGTTATGTTGGGGTATTATATGAAAATCTTCGGTGCCTTTACCGCCCATTTAGCTCTTGAAACCACTCTTTGGCTCTGAGAGCCACACCTCGCAATACTTTGAAGTTTCACAAGCTGATTTTGTCACCCTTTTCTTATTTTGCTATTCTCACTCAATCTAATAAATTAGGTGAGAATAATTGTTATCTCACTAACAATAGAACACCACAGTCTCCGCGTCCTGTATTTTGACCAAACCTGTTTTAATGTGCTCTATACCACATACCTATAGACCCATTTCAGGGATTTCGACTAATGGGGCCACCTGTTGGATATATTCCTATATTCCTCCACCATATTCCTCGCTGACTCATCGAGTGAGCTTGCCTAACCTTCTCTACGCATTGTTCACACTAGAACCATGAATTCTATTTGCTCCTCTACTATCAACACCATTTTTACTCTTTATCATCATCTAATTTGTCACTAGTTCACATGTTATCTGAAATTCAATAGTATAAGATAGATAGATTATTCAGCTACAGCTATCCAAAACTCATCATCAACTTGTCTCATTCATTCTACATTACTCCTTATTGATATGTTTCATCAGTGCACACTTCTCAATATTACATATAACGGTATTTGACCACACACATTACTGAATGAACTTCCAAGACCTTAAATCAGTTGACGAACAATCATTTATTACTGATTTTAGATTATTCAACATTAAAATGAATCTATTTTCTTATATTACTTCGGATATAACAAATTGTGTATGCATAGTGGAGAAATATACATTGATTCTAGAAATTTATATCAATTTTAGATTAGCGCTGATGAATTATATCAATTGAGAGTACTGCACTTTTTATGTTCTTAATTTTTATTTTTTTCGAGTAGAAAGAAGGCGAAATTCGAAAATTATCACAAAGTGCATTGTTCCTCGAAATCACGTGTTATACCCGTAGGTATTTTTTAATTTTGGTTTTTTCTTGATTTTTCGATTTTGGTAAAAATTGCGTCCGATGCGTATATACATTAAGTTTAGACTAGCGATAGTCTCTCGCTCGCTACCGCTCGCTCGAGTGTTTCATGGGCATACACAATAATAAGACTTACAATAATGAATTATAAAAATGAATACAAATAATCCTTTTAATTTCAAATATTTTCAACCATTAAAACATAGATACATACGAAAACGGTTATAATGAATTGTAGGGAATGAATTTGCACATAATCTATCGATTCGTAACAGTATAATTTTCATCATAACACTATTTTATGTTTTGTTTTAATTATTATTACAATACAAGTTACTAAAATATAATTTTTCTTTACGTTACACACCCACGCACGAATTTTAAGACATGTTCAGCATGAAAGCCTATTGAAAGATTGGTTAGATTTATCTTTTGATCAGTTATACCAAAAATCGTAACATACCATAATTTAACGTATTTTTCTCAATGCATTAATATTACAATTTACAACACCAATTTTCGAGAACGAATCTTACGCACACAGGTTGGCATTATTAAATTTTTCATTAGAATGAATAAAATCGAATTTTACCGCGAATTTTCTAGAAGTTATGTATTTTCATGTGGTCATGTGGATGTACCCTTAAGGTATGTTGATCGTAGCTTCAATACATGTCGACGCCCACGCATCAATTTTTTCAAAGTATTGATCATGGATATGAAAGCCCATTCGATGTTCTTCTGATCCGATATACTCAAAATTGCACCATTTCATAATTTCACGTATTTTTCTAAACGCATAAAAATCACAAAATAAACCATCCATTTTCAATTACATACTTCACGCCCACGCATCAACATATTTCAATTTTTAACGATGGAAACTTGAAGCGCTCAATGAGCTCTACCGATCTGTCTAATTCGAATTTCCATCGGGACGCAGATTGATCGAGTTTTTCAATGATTTATGAGGTACAACTTGAAAATCATCAGTTTTTCCCGTATTCCACGCCCACGCATCAAATTTTTCAAAGTATCGATCATGGATATGAAAGCCCATCCGATGTTCTTCTGATCCGACATACGCAAAATTGCATCATTTCATAATTTCACGTATTTTTCTGAACGCATAAAAATCACGAAGGAAAACCCCAATTTTCAAGAACGGATTCCACGCCCACGCATCGACATATTTCAATTTTACACGACGAAAAATTGAAGCGCTCAATGAGCTCTAACAAACTATCAAATTTGAATTTTCATCGTGACGCAGATTGATCGATTTTTTTATCAATCAATCTTGTACAACTTTCTAAAAATGATTTTTTTCACATTTCACGCCCACGTATCAAATTTTTCAAAGTATCAATCATGGATGCGAAAGATTCGATGTTCTTCTGACCGGGCATACTCGGAATCGCACCATATCATAATTTCACGTATTTCTCTGAACGCATAAAAATTACAAAGGAAACCCCCAATTTTCAAGTACGTACTTCACGCCTACGCATCGACATATTTCAATATTTCACGACGAAAAATTGAAGCGCTCAATGAGCTCTAACAAACTGTCAGATTTGAATTTTCATCGTGACGCAGATTGATCGTTTTTTTTATCAATCAATCTTGTACAACTTGCTAAACATTAGTTTTTCCCACATTCCACGCCCACGCATCAATTTTTTCAAAGTATTGATCATGGATATGAAAGCCCATTCGATGTTCTTCTGATCCGACGTACTCAAAATTGCACCATTTCATAATTTCACGTATTTTTCTGAACGCATAAAAATCACAAAATAAACCATCCATTTTCAACTACATACTTCACGCCCACGCATCAACATATTTCAATTTTTAACGATGAAAAATTGAAGCGCTCAATGAGCTCTACCGATCTATCCCACACAGCATGGAATGTTCCAGTGGAATATTTCGGAAGATTCCTCTGGAATATTCCAGTGGAAGATTTCTGGAAGATTTCTGATATATATCAATTCAGCGTTCAAAAACCACACTATAAATCATTCAGAGGAATATTCCAGAAATCTTCCAGAAATCTTCCACTGAAATATTCCAGTGGAATTGTCCAAAATATTCCATTGGAATATTTCAGAAAGATTTTTTTGTATGATTTTGAGAGTTAAAAGCTGCCTTGAAATATTCCAGTGGAATTGTCCAAAATATTCCATTGGAATATTTCAGAAAGATTTTTTTGTAAGATTTTGAGAGTTAAAAGCTGCCTTGAAATATTCCAGAAATCTTCCACTGGAAGATTCCATGGAATATTTCTGGAAGCTTTTTGGGAGATTTTTTTGGAAGGTTTTTAAATGCCCGAGGCTGCGTTGGAATATTCCAGAAATCTTCCACTGGAAAATTCCGTGGAATATTTCTGGAAGCTTTTTGGGAGATTTTTTTGGAAGGTTTCTAAATGCCCGAGGCTGCGTTGGAATATTCCAGAAATCTTCCACTGGAAAATTCCATGAAATATTTCTGGAAGCTTTTTGGAAGATTTCTTTGGGAGGTTTCTAAATGCCCGATACTGCGTTGGAATATTCCAGAAATCTTCCACTGGAAGATGCCGTAAAATATTTCTGGAAGCTTTCTGGAAAATTTCTTTGAAAGGTTTCTAAATGTCCGAGACCGCGTTGGAATATTTCAGAAACCTTCCACTGGAAGATTCCGTAAAATTTTTCTGGAAGCTTTTTGGGAGATTTTTTTGGAAGGTTTTTAAATGCCCGAGGCTGCGTTGGAATATTCCAGAAATCTTCCACTGGAAGATTCCGTGAAATATTTCTGGAAGCTTTTTGGGAGATTTCTTTGGAAGGTTTCTAAATGCCCGAGGCTGCGTTGGAATATTCCAGAAATCTTCCACTGGAAGATTCCGTGAAATTTTTCTGGAAGCTTTTTGGAAGATTTCTTTGGGAGGTTTCTAAATGACCGAGGCTGCGTTGGAATATTCCAGAAATCTCCCAATGGAATTTTTATTGGTTCTTCGTGAATGAACATTGGAATATTTCAGAAATGTTCGAGAAATCTTCCAATGGAAGATTGATTGGTTGTTTATGAATGACCATTGGAATATTTCAGAAATCTTCCAGAAATCTTCCAATGAAATATTTCAAGCTATATTCCTGGAATCTTCCAGAAATCTTCCAATGGAATATTTATCGGTTGTTTCTGAATGACCATTTGAATATTGCAGGTATCTTTTGGAAATCTTCCATCGGAATATTCCAACTTATATTTCTGGAAGCTTCCAGAAATCTTCCAACCTTCCAAGCTCTCCTATTAGCTGCCAGGATTTACGTTACTTTCTCGCAAGTGACGGGGAAATGGAACGGTTTGTATATAAGGCCGATTAAGAATATGGTCTCCTAACACGTGTCTGCGAACAATAGATGTATATGTATATATATTTACGATTTGTCTAATCTCAGTATTGCGATTGCGTTGTAAGTGCGAGCGAATTGATGTCAAGATAAATAATAATGATAATAATAATAATAATAATAATAATAATAATAATAATAATAATAATAATAATAATAATAATAATAATACCAATGATAATAATGAGGTAAGGTAGGAATCTCTCGTGAAATATCTGATGTATAAAAATAGGCGCTTCATTGAATTCATAAGAAATTGTGGCTGTTGGTTTGACTGACTTTTTTATCGGTCCATGAATGAGCATTCGTATATTCCAGAATCTTTCAGAAATCTTCTAATAAAATATTCCAAGATATATTTCTGGAATCTTCCAGAAATCTTCCAATGCGAAATATTCCAAGCTATATTTTTGGAAACTTCCAGAAATCTTCAAATGGAAGATTTATTGGTTGTTTATGAATGACCATCGGAATATTTCAGAAATCTTCCAGAAATCTTCCAATGAAATATTCCAAGATATATTTCTGGAAACTTCCAGAAATCTTCCAATGGAAGATTTATTGGTTGTTTATGAATGACCGTTGGAATATTTCAGAAATCTTCCAGAAATCTTCCAATGGAAGATTTATTGGTTGTTTATGAATGACCGTTGGAATATTTCAGAAATCTTCCAGAAATCTTCCAATGGAATATTTCAAATTATATTACAGAAAGCTTCCAGAAATCTTCCTTGGAATATTCCTACGCAGCCTTTACGCGGACATATGAATATTTCAGAAATCTTCCACTGGAAGATTCCTGGAAGATTCCAAATCCATCTTCCAAATATTTCTGAAATATTCCAGAAATATTCCATGCTTTGTGGGATCTAATTCGAATTTCCATCGGGACGCAGATTGATCGAGTTTTTCAATGATTTATGAGGTACAACTTGCTAAACATCAGTTTTTCCCGCATTCCACGCCCACGCATCAATTTTTTCAAAGTATTGATCATGGATATGAAAGCCCATTCGATGTTCTTCTGATCCGACGTACTCAAAATTGCACCATTTCATAATTTCACGGATTTTTCTGAACGCATAAAAATCACAAAATAAACCATCCATTTTCAACTACATACTTCACGCCCACGCATCAACATATTTCAATTTTCAACGATGAAAAATTGAAGCGCTCAATGAGCTCTACCGATCTGTCTAATTCGAATTTCCATCGGGACGCAGATTGATCGAGTTTTTCAATGATTTATGAGGTACAACTTGAAAATCATCAGTTTTCCCGGATTCCACGCCCACGCATCAATTTTTTCAAAGTATTGATCATGGATATGAAAGCCCATTCGATGTTCTTCTGATCCGACATACGCAAAATTGCATCATTTCATAATTTCACGTATTTTTCTGAACGCATATTTCACGTATTTTTCTGAACGCATAAAAATCACGAAGGAAACCCCCAATTTTCAAGAACGGATTTCACGCCCACGCATCGACATATTTCAATTTTACACGACGAAAAATTCAAGCGCTCAATGAGCTCCAACAAACTATCAAATTTGAATTTTCATCGTGACGCAGATTAATCGATTTTTTTATCAATCAATCTTGTACAACTTTCTAAAAATGATTTTTTTCACATTTCACGCCCACGTATCAAATTTTTCAAAGTATCAATCATGGATGCGAAAGATTCGATGTTCTTCTGACCGGGCATACTCGGAATCGCACCATATCATAATTTCACGTATTTCTCTGAACGCATAAAAATTACAAAGGAAACCCCCAATTTTCAAGTACGTACTTCACGCCTACGCATCGACATATTTCAATATTTCACGACGAAAAATTGAAGCGCTCAATGAGCTCTAACAAACTGTCAGATTTGAATTTTCATCGTGACGCAGATTGATCGTTTTTTTTATCAATCAATCTTGTACAACTTGCTAAACATTAGTTTTTCCCACATTCCACGCCCACGCATCAATTTTTTCAAAGTATTGATCATGGATATGAAAGCCCATTCGATGTTCTTCTGATCCGACGTACTCAAAATTGCACCATTTCATAATTTCACGTATTTTTCTGAACGCATAAAAATCACAAAATAAACCATCCATTTTCAACTACATACTTCACGCCCACGCATCAACATATTTCAATTTTTAACGATGAAAAATTGAAGCGCTCAATGAGCTCTACCGATCTATCTAATTCGAATTTCCATCGGGACGCAGATTGATCGAGTTTTTCAATGATTTATGAGGTACAACTTGCTAAACATCAGTTTTTCCCGCATTCCACGCCAACGCATCAATTTTTTCAAAGTATTGATCATGGATATGAAAGCCCATTCGATGTTCTTCTGATCCGACGTACTCAAAATTGCACCATTTCATAATTTCACGTATTTTTCTGAACGCATAAAAATCACAAAATAAACCATCCATTTTCAACTAAATACTTCACGCCCACTCTTCCCGCACTCACATCCCGCTCCTCACACTTTTCCCGCATTCCACGCCCACGCATCAATATTTTTGGAGTTTTACCCATGAAACATGAAAGCCCTTTCAAGGATCCTCCGATCAGTCTGACCCAAATTCGCACCGTACAATTATTTCATGGTTTTTCTCGATGGTTTATCCGCTGAAAAAAAAAACTCAAGCTGCATTTTTACATTTCTAACACCCACGCATCAATTTTTTCAAATTTTAAAGTACGGGAAATGAAAGCGCCGGTGATTTCCTTTCGATCGATCTCATCAGTTTTCATGTGCGTCGACTCCTTCATTGATATTTGTTTACATGAAATTTCCGGGAGGATTAACTTTATATTATTATGTAGATTATAATGCCGACTTGCGAGACACGTGTGCCTTGAGCACCGAGCGTGTGTTTATTAACATGCAGTCCAGAAGAAATCGCGTGATTGCGAAGGTTGCCGGCACATACACACAACAAATGCCAAGGTCCACGAGGAAACCACAACAAACGATCATGCGATGAGAGACAACGGAAGGGGAGACCAATCGCTATGGAGTTAAAATGTACTGCGGGTTGATTGGAGGCTTGGAGTGTTTGTCACGCCCCAAATTGTGGGCATGAATAGAGGGCCGTGTCCCTCTCACGGGGACTCGTTGATATGCCGCGCACGCGTCGAGATCGAGGACAAACTTTCTGATCATATAAAAGCTCTCATCAGCCCGTAATAGTAAAATATGTAATACAAAAAACGATAGATATTTTAATTTTTAAAAAACAGAGAATTCTTATAATTTACGGTACATTGATATTCACTGAGTCTTCGTATGTGTCGGAATATCTACATTCCCTATTCAAGCCAGCCCACGTGCAAATCATGCCGCTAGGGTTGATTAAAGGGGAGTGAGAGAAAAACCTACTGAGGCTACCCTATCTTTCCGCATGTATGTCATACCGTTTGGAAGGTCTGGGAACTCAGTGGTTTTTTCAGTTTGTATGAGATAACGATGACACTGATCCGAGTGCCTTTGGCCCCAGAAGCCTTTGGGACCAGTATCATTTTAACTCAAAACGAACCATATACTCTTCTGTATAGCACGTCGCTACAGGCCGTTTTATATGGGGTGATAGTGGTGAGATCATGTATAGGCCTAGCTTTAATTAAATAATTTTCTAATATAAGCAACCTTGAAATCTCGATGAAAAAGTGGAAGCCACTGCAATATTGCGGGTCTTACGAATTCTGGTTATTTAACAAGAAAAAAAAAGTTATAAACAGTTTTTAGCGAAAAAACGAGATTTTCAATATGTAAAATTTTTAATTATCGAAAATTTCCATATGAAAGCGTGAAGATGCACATCTTTTCATGGACTAAAATGTGGCTTCGAGTCCTGCACTGAAAGATAGGTGAGGTGCGGAATGATTGATTCAATATTAAGGTTCTCAGAATGGCGTCCGAACCAAAATTTTTTTTCAACTCTTTCTCAAACCTCAGTAGTTGGGCATGATACAGATAAACCACATGTACATTTTATAGTTTGAGACATCACTGAATTAGAATTTATTATTATTTTTGCGAAATAAGTTTGTTTAAACAATTTGTTCAAACAAATTATTGCGAACAGAAGTTTTTTGGCAAGATTAATACCAAAATCTGATTCCTCAGACAAAAATACATTTGGTACGTTAATTTCAGTAATAATCAGACATATTGTTATCAACAAATTATCAAATTGATTCCACAACATGGATGAATCGTTTGTAGACCTTGAATTGTGAATAAAAACATAGGGCCATGTATACATTGACAAACATATTTTTCCATACATACTGAAGAAAATGCAGGAATTTTCCAGATATTTTTGGTTTTATTCTATTTATCTAGTTTTCAGAAAAGAATATCATAAGATAATAAAAGTTTGGAAATCTCGTGAATTCCGTTAGCCGTCGATAAATATCGGCGTTGCCCAATCCTAACCACGTGGCGGTGGAATTATAAGTTTTTTTCTCTTTTTTATCTCTTTCTTTTTTGGTTTTTGTTTTTTTCAGTTTTTTTCGTTTTTTTCTGTTTTTTCTTTGTTTTTTCGAAATTTTTTCTCTTTTCTTTTCTTTCCCATATAATCTTATAATACTGCAGAAACTCGTCTCTATCTTTCTATTGTCCAAACACAAAGGATGACTTGGCCATGAGTTATGAACAAGAGGATGACAGAGGATAAGAGTTTCTCCAGTAATATAAGATTATATGGAAAACAAAAAGAAAACAGAAAAAAACAAAAAACCAAAAAAAACAGAAGAAAAAGAAAAAGAACCTTATAATTCCACCTCCACGCGGTTAGGATTGGGCAACGCTGATATTTATCGACGGCTAACGGAATTCACGAGATTTTCAAAGTTTTATGATCTTATGATATTTTTTTCTGGAAACTAACACGGGAACATCACAGTCTCCGCGTCCTGTATTCTTACCAAACCTGTTTTAATGTGCTCTATACCACATACGTATAGACCCATTTCAAGGATTTTGACTAATGGGGCCTCCTGTTGGAGTTAGGACATCAAGTTTCAGAAAATACTGATATCTCTAGGTTTTTTCACATTTATGACATTGCTCGTTGACTCATCGAGTGAACTCGTCTAAGCTTCTATACGCATTGTTCACACTAGAATCATGAATTTTACATGCTCCCCTACTATTGATAGTATTTTCACTCTTTATCATCATCTAATTTGTCACTAGTTCACATATTATCTGAAATTCAGTAGTATACGATAAATAGATTATTCAGCTACAGCTGTCTGAAACTCATCATCAACATATCTCACTCATTGTACAGTACTCTCAATTGATATGTTTCATCAGGGCCCACTTCTCAACATTACAAATAATGGTGTTTGATCACACGCATTACTGAATGAACTTCCAAGCCCTTAAATCAGTTGACGAACCATTATTTATTACTGTTTTCAGAATATTCAACATTAAATTCAATCCTATTTCCTTATATTACTTAGGACATAATAAATTTTGTATACAAAGTAGAGAAACATATCAATTGAGAGTACTGTACAATGAGTGAGACATGTTGATGATGAGTTTCAGTCAGCTGTAGCTGAATATTCTATTCATCGTATACTACTGAATTTCAGATAACATGTGAACTAGTGACAAATTAGATGATGATAAAGAGTGAAAATACTATCGATAGTAGGGGAGCATGTAAAATCCATGATTCTAGTGTGAAAAATGCGTATAAAAGCTTAGACAAGTTCACTCGATGAGTCAGCGAGCAATGTCATAAATGTGAAAAAACCTAGAGATATCAGTATTTTCTGAAACTTGATGTATCCCTAACTCCAACAGGAGGCCCCATTAGTCAAAATCCCTGAAATGGGTCTATACGTATGTGGTATAGAGCACATTAAAACAGGTTTGGTAAAAGTACAGGACCCGGAGATTGTGGTGTCCCCTTGTAAGTAAATGAAATAAAACCAAAAATATTTGGGAAAATTCCTGCGTTTCCCATGTTTGTCATGGCCTATGTTTTTATTCACAATTCAAGGTCAAAAAACGATTTGTCCATGATGTGAAATCAATTATTTGATAATTTGTTGATAACAATATGTCTGATTATTACCGAAATTAGCGTAACAGATGTATTTTTGTCTGAGAAATCAGATTCTGGTATTAATTTTGCCAAGAAACTCCATTTTGCAATAATTTGTTTTAACAAATTGTTTAAGCAGAATTATTTTGCAAAAATAATGACCAATTCGAATTTAGTGATGTCCCAAACTATAAAATATGCATGTGGTTTATCTGTATCATGAAATATGGTCCAACTACTGAGGTTTGAAAAAGAGTTGAAGAAAAATTTTGGTTCGGACGCCATTTTGAGGACCTTAATGTTGAATCAATCATTCCGTACCCCACCTATCTTTCAGTGCAAGACTCGAAACCACGTTTTAATCCATGAAAAGATGTGCATCTTCACGCTTTCATATTAAAATTTTCGATAATTAAAAATTTTACAGATTGAAAATCTCGTTCTTTTCGCAAAAAATTGTTTCTAACTCTTTTTTTGTGTTAGATATGAATCAATAGCATATTTCGAAAAATCAAAAAAGTTCACGTCAGAGATGATGTATGAACAATTTTTCCCCATCCGAATAACATAAAAAAAATGAGGTTGAAAACTTACTAGGAGACCGCTCGGGATTCGGGTCACCAATTTTGACCAACATTTTTTTCATCTTTCCTGGTGGCCATAGTAGAGAGAATCCAGGATTTTGCACTGCACTGCACTTTAACTATTGACACTTGAACACATTCATTTGTAGTAGAATCATCTTTGTAATAGACGAATAAAAAAGATATACATATTTACAATGAAAATCATCTTTCAAACGTTGTCCGCGGAGCTTAATCATTCTAAAGAAAGCTTTCAAAAGGTTATGCCGTGAACAAATGAGCGACTGCACGATCGGCGGTCGCAAGATCGTTCTGAAGTTGGCTACGATATCCCGAGGAATCCAAGGGAGCCCAACGCTGGGTTCAACGCTTCCAAACTTCTAAGATGTTAATTTATGTATCCTGGGTGGAGCCGTTGTTCTCGTCCCAAATGACAATATGTCATCTGAGACGTATTTCCCTCACTGCACTGCACTTTAACTGTTCACACTTGACCACCACATCACATTCTATCCTAGAAAACATATAAGAGGAGTAAATTATGTGTATGCTCAACAAATCTTACTTCCATGTCTTACTCACATAGAGTAAAACATGAAACATATGGAAAAATCAATGATTATCGACTTTTCACTCTGTGCTTGGATACTGAAGCAATAATAACATGTATCCAAACACAAAGACAGCAAATATAGTATAATTGGACGATAATTCAGTGTCAGAATTGATTTTCACTCATGAAAACTTCGATTCTGAACATGTGTCGACCAATATCATACAATAACCAATAATATTAAAACTTATCTACTCACAGTTTTTTTCTCACTGCAATGCAATTTCTAGCTCTGTACAGCATACCTGGAACACAAAAATTATCACAAACGAACATCTTTCAAAGATATATAAAGAAAGACAAAGGTTAAGTTCAAACTCACTACTATGCGAAATCACGAATAGTGCAGAAAATTCCAACCCAATACGATCAATTAGCAAGCGAGATATTCACTTCGCAAATTTCCAAAGGGTAGACCGCCGTATGATTCTACGTCTGGAAAAATAGCCCTCAGTTAGCTTGGCCTTCACAAATTGGGGGAACTGATGCCAGTGGCCGCGGAGTAAGGAGAAAAGTTGTTTCGAAAAATTTCCCCCTAGCTACTAATTTCCATCTTGCCATCAATCGAAACTTTTATACTCCTGCTCAAGAATTTTTCTCATTCATGCATTTGGGATGTGAATACTGGCCCACACTGCTGTATGGACAAATCATTTAAGTACAAGCACCTGCCAATATGTTCACTTGATGCCGATGCGGCAATCAAGCAGGCGGAACGGAGCTGTTCAAAATTGTTCAAACAGACTAATGAAAATTGCATTCATATGAAGCAAGCATACTGAAATATCACATTGAAAATCAACCGAGTATCATTCCTAATATAGGCTGTTTGAAATCGTCAGTCTGATTTTTCTGATAATTCTCTCCATCATCAAATTAATTTTATCTTTCTGCACAGATGAAATGGATTATCTTCGTCAGGATGAGATTATAGTTGGGACTATTTTATTGAGAAACTTGCAGTTTCTACAGTTCAATGCACATGAAATCTATGAGTCCATGGATAGAAATAAATTAGCAACTCGTTATAGCAACAGCCTCTCATACATTGGGATAGGAATTTATCCAATATCGGCTAGATTTAATCATCATTGTTATGGCGCTACAATTAGGTGAGGTGACCAACAACAATTCTGAAGTTATGTACTGAAAAATTCAACCACCGGAATCAATTAGGAATAATCTCTAATCAGTCGAAGTTCATTCTTGAAAGCGTGTGCATACGTGTGATTTGCAGCGGATTACCACGACAGGTGTCAAGTGAATTGCGAATCAAGATCCCTCAAATGACCTCCCAGCACTTTAGGAGCGGATTCACATTCGGTTTTGCGTATTGGGTGACGGTTTTATGCGAATATTCGAACATTTTTCATCGATAGCAGGTCTTCATTTTCAGCGGGTGGCACACATAGTAAGTAGTTCATGTATCATGCAGCTGTGCGTGTGAGTGAATCCGTAGCATATGGATACGCGTGTGCATTAGGAAGGTTATACGATTATCCAAAATGCATATTTTTTTAGAATCATGCGATAAGCTCAAATCTGAGTTTACTAGCAGAGTGGTAGAATGATAAATTTCTACTTTGACAAGCAATAGAAGGGAGACATTGAAAATCTGTTCAGAAATGAGTGAGCAGTATAGTGAAATGATTAATCTAATGAGAAGTACAAACAAATAGCTCAGGATCGGTAACCACACTGAGAAAAAAAATCGATTGTAACAACAAACTTTTTTCCGTTGGCAGCGAGCAACCGAATAAATACTGTCGATACAAAAGAACCAGTCCGTCAATTCAACAGACTCAGTCTGTAAATTTTACTGGTGATACGGTTGAAGCAACTGCAATAATTTCTCGTTTTAATCGTACACGCACAATTAAAATCAAAATAAACGGTTCTTTCTCAGATTTTCTTTCTGATGGCTGGAGTTATTAATCAGTAAATCAGTAGTTACAGTAAAACAGCTTTACGTTATTAATGTAATTCCGCAGAATGCGTAACAATAAATAAATACTCGTTACAATATATATATATATATATATATATATATATATATATATATATATATATATATATATATATATATGTCGTAAACAAATGTTACTTGGAATATCAACAACATATTCTTGCTGAAAATTCAGCTCAGTTTGCATTTCATGACGTGTAACCATTGTGCAAAATTTCAAGGAGATCGAACGATTTCTCGATAGCGACCCGAATCTTTCTTTTAATACCATCAACATAGCCCAATAGTCTCTGATACCCAGAAAGCAGAATATTCAAACACGGATTTGGAATCTCGGAGAAGGGCCACATTGGATTCCAGGGTATATTGGGTACCCTTACTTTATTTATAAAATTATATTTTATATTACGTTATTTATAAAATTTATATTCATATTACATTATAGAGTTCTCACACGCCCTCGCACAATTTTTTTCGACCTCATGATGGAATAGAATGACATGTCTTCGTTTGAAATCCGTATTAGTTGCGATCCTTGAGGGTCAATCCGTGTTATGGAGTTCAAATAAAAGCTCCATATATATTGATCAGGGAGGCTTTAGTGAAGGAGGTCCCACTCCGAGCAGTTTAAATGGGATAAATTCTCCAAGATTTGGGGGCATGAGAATAGTACCGGAATGAAAATCATAGTGGCGCTGTGGTAGTGGACGTTTGAAAAGAGCAATAGTACATCCTGGCTGTTTGTCGTTCGGCCGGCGCAGATGCCAGGAGCAGCGTTTGAAACGGACATAACTCCCGGCCGTGTTAATTTTTTTCGTATAGACTTTAGATGGGGTGAATGTGGGAGGGACTTTACCTCTCGCCAGTCTCGAGAGCCGAGGGGCAACCCTCGCTGCGCCAAGCCCCAGACCTTTTTTCATTGCTTTCAGCACATTGTAATCGAAAAGTACTAGGATACAGATCACTAAATTCTTCAGATTGATCGATTTATGACAATTTTTTCTCATCAGAACGTACTTTGAACGGTAAAAATCCGACTATATTTGCTCTTTCGATCGTATTGAACCGCCAACACTTCTCGCACAAGTGAAGATTTACTAAAGCTTATCGGCTAATACAATTACAATTCACCTGTCTCAATCTCAGGCTTTCTAATTGAATTAATAATCGAATTAATTTAAAGTCGGTCTCATCGAATCTAACAATCTCTTAGTCATTATTTACGTTTTTCATGTTATTCCAGTAGTTCATGGCAGTTATTTTGTTCCAAAGAGAAGCATGCATAAGGCAAGAAGCGTGGAAGAGGTGGTCTTCAATAAAATCTGACAATGCCCACCCACTTTTCACTAAGCCTCATCAACTAAATGGCCCACTACGTGCAATACATCTTTACCGGGCACCGAGTGATCAAGTAATATTCTTCCTACGGGAAGGGCCGAACCGCCAAGGTCTACACGAACGAAACAATGAAAATAGTAAAAAGGTGTAAATTCGCTCAAACTAAGTTTACGCAAAGAAATTATTCGATCGTAATATCTTTAGCTCTGAATATTTGCATCGTTTTTAGATGTTCAATCGTGATTTTTAGAGATGTTATCATGTGAAAGTGTATGCAAAACGGTCAATCTTCGAATCTCGATTTTTCAATTATCCTCGGTCAATTAAGTCGCTGAAAAGCAATTAACATTTATATGGACTGATGATTTAACCGCAATCTGATTACCACTGAATAATTGAATTTTTGCATTTATTTTCGACGTTGAATCATAATTCATTGAGGAATTATCAAGCGAAAGTATATGAAAAATGGACAATTCATGACTCTCGAGTTTATGAATAAATGCAAGGATTTAATTGTTCAGTGGTAATCAGATTACGGTAGAATCATCTTTCCATATTGATGTTACATGATATTCAGCAACTTTGTTCAAAGATGATCGAAAAATCAAAGTTAATCGAAAAGGCCGTTTTTCCTATATTTTTGCTCGATAATTTCTCAAAAAATCATAATTCATCATCAAAAATTAATGCAATGATCCAAGTTTCCAGTGGTAATTGAATCGCTATGGAATCATTTCTCCATATTAATATAAACTGAGTTTCATCGACTCTGAACGAGCAGAATCGAAAAGTTGAGATACAAAAATTTTTCGCTCTTCATATATTTTTGCTTCATAACTTCCCCCAACGAACATGATTAAAAATCGGAATTTGATGCGAGTATCAATCAGTAATGATGAAGTCAGCTATTTTTCCATCCATTAATTGTATTGGCCGATTACTAAGCGTAAACCTTAACTTGTGCGAGAAGTGGGAAGTTGGTAGAAACAATGAAAAAAAGCAAATATTGTCGGATTTTTCTCGTACAAAGTACGTTTTGATGAGGAAAAATGGTCATTGGTCTATCAATCTACGAAATTGATTTGTGAATACTTTAGCACTTTTTGATTTCGATGTGCTGAAAGCAAAAAACTGAGGTCTTGTGCTCGGTGCAGCAGGGGTCACTCTTCGGCTCTATGTGGAAAAAAATTAACATAGCGTCGCGCAGTGAGAGAAAGCCTACGCCTTACCTGGCACTCACGAGTCGTTTGCTCCCCGAGCCCCGAGCCGCGAGCGACATATCAGGTGGCGCGTCAGCGCCACCGACGACAAGTATGCGCAGCAAGCGCTCGTGGGGACGCGACTAGCCATTATATACAGCCCAATGTCGTGTTCAACCTCACTTTTTTAATTATTTTTGTTTTACCGCTGTCCTGCAGTCTTGTAACAGTTATAAGCAAGAACTACGGTCATTTACGATTACTTTTGTCAGAAAAGTTCCATCGAAATCGCTTTGGTTATATTCGAGAATAAAAGATTGAATCGGCTAGCAGACGGAGTGCGCGAGAGCGCTTGAAAATTCGTCAACATTTCAAGATTTCAAGAGTACGCTATAGATGTACAAGCAAGCGAGCGAGCGAGCGAGCGCCAGCGGTGCCCAGTGCTGAGAGGGTGACGGCCGGTGAAGTTGGTTACCACTGCGACCGGTCGACTGCGCATGTACTTATATTTTGCACGCTCTCTCTCGCTTTTCGAGTGGAGCAGTCGAACTCAGCTGTGATAGTTACAGGTTAGTTCGCGCGGTCTGACACAGTCCAACGGAACAACATTTGTCAGATAAATTATATATTACTTTTTGGATTTTGATTTTATTTTATTACGTCTAGAGGGTCTCGTAAGAGTGTTGCTTTGAGAAAACTTATTTTTTTCTAGGTAAGTAATCAAAACGCTGGTTTACAAGGCGAGTCAGTTGAACTTTAGAAAGAAAGCAGCAAAGAAATTGATGATCGTTCAAAATTAAATTCAAGCTACAGCGTAACAAAAATCACCACAAATTCTCTCAAGGATAAACTGTCAACCAAAAAAGTTCTAGATGCTCTTGCTGAAGGATTTGGAATGACAGTGAGGAGAAGAAACATGCAGACACTGGCAAGATTGAATTGGTTAAATGATGAAGTAATAAACTACAATATCACAAACTTTGTCAAACAACATCCCAGAGGCCAGAGCAAGATAATGATGGCTGCTGGTGAATCTATCAATCCCTTCTGGACGGTATTTGCCAACCACCAGTCGTATAAACTATACATGTGTATAGTAGTTTATACGATTACACAGACTTATAGTTTTGCAGAGCATAGTTTTTCTTAAATCATTTCTCCATAGCAACAGAGTTGAAGGTTTGACTAATAGTTCATTAGATATTGACTCGCATATCGAACTTGAAGCTGTCACTACCAAGAATAATATTATGGCAGTCACTTCTGCAACATCGACTATTCAAGCAGATGCTGAAGCCATAGTCAAAGTGCTTGAGGTAAATTTTAGTGAAATTTTTTCGTCAACAATTAAAATCTTGATGTTCATCGACTATTCAAGCAGATGCTGAAGTCATAGTCAAAGTGCTTGAGGTAAATTTTAGTGAAATTTTTTCGTCAACAATTAAAATCTTGATGTTCATCGACTATTCAAGCAGATGCTGAAGCCATAGTCAAAGTGCTTGAGGTAAATTTTAGTAAAATTTTGTCAACAATTAAAATCTTGATGTTCATTGAATGGACTGAATTTTACATTTCATGTTTTAATTTAGGATGAAGATACCAACGTTGCATCAGTAGCTGCAACTAATCAATTGAATGCTGAAAACCACATTGAATTAACCGATGGTCAACAAACTTTGAATTTACTACTGTAGATGGACATCAAGAGAGACTTGTAACTTCATTAGGCATAGTTACAATGCAGTTAAATCCAGGAGAATACCTATCTATTACTTAATTATATTTACTGAAATCATCAAGATCAAATTGAATTAGAACTATAATCGACTATTCAAGCAGATGCTGAATAATATTGTGAAAAATGGACCAAAGCAAAGGCCATCAAGAATTTGTAATGTTTGTCACACGCTGCTGGTGCAAGAGACAGCTCCATATTTTAGCTGATTACAAAAAAACGAAGAACTCTCAATGTGATTATCTTTCTTAGATTACGCAATCGGTGCAATACCAATTCAGAAAGAATAGACAGTATACCGGTATGAAAAGGTTCTTACAAAAATGACTTTTCAAGTATTTTTCATTAGTGATTTCATTCGTTAACTAAATCTTATTATCCAATGTGATGTGCTAAGGGGTTACAGTTACAGGATGCTATGAGGAACATAGTTCAAAAAATTTTCCAACCTGTACAGATTTGTGAAAATTTGGATGAAAAAAGAGTATATCTGTAACTCGATAGAAGTATAAAAGTGATAGAACTCGATAGTGTATAAAAGTGAACGTTAACCCTGGTTACATTTAACAGACTCAAGTGATAAAAGAGAGTAATTGTCAAGTATTTGTAAATATGAGACTGTACTAATTAAAGTTAAATCCTCAAAAAAACCTTTTTTAGAAAAAGTAAAAATGTTGCGTCAAGCATGTGGCAGAACTAGTTTATCTCTTATATTGCTTAAAAAAAAAATGAAATCCATAATAGACACATGAGTCAATCTATTATTTCATCAGTATTCATTCAGATTAATTCTCATATAGTTGGAGTATTACGTATTCTTATTACAGTTTACATACTATAGAAGACGTTGTCAACTTTAACTAACCAATTACGAAAAAACTTACCAGAATGCTCTTAGGTACCTCAGCAATTATTTGAAGAACTAATGACGAACCAAATTGACGCCACTTGGTAGGATCGAATATCTTTGAATGCCTTATTAAACTGACATATTATATTCTTCATTACCTATTTATTTCATTACCTATTTATTTTTAGTTAAACGGTTCCACAACCTCTCCTCAATCGTTTGATTCATTTCAAATATATTTTTGTATCGTAATTGCAATGCAGTTAATCCTATAATTCAGATAGACTTTATATATTTTTCTATTATCAATACTTTCATTGTCTTTCAAAGAGACAAATATTTGATCAAGCTATTGATCATATGTCTCAGTAAATTATGAATATTTCTATAATATTTCTATGATAATTTTTACATCCAGTGATTTAGTGAAATATTATTATTCTTAAGACGTTAAAAATGCCTACCAAGTGGCGTCAATTTGGTTCGTCATTAGTTCTTCAAATAATTGCTGAGGTACCTAAGAGCATTCTGGTAAGTTTTTTCGTAATTGGTTAGTTAAAGTTGACAACGTCTTCTATAATATGTAAACTGTAATAAGAATACGTAATACTCCAACTATATGAGAATTAATCTGAATGAATACTGATGAAATAATAGATTGACTCATGTGTCTATTATGGATTTCATTTTTTTTTTTTAAGCAATATAAGAGATAAACTAGTTCTGCCACATGCTTGACGCAACATTTTTACTTTTTCTAAAAAAGGTTTTTTTGAGGATTTCAATTCTTTTTGCGGAGTATAATATATTATAAAAATAATAATCAATAAAATGTATATGCATTAGCGTCAGTAATAAAATTAAATAGATATTTTTCCAAAATGCAAATATTTATATGGATGAGCGATACACAAAAAAAAATATATGTAATCAGTAGAAAATAATTAATCTATTATCTGAATTTAAGACAAGGCATCAAAATTTATCACATGTTTTTTTATAACTATTTTTACATAGGCAAATGGTGGTTTAGGGTTTAGGATGATGATGTCGGCATGTCGACTGAATATTTGAATAAGGATATAACCTGATACCCGATAATGTCCAAGTGGCTAGGGTCGCTGATGACAGTGTCCTGAGGGTGCGCTTCTGGTATTTTTGTTTGAGGAAGCTGACTACTTTGACTACCTGGACATCATTAAGGTCCAGAGTCAGCTACTTGGAACACTGTCATCGGGTACCCTGGCTACCTGGACATCGTTCGGGTCCAGGGTAAGCTACTTCAATCAAAAATACCAGGAGCGCACCCTTGGAACACCGTCAACGGGTACCCTGGCTACCTGGACATCGTTCGGGTCCAGGGTAAGCTGCTCCAACCAAAAATACCAGGAGCGCACCCTTGGAACACCGTCAACGGGTACCCTGACTACCTGGACATCGTTTGGGTCCAAGGTCAGCTGCTTTAAGCGAAAATTCCAGGAGCGCACCCTTGGAACACCGTCATCGGGTACCCTGACTACCTGGACATCGTTCGGGTCCAGGGTCAGCTGCTTCAAGCGAAAATTCCAGGAGCGCACCCTTGGAACACCGTCATCGGGTACCCTGACTACCTGGACATCGTTCGGTCCAGGGTCAGCTGCTTCAAGCGAAAATTCCAGGAGTGCACCCTTGGAACACCGTCATCGGGTACCCTGACTACCTGGACCTCGTTTGAGCCCAGGGTAAGCTACTTCAACCAAAAATACCAGGAGCGCACCCTTGGAACACCGTCATCGGGTACCCTGACTACCTGGACATCGTTCGGGTCCAGGGTCAGCTGCTTCAAGCGAAAATTCCAGGAGCGCACCCTTGGAACACCGTCAATGGGTACCCTGACTACCTGGACATCGTTCGGGTCCAGGGTCAGCTGCTTTAAGCGAAAATTCCAGGAGCGCACCTTGGAACAGCGTCATCGGGTACCCTGACTACCTGCACATCGTTCGGGTCCAGGGTCAGCTGCTTTAAGCGAAAATTCCAGGAGCGCACCCTTGGAACAGCGTCATCGGGTACCCTGACTACCTGCACATCGTTCGGGTCCAGGGTCAGCTTTTCCAAGTCAGAATACGAGGAGCGCACCCTCGGGACGCTGCCATCGGCGACACTAGCTACCTGGGCATTATCGGGTATTAGGGTATATGCTTATTCAAATAAAACTCAAGTCGACACGCTGACATCGGCATCCTAAACTACCATTTGCCCGTGTAAAATCAATTATAAAAAAAAACATGGAATGAATTTTGATATGTCTTGTCTTATCTTCTGTAAGTTTGAAAAAATCTGCAGTACTTTTCGTTGAATCTATGGGACACGGCCAATAGTTTTGCCATATTCTTTCTAACTATAATACATTAATAATTTACTTTCAATCCCATGGTTTCAAATCTACGCGGGAAGCAAGAGCATGTAAACGTGTTATGTACTATGCGTGAACATAGCTGCTTTATCAGGCTACCGCGGCTAACTTCATGGTAATAAGAAAAAATGATCTGAACAAAAATCTGGTCGGGAGAAAAAAGTAGTGGATCGCTTGACACGGTACTCCAAACTCATTATTGCGAACGAGTTTTTGAGTATTTCTTTTTGTCAATTGCTAAATTGGAATGCTAGATGATCATGAAATCCTGTTTCGCATCCAAAAAAAGTCGTTTTGGCTAAATTAAAGCCAATGTAAAAGTCGAGCGTGCAATCTCAAACATTATATAGTTGCGGTGTCTTCTGCTTGACGCATGGAACACTACCGCGTTCCGTGATGTTGTTTGAAAAATTAGAGCTTTTGAATGTACCTACTCTGATTTAATTGTACATAGAAAATTTTCAAATTTTACCATGAGTTTGTAAAAATTTGGATGAAAAAAGAGTATATCTGTAACTCAATAGAAGTATAAAAGTGATAGAACTCGATAGTGTATAAAAGTGAACGTTAACCTGGTAACATTTAACAGAGTCAAGTGATAGAAGAGAGTAATTGTCATGTATTTGTAAATTTATCAGTTTTTTAAACATTTTATTTTGGGTTTATATATAATTAAATGATCTTAGAAACATTCTTCTCTCAATAGTGCAATTACTGTAAGATTTGATTCAATTACCAATTAGCTTCATATATGAGAGTATGAACTCATTTTCGAGTAACCGGCCTAGTACCATAGCTCGCCTGTAGATGGCGAGGCGTTGAGTCGCGCGTGTATAAGGTATAGCGCGGCACTCTCTCGCAAGAGAGTCGGCGTTCTACCGTCTATATAACGGAGCTTGGACATTAGACTACCCCGCGCCTTCGCGGTCAATCCCAGTCTCTAATCGGTCATTCCATATTGGAGTACACTTTTTTGAATAATATTTCGTGAACCAGAAGTGATATGGCCGGTAAACTATTAGATTAAGACGGTCCCAAGTCGTACGTCAGAATCAGTTTGCCAATAAGCCTAACACGGGCAGAAAGTAAAGTTAGATCTATGAAACATATTGTTAGAATTGTCAAGCCATGCGTTCGCTTCCTAACCCTGATATCTTCACAGGTTCAAAGTTTCAATAAAATGAACAGCTATCTGCATTTCTGTATTTAAACATGCCCCAATGTAGGTAGCTCTGGTATCCATCTAATCTCATATATACCTCCCCTAAAACCATTCTTTACTCGTGAACTCGTTGTACGTTTCTTAAAAGGTTCGCTACTCTTCCATCAGAAATATATTATCAAAGCAATGTTTCGTTTCAGTTGTATTTAGTATTCTAGAAGAAAAACCAAGAAGAAAAGTAAGAATACATTTTTTCGATTCGAGGCTCATGTCTCTTACAATCACGTTATAAACAAATGGAATCCAGTGATATCAGGGAAGTCGATTCACTTTGGTTGCAATTTGTTTAAATAATTATTGTATATACATTGGATTTTGAATAAAGAGAAAATAGGGGTATTTTTTTCAAAAAAGCACGCAACCCCGCAATTAGTTTTCATCCCATGGTGATAGCGTGAGCATTGGCCGAAGCCACTTTTTCTCGGTTTTACTGAATTCCAATTGTTTATAACGCGATAGCCAGAAAAATAAGCTTCAAATCAAAAAAAAAATTTTCAATCGACTAAATGTTTTTAGGTAGAATTTATTATATTTTTTTTGTAAATATATAAATGCTTAAGCGACTGAATTTTTTTGAGTGGGTAAAAATTGCAAGATGTCTTTTAGTTCTTTTTCTATTTAAATACATTTAAAATAATAATTACAGAATATGAAGCCTTCTTTCTGCTTCATGTTTGTTTGCTACGGATTTCAAACTGATTTATTTAATATACAGTTATATCAAGCATTATCCAACTAGTATGGTTATCCAACAATAGAATGAATATTTTTCAAATTACACTTAATTATTGTAGTTACTAATGTTAAGATGGAAAATAACTCGAATCACAAATTATTTATGTCAAGTACTAATATAATTTTGAAGAGTTTAAGCTCAAAAATTATATAAATGGTGGAAATAAAATAAAATACACCATTTGCATTTTTATTTCTCATAGAAAAATATTTACCTTTGAAAAAGGTATACGTTGACGACAAGTAGGTTTCGTATCCCATAGTTCATTGTTGAATAAATTCTTATGCGAATACATTTTTTTATAGAAAAAGAAATATGAAAATGTCTGTTTGATCTTAGTCTATTCAAGTGAATGTAAGAGAATAATATGATTCAAATCGAATATATCATTTGAAATTATCACTTCAATAGACATTTTTACCAATAAACTATCGTTATATATTCCAGGTCATTTTGTCAATTATGACCCAAGAAAGTAATGAAATCTAGAATCTGATGCCAAGTATTCAACTGGTGTGATTATCCTACCACCAAACAAATATTTTTGCAAATTACACTCACAATCAATTATATGTCAAGTAAAATCTACCAAATCTTGCTACATTTTGATCCTTGAATAAATTATATTGCGGTAAAATATTTCAGTAAGTGGAATTCTCTGTTACGGATTTCGAACTAATAAACCTTGAATATCAATTTGTTAATGTTAAGATAAGAAAGTACTGAAATCTCGAGCAATTTTTCTTCGTCATAGTAAAAAATGGACCTTTGAAAAAGGTATACGTGGACGACAAGTATGTTCCGTATCCCTATAGTTCGTTGTTGAATAAATTCTTATGCGACGTAAATAGAAAATGACTTAAAAAATGACTGTTTAATCTCAGTCCATCCAAATGCATGTAAAATAATAATATGATTCAAATCTAATATATCTTAGAAAATACAGATGTATCATTTCAATAGACATCTTTACCAACACACTATTGTTATATGTTCCAGTATATTATTTCAATGATGACATGAGAAAGTAGCGAAATCTAGCATCAACTGACAAGTATCCAACAGTGTGGATAGCCTATACAGAAATAGTATTTTTTCAAAGTACACCCTAAAGCAATTGTTGCACGATCTGTTATCAAATATCAATGAACTCCATATCAATTCACTCATGTTCGGATAGAATGTACTGAAATTCAGAATCTATGTCAAGTAGTCACATACATTTCAAATACATCTACCAATGTTGAGATAGAAAGTACTGAAATCACAATTCTATGTCAAGCAGTTAAAAAACTAGTATGTACCACTTTGGAAGGGTTCAGTATTAAATTCATAATAATTTGAAATCCAATAAAATATTCCATTATCGAAATTATCTTTCTCATAGTACAAGTAACGATTTTCACTAGAATCTCAAATCCCAATGATAACTACATGAATGAAACTTTTTACATTACAATTCTTAACGTTTGAATGTTACAATTCTACATCATGATATTATTTTCATTCTTCAATTGAAATGTATTTATTTTGTTTCACTTCTTTTTCCCATTTTTTTCAGTCAATGGAATTGACAAATGCATACTTGCCAACCAGTGTGAACCCAGCGAGCAACTATTCCCAATCAACTGATGAAAAATCTTCAAAATTGCGGAATTGTAAGCAGAAAATGATGGGCGTTTCCAAAAAACTGCGTTCTGTCTCTTTTTTTTGAAAAAAAAATAAAACAAGTCCAACTATCATAGGTTAGACAGTTGTACAACTCGACATAGTTTTACCCATTCAAAATATTTGCTATCGTTAGCAATTTAATTGCCGATAACAACTACCTGATTAGTTTTGCAAAATTATTGGTGTATTTTGCATAAACGTTATATTTGCAACATTACATATGCCCAGCGGTCAGGTGGCGGTCAGTCAGCTGATGTGACGGCGGCAGCGTTGCAAGCATGGCGCGCGTGAGATTCAGTAATACTTGTGGATTCGAATGCCTGATGTGCGGCAGTCGTTGGAGTGTCCGCCGAAATTATTCCTATATTTTAAATCTTTCAACGCTCCGTTATAAATTTGCTCATACCAGCTCATACGAAGCTTGCACGGAAGATGAATTGGGTGTAAGTATTGTAAGTTTACTCATATTATTCCACTTGCAATTTTAGGTTATAGGCTGTTTTTTTTTAGGATTCTTTATTAATTCAATTTGATAGAAAAATGTACTGAGGCAGGATTGACCACGTTCTATCTCAATCACTTGAGGACTCTGTTCATAGAGTAAGCTAATTGTAATGACAGTATTGTAAAATGTTTATACTTAATTCATCAAAATATCAAAATTGTATAATTCATTTCTTCCCTTTTTATAGAATTCTTCAATTCTTCAATTAAACAATGCACACACCAGTGTATCCAAATACTCCAAATAATTGATAAGGAGCGGATGTGGATAAAGATTTTGATTCAGGAGTGCAAGCGATAAAACCAATCAAGAAAGGATGAAAGAAATTTGAAGACATAAATGTTACTACCATTTCTGTGAAAATATTTTCGGATACTCATTACAACTGTGAATATTTTTCATCTCAAGTTCTGGGTCATCTTCAAATAACGTTTTTTGAATGTGAGGTAAGGTGAAAGTTGTTCCTTGCAATACTAAAATTATGCAATTTTATAATAATAATGAAATGGAATTAGTTTAGGCCATCAGAGCTACACGTACGTTTCTACATAGATACAGATCATTGAGAAATTAATGCAACAAGAGTGAAAATACTAACAACAAGAAGAAAGACATTCAAGTGGTGGGTATACTACAATTTTCGTGAAACAGTTTTTGGATATTCACCAATACTGTGTGTATTCATCGTCAGAAGATGTTGCTTAGATGTATTAGATTGAGTAGCTTCGAATTCACTTGCGAAAGTGATTATACTGCATCGTTTCAACCTGCGCTCTGCCAATATTTAGACTATTTGAAGGGGAACTTCTCTGAATATTGCGTAAGTCAAGAGTTGTGTATTAGTCTTTTTATTTATTGTTGTAATATCAAGTTAGGAAATTTTATAATAATGAAATGAAATTATTTTAGGTCAGCAGGGCTAATGTATGTTTTTATAATAGATGCAGATAATTGAGTTTTACATTAAGTTTCTAAAAGTTTCTAAAATTAAAAACGCCTTTATCCTAAAATGGTCCAGTTCCACTACCTTCATTCTGTGGAATACAGAAAGTATGCAAAGATTAAAGGTATTCTGATACAAAAAATAATGAAGCTACCCTCAATCTGCATTATTTCCAAGAAAAGTTATCGTTACCGATACCATGGATAAATTGAATATTCAATTCAAACAGAGCCTTCATCTCTTTGAATATCATGTTACAAAAAGTCTTGGAAGTGTTACATTGAATTCAGTCAGCATCATATTATCAAGTCATGATATATCCATGAGGAACTATTATTGCCAATTCAAGTACACTGATGGAGCTTTGAAAATGATTTTTGAATCAATTCTCTGGCTGAGACGGATTTGATAGTGAATGAGTTAAAATGAGTTAAATTAGGGGTAATCAAGGATCGAATTTTGCATAAAACTGCGAAGAATCATGTTCTAGAAATTTAGTGGTGAGGATACGTTAATTGAAATTTAGAAAAATGCTTCAACTATTGAATATTTTTGAATAGGAATTTTTTTTTATCTAACTACAAAAAGCAAACTTGAGCAGCTATAAAAATGTTCGTACTTGTGGCATTTTAGACTATCATCAGATGCTGAGAATTACCTGCGCAAGACTTCTGAGTAATAGCTACAAAAATTTATTTCATGCAATGATTCATTGATAATCATAGAATACATATTAACTTTTCTATTTTTCAGTATTTATTCTGTGGTTCGAACAACGATGCAAAAGCTCAATGTACCATATGGAAGAAAAAAAAAAATTTCACTCAGGGTGGTTCACTCGATGGTAACTTGAGAAGATCAGAAACTTCAGTTCAAGAAGAATATACGAGTTTCCTATAGTATTCACGTTACAAAGGACAAAATTACCGTAAGTAAATGGACATGATTGATTGTCAAATCATTTCCCAAAGTTTTTTCGTTTTTCCCGTGTAATTAGTAGATCGTAGAATCAGGGTAATACTCTGGAGCTTGTTCTCTATAAATCTGTATTACTGGACACATTTCTACGACTCTTGCTTTATAATAGAATTTATTAAGTTGTTTCTTTTGACGAAGAGAAAAAATAAATCTATTCTTGATAATAAACTCTACTTTTTTACGTAACAACTCGGAAAATAATATCTGTATAAAAAATTATCAAAATTGGTAACTCATTTTTGAGATAAAAGATCTTATTCAAAGTTCTATTGTAGTATATTGATAATTATTAATCACATCACATTAATCATATTGATGTTCAAGATAGTGTTTTCTTATGAATATATGATAAACGATGTATCATAATGTTATGAATAATGTTACGAATGAAATATTTTATTTGCAGAAGACTAAGAGATGTACTACAGGACAGACGATGAATTCCTGCTAATCTTTCTAAGGCCATGTAAATTCTATCGGGAAAGCCCACACGCCCTGAGGAGGGTTCAAGATAAAGATTACTTCACTTCTGGACAACTAATGCCAAACGTAATGCCAAAAAATGAGAAGATCGTCTTTCTCGAGAACAATGTTGTTAATGTCATCAAGAACAGGGATTATAAGAAGAAGCACATTACGGCCGTCTGCAACGCCGGAAAACCCTGGGACCCCTCCAAAGTCAACCCCGACCAGAATGTATAAAGAATTTGCTGAAAAACTCCAAATAAGATAAAATACTGAGGCAACGGTGGTAACTGTGTGGGTTATTGGAGACGCAGGGCACACCAGACCACCTCATTACAAGTCTAATTAGGATGTAGAGAAATTATCAATAACTTGAATAAATCAAAAAAATAAAATTTTGAGTACTGGTTGAAAACTCAGTAAAAATGGATTACTTATGTTTTCTAGATATAATCCATTAAACTCATGTCCCGTCAGATGCCAAAATTCATACAATTGATTATTCAATTGGCTGTTGAGTTGCTATAAATTTATTGAGAGACAAAAAAATTAGTGACAGAACGAATGGCTTAGAGTCCTGCTTGTCATTTCCTCATCAACTTTGTAAGTGTAAAAGCATATTTCTTTGTATTTTTAAATTCAATGTTAATGAATATAAACGACATTTGATGCTTCTATGATGATTAATATTCAATGATAATTAATCCTTCTGTAGGATTCAGCATTAATATTGGAATTTCATGTAGTTTCATAATACATTGATATTTGGACTTATGATTATGCATTTAAAAACCACGTCATTCATATATAGGTTGCAGTATAGGAACGCATCACGAAAAGACTATGTGTAGAAGGGGGCCTAAAGCAGCAATACCAGGAGAGGAACGATTGAGAATTCTCAAAAAGCTCGTCATTTACAATTCGGATGGGTCTCTAAAACCAGAAAGCGACAAGATTTGGCTCGATATTTGCAACGCGATAAATGAGTCTAATCCTGAAAAACTAGAATTAAAAATTCGGAACCTGTACAGATATGTTCAACGAAATATCAAGCAAATCAAAAATTGTTTCATTCTCGATGATGATGATGATGATGAAATCTCAGTTGGAAACAATGGAATTCCGATTTCAGTTTTTGGATATTCAACAATACTGTGTGTATTCATCGTCAGAAGATGTTGCTTAGATGTATTTGATTGAGTAGCTTCGAATTTACTTGCAAAAGTGATTATACTGCATCGTTTCAACCTGCGCTCTGCCAATATTTAGACTGTTTGAAGGAGAACTTCTCTGAATATTACGTAAATCAAGAGTTGTGTATTAGTCTTTTCATTTCTTTGCTTAATTATATCAATTCAAGAAATTTTATTCTGAAATGAAATTATTTCAGGTCAGCTAATAGATGCAGATAATTGAGGAAAATTTCCTTTGCATGCAGAATTGCTCATCTCATGTCCAAAGTGGACAACCAGTACTGATCATTTTTAGTTATCAAATTATCCATTCTCAATAATATAATATATATATATATCAGGATGAAATGTTTACACTTATAGCATCAAGGGAAATTAGTAACATTTTTGTCTCAAAATGGTCCAGTTCCACTACCTTTATTTTGTGGAATACAGAAAGTATACAAAGGTTGAAGGTCTTCTGATACAAAAAGTAATGAAGCTACCCTCAATATCTGCATTATTTCAAGAAAAGTTATCGTTACCGATACTATGGATAAATTGAATATTCAATTCAAACAGATCCTTCATCTCTTTGAATATCATGTTACAAAAAGTCTTGGAATTGATACATTGAATTCATTCAGCATCATATAATCAGGTCATGTTATGTCATGAGGAACTATTATTGCCAATTTATGTACACTGATGGAGCTTTGAAAAATATTTTTGAATCAATTCCCTGGCTGAGACGTATTTATTAGTAATGTAAGTTAAGTTAAATTAAAGGTAAGGATCGGATTTTGTATAAAACTGTGAAGAATCAAGTACTAGAAATTTAATAGGTGAGGATAAGTTAATTAGAAACTAGAAAAAATGCTTGAACTATTCAATTATTCTCATTTGGAATTTTTTTCGATCCAACTACAAGAAGCAATCTTAAGCAGCAGTGGCCTGAGTGCTCTGAGAATATTGATACTTGTGACAGTTGAGACTATCATCAGAAGCGCTTCGACGATGCTGAAAAATCCCATGCGCAAGGCCCAGAAGGTCTATCCTACCTGTCGCCAAGGCCAAAGGTAAGCTCTCGTCGATCTGTAGTTTAGGCTCCAACAGAAAAGCTTCGATTTCTCAAGATTAAAGGTTCCAAGTTTATTGTTTTCCAATTTTAAATTATTATTCATTATAAAATGATCAATTTAATGAGATATAATTTAGCATGAGCTTAGAAATTTAATTAAGTCACATATACTACCTTAATACTTGAAATTGTAATCATTCATTTCAAAAACCGCGCCATTCATTTACGGGATGCTGCACGCACCAAGCTTTTCCGCGAAATCACGAACCGACTCAACCGACTCAATTTCACGTTCATTTGTTCATAATACGTTGATGCATGATTCGTTTTGAAAACCTCGCCATTCGTTCATAGGTTGCAGTGTAGGAACGCATCAAGCTGTTGTTGTTCTCATAAACCTCGAAAAGAAAAAACAGGTCGTCTTGTATAAAACTGATGAAGAAACAATCAGTATCACTAGATGAATACATACTCATTCTCATTATACTATGAGGTTTGAAAGTGCAACAAAATTTCTCTAGTTGTTATAACTATTCAATAATGTATATGAATCTTATTTTTCTTTTCTTCATCTTTATCTTTTGAAATTAAATCTTTTAAAATTAAATTTATCTTTTTTTCAGCTGGTATTACTACTAAAGATTTATTCAATATGTCCTTTGATGGTTATTCGAGAAAGAGGAAATTAGCTGAACATGATTACGATGTTGATTATCATCCTGAAAGTGGGGAGAATGATAACCCTCATAATTGTTCTCCAATCAATTTTGAATTTTCTATTTCTAGAGGTAAAGTGATCTCAAGCAAATCTAGACAGCTGAAACGAGTTGGTTGGACCGATGCAATTGTCGAAAGTATTTGGACCGTTTATAAACATCAATGTTGTTTCTCATTCGAATCTGGTTCTATAGTTGATAATAATTTTACATTCAAAGGACACTGTTCAGATTGTTCGACTAAATTTATAGGAGAAAGTGAAAATATTGATGATGAGATGTTATTGTTTAAAGTTCATACATACAACACCGAAAAAATTAAACATTCAAGATTTAAAAAACGTAGGCTTATTTCCCAAAGAAGAGTTGAACGGAAAAAACAATTATGTATTGAAACTGCAGCTGACTGGAAAGAAAAAGAGTTACAACGATTAAAAAATGCAACTGAAGATTGTGATTTTGGAAAAGATTTTCAACCAGCTCATTTGGAAAATACTTTTACTTTGAGAAAAGTAAGAGAAGAAGGATTAGATGAATTAATAGGCTATGGAAAATTTAAAGGAAAAGCCCCAACATGCTTTGATTTCTTGAACAGATGTAATATCAAAAAATTGTCTATAGGACCATTTGCGTGTCATTATTGGAGCCAAAAGCAGATTCAATTTTGGAACTATATCAGAGATAGTAACCCTGTCCTATCATTTGATTCAACTTGTGGTCTCTGTCGAAAATTCAAATATTATTCTACGAGCAAATATATTTTCTATTACGCCGGTGTCGTAGGAATTGAAAAAAAAATTTTTCCAGTTATGCAAGGATTACTATCTGCCCATTCTACGCCTTACATAAGAGAATTGTTTGATTTGTGGCTAGCAACAGGTGCCAAGATTCCGAAAGAATGGGTAACGGATGGATCGATTGCTTTGCAAAACGCATCTAATTTATCTTTCAATAAAATGACTTATGAAGCGTACAACAATCAATGCTTCTATAGATTATTGAATTACACTGCAGAGTTGCCACCATCTTTTTATCGTTTAGATGTTGCCCATTTGATGAAAAGTGTAGGTGCGTGGCCATGCTTGAAGCGAAGCGATAAGAGCACTAAAACTTTTTTCTTGCATTGCATAGGACTGTTAACAAATGTATCATCACTATGCATTTTTGAATATGTTGTGGTCTCCATATTTATTGTCGCTAATTGCACAGCAGCTGAACCTGAATCAGAATGCCAAAGACGGATCAATATGCTGGAGAAGGTTTTTGGCACCTACGACATAGAAGAAAATTCTCCGATTGGTACAATGAGCCAAAATGTAGCTGAATATGAATACTCAAAAATATGTGAGGGACAGACTATCAAAGATTACATAGAAAAATTGTATCTAAAAGCAGATGAAGAATTAAAAAATCAAGATAAGGAAGAACTGCCTGATGACCCTAATCCCTTTTGTTGTCCTGGATTAACTAATAATTTTAAAGCTTTATGTGGAACATTTCCCGCTTGGACTGGTGTAATGAGGAATTTATATAAATCCAAACATCACTCTGCTACGTCGTCTCGTAACGAGACGTATTTTCAGAAAAGAAAATCAGACATACCATATCCAATGGCAGTTGGGAAATTTCTACTAAAAGATGTCGATAAAATCAATACATTAATAGATGTAGGATTCATGAAAATGAATATTAAAAGACCTGAAGAAGCAGAAAAAGTTAATCCTAATGAAATAGACTTGCATAATTTGACCATTACAGATGATCATGACAGCCAAAATATTTTTGAAAAGTTCTCCAAGAACATTAGACAGGAGTCAAGTATGAGAAAATCACTGTTAGTATATAACATGATTATATTTCAATTTGATTAGTTTTCATATATAATGATAATTGCGTACATTAAAGTAAAATATTCATTTTTATTCTTGCAGATGAAGTCCAACATAATTATGAAAGTATGATCGAGTGATTTGGTACTCGAGAAACTCAGCAAATTGATCAACTGTTTATTCTACTCGGCGAACAGTTATTGATTGCTTTAAATTTATTCATCTATATTTTTTTCCATATTTCCCCAATATGTCTAAATTTAAAGTCTTCTACATGTATTAGATTTTAAGAAGGATTGTAATGAAAGATGAAAGTAGTAAAACATAGTAAACAATGGAATCTAAAAGTAATGGTAAATAATGGTGAGATATAGATATATGTATATATTACTCCGACTGTTTTTCGGTTGTATCAGCAATAAATACATTTTAGATAAGAATATTGTCTCGATAAATTTATTTTATCATAACCCGGTGAATTAATTTAATTCCTCGCACTCGATTCAAATGTAAAAAACCGTAAAGAAATTATTCAAGTAGAGTGATTATTTTTATGTCAATTCTATAATGTCTCATCTCAATCGTTGAAAAACTTATTTGGAAAGGAATTTTGCAGTGTAATTTATTTGAATAATGCATAGACGTCAAAAATGTCGAGAAAACAGAAAATAATATTTATGCTTTATTGAGATATAAAAAATTTTGTTTTCTATGTGTCATTGATTGGCAGAAAATGACAAATATTTGTGAATACCCCAACATCTGTCGCCATGAGTTCCTTTTCTTGATCATCTGTCGGTGATCACGTGTGCAAAGGCAACAAATTTTGACCTCGTAACTCATAGTATTTTCCTGTAATAAAATAGAAAAAGTTAGATTGTGCTCTATAATTATAAAATTATTATGGCATGAAGGAATGTTTTATTATAACTGTAAATATACAGGCCTGACACGATATTTTCTAACATAAAATAATAATGATGGTCTTATTACAACGTCATTTTCTTCTTGATAGAGTTCAATTTCGTTCTTTAGATTATCTCTAACTTCCCATTTTCCATTTGGTAGTTTTACATATGCTATATAATGTAATAGTGATTTCTCTATCATCTCATTTAACGGACAATTTGTAACGGTATCAAGGTTTTTGAAGCCGATTGTTCCTATAAGCTTGAACGGTTTCTCACATATTTTGAGTTCGTTCGGTATGCTCTTCAGAGGTGCACGTAAGAGATGCTGATTCTGGTAAACAGGTTCTAATTCAAAGCAAAAAAAATCACTTATACTGGGTGTGGATGTGTTTGTTTCCTTCTTACAGTCCAAACATCTTTCTTTGCTTTGAACTATGTACGTATCAACGTAATTTTGTAAATTATTCAATGAATTCATAGAAATTATAAATTCTGGCGATATCAAATACGATATAAAATTTTCCTGAACTTTTAGACCACAATAACCGCATTTCTTATATAATTGAAGACTATAGTCATTGGAGATGAATAGATGAAAAAGTTGTATTACATTGTACTTGCAATCAATTATTTTTATATCATTATTAGTTAGTGTCCTGGGTACTTCACGTACAGTATTTCCCAAAATGGCAAAGTTTTTCAAAGCAAATACATATCTCATTTCATAATACGCATTTCTGGATTTCTTATGTGTATAATCTTCCAGCAATTGAAATATTTTTGTTTTGTCATGTTCTAATAATTTAATAATGAAGACAAAGTCAGGAAATGAATTTGAATAACACACTGCTGCTGTAAATAATTCAATCAAAGAGTCCATAGGACAAGTATTTATCAAGAAAACTTTCTGATTATCGACTATAGCTGGCTTTTCGAAATTCGAACCATTCTGTAACAAATTTCTCCACTTTCCGAAATCGACGGAATATAAATCAGCAAATGTCTCACTACCAGAAGAAAAATCCATGTGCTGTCTATGTGTGTAGCTGACATGAGATCCACTACTTTCTGAAATATTTTCATTCATAGATGAAGATATTAATTCATTCTTGAAAACAATACTTTCATTTCTAGATGAAGATATTGCTTCATTTCCCACAAGACTTTCAGTAAAAGATATTTCTTGAACGGGTCCATCGAATATGGTCATGTCATGCAATAGTGATATTTCTAGTTGATCTTCAACTTCTAGTTGACTTACGATTTCTTCTTGATGTGGTACAAATGAATCGTCTGCAGTATGAATCGTTTCAAACTCAACATAAAAAATGATAGCTGGTTTCACTCTATATTTTTTGGTTACTGGTTCTATGTTTGATTTGTTGTTGTTGAATTCACTCCATTGACCTGATATGCTCCTACAATAAGCAACGTAGTGCTTGCTATTATCTGTAGATTCTGTAAATTCAACAATTCCAGCAAGCATAAAACTCTGAGTACCAATAATGATATTTTTTTCAAAAATTTGTATATCTATTGTACTAGTGATCGAATTTTCAACATCCAAACAGATCACACGCTTGAATTCTACTTTTTCCAAATGCAATTCATTTGCACACATTTTGCAAAAGTCATTCTCGTGGTAAAATTCTTTTATAGTCGTCGATAAATTTTTATCTAGAACTAGTTCATATCTCAGTTGGATTCTGTACTCTTTTGTCACCAATAAGTTTTGACAAGTAGAACATTTTGATGTTATAAATATATTAGGGAATATTATTTCCTGTAAAAATTCTCCTAATGATTTTCTCCACACTAATTTATTGATTGAATTTACTTCACATAATTTGCGCAAAATAAGTATTCTTGATGAATAAATTGAGGTAACGTTGAATGACTTGATATATCTATGAATCATATCACGGAATTGCGATCTGATTTCATGTTCTAGAATACTATTCTTATCATTTATGAAATCATTAAATTTTGTACTGAGAAGAGAACATGAAATGATGACTTCTACAACACTATCAAAGAAACTTGATGTTTTTACAGCTATTTTCATTTTGTTCACAGTACGAGGTAAGAGTAACGAATAGTTTTTAATAATGTTTCTTTTCTTTCCATTGACTTCTGGAATTTGCTTTTTTTCGAAATAGTTAGAGCTTTCCTTTACGTAAATTCCTCTTTTTTTTTAATTCTTTCGATTTGCACTGATTTTTCATGTTCATTTCTGTCATTTTTATCAGAATTTTCAATTTCTTTGCTGGATGATTTATCAAGTTGTGAATGTACTGAATTGTCGATTATTCTTCTCCAATTGCTTTCATCGCTAAATTCAATCGTAGGTTCGTTTCTGATCTCTAATTCAAGATTAGAATAACTACTGTCTGAATCTGAATCGTCTTCTTCTTCTTCAGCATCTTTTTCATTCAAACCTTTCCACTCTTCTTCATAAAATACGTAACTATTCTCAATTTCTTTTCTTCGTCTGATTTCTTCTCTTGGGTTTTGATCTCTGGCATTGGCCAACTGTCGATCCACAAAGGTGATGTTTGCTTTTAAATATTCATCTACGTGGCTCCTCTCCGAACTTAAAAAATGTTGAAAATCTTGTTTATAATTGTTGATTAAATCGATGAATTTTTCACAACATTTGTTGTTGCTGTTGCACATCACTTTCGTCCAAGTAGAAAATTCAACAGATAGATCGATCAATGATTTACAAAATTCTTGACTGTGAAAATTATTGTCTTTTGAGGAACAGTTGTTTTCGGCGTTCTCGTGAATGGATTCTTTACATTTTGCAAATATATATTTTATGTAGTTGTAGATTTTTTGGCATTTAGTGTAGTCCAATTCAAAGGGAGTTTCTTTACCCAACAGATCAAAACAATTATTCTCAAGACTTGTAGATGTGATATGGTTATAAATCTCTTGGATATTCGTGATAAGAAATTGATTTTTTAGTTCTTTATGCACTTTACGTGTATAATTGTTAAAATCAACGCTGTAACAGACGATGAATACTTTCATTAAAAGCTCTTGAAAGTCACTTATATTCTTCTGCTCACTAAGAAGAATTACACAATAAATGTAAAACTTATGACTAACTTTTGAAGGTTTCCTCTTTATGCAGTCCCATTTACTCACTTTCAACGCCAATAGCCTAACATGGGTTATAATGATGCATCGAACAGGTGAGGCATTCTGGTTATCACTAGTTAAAAATGTAAAACACTTACTCAAATATTCTTCGTATGTTACATTTACATTAAAAGCTAAATGTGTAGCTATCAAGTGGTTTGTAAAAAAGTCTAAAATCACACATGATGGTATGATGAACTTGTCTCTTATACCTTGGTTGAATAATTTCACGAATAAATATGTTTCAAAACATTCTGTTGAGATCTGCAGTATTGGAATAAATTTTCCATCTAATTCTATGCCCAAAGAGTGTAGAAAAATAGTATCTGATGACGAACCATCAGGTCTATAAAACTTTTGAGACGAATTGCCAACAGTGACAAAAATATAACTTTCCTGTTGCAGATTATTCACAATTGAAATTGCTTCAAAAGAGTAGTGAGTGATTGAAAACTTGTAAGAGCAAAATTCCCTGATGAATGATACAAATACTGGATCGGTTTGTAAATCAACTAAATTCTTTTCTATATTTGAATAGGCGAGATCTTCGGAAATCGCAATTCCATTGTTTCCAAATGAGATCTCATCATCATCGATAATGAAACAATTTTTGATTTGTTTGTTATTTCGTTGAACATATCTGTACAGGTTCCGAATTTTTAATTCTGGTTTTTCAGGATTAGACTCATTTATCGCCTTGCAGATATCAAGCCAAATTTTGTCGCTTTCTGGTTTAAGACTCCCATCCGATTTGTAAATTACGAACTTTTTGAGAATTCTCAATCGCTCCTCTTCCGGTATTGCTGCTTTAGGTCCTCTTCTACCCATCGAGTCTGTTCGTGATGAAAAAATGATCAGTATTTGTTGTCCACTTTGGATATGAGATGATAAATTCTGACTTGTAGAAACGAGTAATATAAGTAAAAATTGTGATGCCCATGTGCACAGAGAAAATTATTCTAATCTTGCCATTTAATGCAATTTGGAAAGTCCAATCTAAAAATAAACGATACTGTCCCAAGTTTTCAAGATGTCATGAAACTTATCCATAAAAAAATTAAATGCCACGTGCAAAGGAAATTTTCCTCAATTATCTGCATCTATTAGCTGGCCTAAAATAATTTCATATCATTATAAGATTTCTTAACTTGATATAATTAAGCAAAGAAATGAAAAGGCTAATGCACAACTTCTGACTTACGTAATATTCAGAGATGTTCTCCTTCAAATATCCTAAATATTGGCAGAGCGCAGGTTGAAACGATGCAGTATAATCACTTTCGCAAGTAAATTCGAAGCTACTCAATCAAATACATCTAAGCAACATCTTCTGACGATGAATACACACAGTATTGGTGAATATCCAAAAACTGTTTCACGAAAATTGTAGTATACCCACCACTTGAATGTCTTTCTTCTTTTTGTTAGTATTTTCACTCTTGTTGCATTAATTTCTCAATGATCTGTATCTATGTAGAAACGTACGTGTAGCTCTGATGGCCTAAACTAATTCCATTTCATTATTATTATAAAATTGCATAATTTAGTATTGCAAGGACAACTTTCACCTTACCTCACATTCAAAAAACGTTATTTGAAGATGACCCAGAACTTGAGATGAAAAATATTCACAGTTGTAATGAGTATCCGAAAATATTTTCACAGAAATGGTAGTAACATTTATGTCTTCAAATTTCTTTCATCCTTTCTTGATTGGTTTTATCGCTTGCACTCCTGAATCAAAATCTTTATCCACATCCGCTCCTTATCAATTATTTGGAGTATTTGGATACACTGGTGTGTGCATTGTTTAATTGAAGAATTGAAGAATTCTATAAAAAGGGAAGAAATGAATTATACAATTTTGATATTTTGATGAATTAAGTATAAACATTTTACAATACTGTCATTACAATTAGCTTACTCTATGAACAGAGTCCTCAAGTGATTGAGATAGAACGTGGTCAATCCTGCCTCAGTACATTTTTCTATCAAATTGAATTAATAAAGAATCCTAAAAAAAAACAGCCTATAACCTAAAATTGCAAGTGGAATAATATGAGTAAACTTACAATACTTACACCCAATTCATCTTCCGTGCAAGCTTCGTATGAGCTGGTATGAGCAAATTTATAACGGAGCGTTGAAAGATTTAAAATATAGGAATAATTTCGGCGGACACTCCAACGACTGCCGCACATCAGGCATTCGAATCCACAAGTATTACTGAATCTCACGCGCGCCATGCTTGCAACGCTGCCGCCGTCACATCAGCTGACTGACCGCCACCTGACCGCTGGGCATATGTAATGTTGCAAATATAACGTTTATGCAAAATACACCAATAATTTTGCAAAACTAATCAGGTAGTTGTTATCGGCAATTAAATTGCTAACGATAGCAAATATTTTGAATGGGTAAAACTATGTCGAGTTGTACAACTGTCTAACCTATGATAGTTGGACTTGTTTTATTTTTTTTCAAAAAAAAGAGACAGAACGCAGTTTTTTGGAAACGCCCATCATTTTCTGCTTACAATTCCGCAATTTTGAAGATTTTTCATCAGTTGATTGGGAATAGTTGCTCGCTGGGTTCACACTGGTTACTTGCCACGGGCCCGTTGTCTCACAGTTTCCGATGAAATTCATCTACGGTACGATTCTTTCATGCGAATTCATTTCATTCAAAAAAACTAGCTCCTGTTTGTAATATAGAAAATGCTGATCAATCACGGAAAGAAAAGGATGAAAATTTTGATGCTCAATGCTTCTTGAATCTATATTTCTGCAAGTAACAAAGGCGATAAATCAATTTCCATCCTTCAAACATGTCTTAAACATCCTTTGGTAAAATCTTTTGTATGTTCATCGTACTCATCGAGTATTTTCACGCCTATTGAAGAACATCTAAAACTCATTCGAGGAACAGAATATAATTCTTTTAAAAAATTTTCAAGACAGTATATTCTAGCTATGAACACCTTTATCTCTGATTTGCAAGAACATTCACCAAGAGATCGATATTCCTCAGATATTATTTTGACATACAGCCTCGTGAAAATACAATGAGTTTTATCGAAACTTGAGTCAATAGTAATTTGAGCGAGAAAACTTATCCGGATATTTTATATATTGTAAGTTTACATATACAAAAAAGCATTTTCAGGATAGAGGGTTAACTTTTATTGGTATTGAAAGTAAAAATAAAATACAAATACACTGCCTATCGAGAAACTGTGAGACAACGGGCCCGTGGCAAGTATGCATTTGTTAATTCCATTGACTGAAAAAAATGGGAAAAAGAAGTGAAACAAAATAAATACATTTCAATTGAAGAATGAAAATAATATCATGATGTAGAATTGTAACATTCAAACGTTAAGAATTGTAATGTAAAAAGTTTCATTCATGTAGTTATCATTGGGATTTGAGATTCTAGTGAAAATCGTTACTTGTACTATGAGAAAGATAATTTCGATAATGGAATATTTTATTGGATTTCAAATTATTATGAATTTAATACTGAACCCTTCCAAAGTGGTACATACTAGTTTTTTAACTGCTTGACAAAGAATTGTGATTTCAGTACTTTCTATCTCAACATTGGTAGATGTATTTGAAATGTATGTGACTACTTGACATAGATTCTGAATTTCAGTACATTCTATCCGAACATGAGTGAATTGATATGGAGTTCATTGATATTTGATAACAGATCGTGCAACAATTGCTTTAGGGTGTACTTTGAAAAAATACTATTTCTGTATAGGCTATCCACACTGTTGGATACTTGTCAGTTGATGTATACTATATTACTTTAGAAACAGGAAAATTTCAAACATCCGCTACTCCAGCGCCCCCATGATATTCAACTTTGGTCCCTCAATCGTGGAGATTTCTTATACATGGAGTGGAACCTCCTTCTCTAGAACCTCCCTGATATTGATATTGAGCAAAGTTTCAGCAGCTTAGTTCACTAATTTTCACGTCAGGCAGTGTGAAAATTGATTATTTAAGATTAAAGATCGCAACCAATACGAATTTTGAATAATGGAGTGTGCCAAAACGAACAAGTCATGTCTTTGTTTCTTTTATCGGATCGTACATCAATTAATTAATTCAAAGTTTCAATTGATTGAATTGGAAAGATTAATTGAATCAAATTTTGTAATTCAATTATTATTTAAATTGTAAATAGATTAAATTTTTCAATAAAATTGAATCTCAGAAGGAGAATATCAGGCCTTCGGGTCACCAATCTGGACCAAACTTGATACGTATGTTCTCTGGAGCTATCGTGACCATACGAAAAATGTTTTAGGACCTAACGCTTCCTCAGTCCCAAAATATTCACATCACAAGGTTACTTAACTCTATACTCAGAATGATATTTTCACTTACCTGGGGACATATGAGAACCGGGTCACCAATCTTGACCGAACATTTTTTATGTTAGTTTGGCTCACGGATAGGCTGTGCCCACAGTCTCAGGGACCAACACTCACAAACTTCAAAAATATTGATCATTATAGCTTGTTAGGATCCGTAATCTCGTCCCAAATGACAATATGTCATCTGAGGCGTATTTTCACTTACTTCACAGCACTTTAACACTAATCACTGGATACTGCAGCATAATTCGTCCTGAAACACATGCAGAAAGATTAAATACATGTAAATTCATCAATATTTACTTTCATGACTTACTCACATCGAGTAAAACATGAAAATAATGAATAAAATTCATGGTTTGCGACTTTTCACTCTGTGCTTGGATACTGTGCGGGACAACATGTATCCAAGCACAAGTGACATAAATACTCTGGAATTATTGAGGAATAATTGAGAGGGAAAACAGAAGGTTAAGGCAGAAGGAAAACATGATTAAACAATAATAAATTATAGTTTGTTAACTGTCTATCCAATTAAATTATTTTTGACACATTCTTTCATGTAATCTGATCTAATTTCCACCATATGTCTTAATTTATTTCCCCCGTCAATTTTGGCGATATTGCCGCTCTGTTATCACACCACAACCTGATTGGGGAGAATTTTCTGTCTATCATAATCTTAACAGATTTTGCTAGTCCAATCAGTTCTTGAGTTGCTTCGCTCATTGCCACGAATTCAGCCTCACAAGTTGATAGGGCAACACTAGTTTGTTTATGAGTCCTCTACGTTACAGAGTCTCCAAAAAGCTTGATCACATAATCACAAGTTGTGAGTGATCTCTTACAGTCTCCAAAACTAGAATCAGAGTATCCTTCCATCTCATTTGTCTTACCTTTGTAAATCAGACTCAGTTTTTTAGTCTGTTTTAAGTATCCCAGGACTCGGGCCACCATTTTCCAGTCTTCATCTGTCGGATCAATTTGGGGCCTGCTGGGTACATTAACTGAATATGAGATGTCAGGTCTCGTTGCATTTGCAAGATAGAGTAGACTTCCAATTACTTCTCTATAAGCAGTATTTTCCAAACTCAGAGTTTTCTACAGTTCTTTATCGCAATCTGTCTCTTCTCTGTCTCTTCTTTTTCGATTGGTAACTTGAGAGGTTTCCATTAGCGTCTTCTTTTTTAGCAATTTACAAGACTAAATTTCTCTAGAATTTTATTCACATAGGATTCTTGGCTTAACTCAATCAATTTATTCATTCTGTCTCCTTGAAGGGGTAATATACCTTTGTGACCTCCGATTTCAAGGTCATTTTCAAACACTTACCATAAGCGCAGGAGAAATCCTATGAATATGGAATTTGTTGCATATGAAAGTACTACTCTCCAACTACAAAAAACACACTTTGTTTTTTTCGAAAAATACAATATGGCAGCGTACCAGCTTGTCAAAGCAGAAAAAAATTGTTTACTTTTTCTTCACTAGCCTACCACTACAGGTCACAATTTTGAACTTAGAACAAAAAATCAAACAGGATTTTGAAGTGGAATAGAAAACTCAGAGAAAGTCGGGCCATTTTTTTGAAATTCGAATTTGAGGCCAAATGGCGTCAATTTGAATTTTTTCTCTTTTTTTCGCAAAAAAATCGATCGAAAATCGGCCATAAAATCGGTAATAATCAAAATATCGGAAAAATCGTATGACGTTCACTTGAAAATCATGTTTCCAGGCTACAGTTATAATTTGAAGTGAATCGGTTGAAAATTGACGACGCTATCGGTAGGCTAATGTCAAAAAAGACGGTTTCGAGATAAACGCATTCAAAGTTTTGAGTACTGTATGATACGACTCTGTTCAGAGAATCGATTTTTTGAGGCTGCAGAACTTCTTTCCCCACTTGATCGACTTTTCATATCATTCTTAGGTAGTTTATGGAGTGTTTAAGCCAATAAAAAAAATTGGAAAAAAAAAGTCACAAAGATATATTACTCCTTAACTTATATGCCCAAAAACTGTTTAGGCTCACCTAGATCTGTCAACTTAATTTTTTTTCCAATTTCGTTTCAATTTCCAACAGTTTTGGTTTATGATTACCAGCCTTTATAATATCATCAACATACAGAAGCAAAATTACGAACTTCTCCGATTCTCTCCAAGTAAAAACCGCTGCCAAGTGCCTCAGCAGTATGCTTTCTCAAAGTATTGCAATTGAACCTCAATTTGCATTAATCACCACTCTTTGAGAAAGCAAAATGAACCTCTAACTTATTTCCTCCACTCCATAGTAACGGTTGCTATGGTAAATATCCGAGCTTCGGTGTTCTTACTTCTTAGTCGTCAACAGTTCCGAAAATGGACCTCTAACTGACTTTTCCCACTCCATAGTAACGGTTGCTAAGGACGTAAACAACGGTTGCTATGGTAAATATCAGAGCTTCGACGTTATTATTTCTTAGTCATCAACAGTTCCGAAAATGGACCTTCAACTGACTTTTCCCACTCCATAGTAACGGTTGCTAAGGACGTAAACAATGGTTGCTATGGTAAATGTCGGAGCTTCGATGTTCTTACTTCTTAGTCATCAACAGTTCCGAAAATGGACCTCCAACAGACTTTTCCCACTCCATAGTAACGGTTGTTAAGGACGTAAACAATGGTTGCTATGGTAAATGTCGGAGCTTCGACGTTATTACTTCTTAGTCATCAACAGTTCCGAAAATGGACCTCCAACTGACTTTTCCCACTCCATAGTAACGGTTGCTAAGGACGTAAACAATGGTTGCTATGGTAAATGTCGGAGCTTCGATGTTCTTACTTCTTAGTCATCAACAGTTCCAAAAATGAACCTCCAACTGACTTTTCCCATTCCCTCGTTACGGTTGCAAGGGATATAAACAACGGTTGCTAAAGACATCAACAATGGTTTCTACGGGAAATCTCTCTTTGATTCTTATAGAATCCCATAAATATACGAACCCAAATGATCATTTATCATGAATTATATGGGAACTTATCAAAAACACGATAGCAACGGTTGCCATGGAAATAAACAACGGATGCTGCTAAACACGTTTACATCTTTCGGAGACCGACCTGTGTGCAAAATTTCAGGACGATCGGACGATTCCTTCCAAAGTCATCGTACGACAAAAAAAAAGTCAGTCTGAAGCTGAATTTTGTATCTCCATAGCAACGGTTGCTAGGAGAATAAACAATGGTTGTTCCAAAATGAATGTCTTATCGATTCTCATCGATCGTCGAAAAAATTGGAGACCCATTGTGCATTGATGATGATTTTTGGAGCTTTTATCAAAAACACGTTAGCAACGGTTGCTAGAGAAATAAACAATGGAATTGGCTGAAAATTGAACTCGACCGAGATTTTGCGGCGACTAACCTGTGTGCAAAATTTCAGGACGATCGGACAATTCCTTCGAGAGTTATCGTACGACAAAAAAGTGCACGTACGTACGTACGTACGTACATACATACAGACATTTTCGGATTTCCATGTTTTTTGACCCGTAGATTACGAAAATCGAGGTCCCGAAGTCCGATTCGGTGGGTCGATTTTTACCCCGTTACAAAGCTTTCTCTTTGAGAAAGCAAAATACAAGGCTCACTTGTTTCGTATTTCCGTCCTATTGATATTGCTTCTTCCGTGAATTTTATATTCCGCCTTTTGGGGCTGACAGGCAATCCATACAATGCCTTTTCCAGCGAGCAAATCATGTTCAGTCTTTCTTGTTTGGAATGTACAGTTCCCTCTGGAATTTCCATCAGGACTTCTCTTTCCAGTGTACCATTCAAGAACGCTGTTTTCACATCCAATCGAGTCACTTCCAAGTGCAGTCTATTTATAATTGAAAACAGTGCTCGAACTAGTGGAAGTCTGGATACTGGTGCATACGTCTCTCTGAGGTGGTAGTTTGTTCTGTCTTTGAAACCTCTGATCACCAGTCTCGCTTTGAATCTAGTACTTCCATTCGCTTCTTTTTTTCTTTTGAAAACCCACCTAGAATCTATGATATTGGGTTTTCTTCCAATCTCATCTAGGAACAGTCTTTTCACAATTTTCCAAACATGATGTTCTTCTATCGATTTCAATGCTTCATCGATTGCTCACTGACACTGTTCTCGCTCCCTAGACTGCATGGCTGCAGCATATGAAGCTGGATTCTTATTGATGTGAGCAAGAAGTGAGTAATACAATTCATCCTTATATTCATCAACTCTTTCTCCTGGCTCTGATCCAAAAGTATATGACATCATTACTTTTGTCAATTTCATCTGTCTATAGACCAATTTCACCTTCTCTTTGGTCCTGTACTGTTAATTTTGTTGTTTTTTCTTCTCCTTCCTTTGGCCTTCCTCGTTTACGTTTAGGAGCTTCCTCCATTCTTGAGATCTTTACCTCACCTTCAATTTTTCCTGATTCATACGTTTTTACATGATTATCACTGTCAATCATGTTTTCTTCAAATTCTACAAACCAACTGTCTTTATCAATTTAAATATTTAGACTAGTGCAATTAGGCCAAAAATCGTGAAAAAAACCCGAAAACGTGCCTGGGGTCCGTTTTTTTTTGGAATCGCTTCGTTGTCACCTCTAGATTAAAACTGGATCTAAACAAAATTCTCAAAAGTTGTGGAAAATTGTGGAAAATGAGAGAAAATTGGGAAATTACCTGTTTCTTCACATTTTAGTGCATAACTTCTTTTAGAGAGACTTTTCGAAAAAAATTGTGGAGTAGAAAGTTGTTTGTTTTGAAATTCCCTACAAAATAAGCCCTGTTGAGTCATGATCCAGTAGTTAGGGTAGTCAGAAAACGTCGATCACGTGGTGGGACACGAAAAAAATGAATCAATGAAAAAACACATTTCCCATGCATCAATATTGATGAAAATTCATGAGTAGGACTCTTTTAGCATTGTTTTATTACAGCCCCAAGCCACCTGTGATTAGTCCATAATTTTCCGAAATACGGGTTTTTCAAATTTGGATTTCATCGCTTAATTACGCAAAAAATAAGCGTTTGTTTCGGTAGCCATTTTTTTAACATGTCCGTGGGATAGCTAGCTATCATATCCAACATTAAAATTTCACTAATTTTGGTAAAAACAAATTTTATCGAAGTATATACGTTTCATTGGTTTTTTTGCGTTTACTATTTCCTCAAAATAACAAAAACGAGCTCATCAATCGGAATGTAATTGGTGTCAAATGAAAGCTAATAAGATTGCGCAAATTTTGAGCAAAAAGTCGTTGCTCTACTGTACTTATGTCACGAGCTATCTCTCTCTCTCTGAAGTTGTCAACAGTTTTCAGGTTATGTACTGTACATATGTCAACGCGGCGCGACTCATTCGAAAGGCACGAATTAGCTGCAACTTTTCGATGTGAAACAAAAGTCCCGATTTACGATTCATTGGTAGAAATATATGAAATAGTTCACCGCACGCCCAGTTTCTCGAGCGTAACTGCCGGAATGACGGAGTAGAGGCGTGGTGGGGGAGCAAAATCGTCTGCTAGCCGGCCAGTGGAAGACTGATTTCGCGCGTTTCAAATCACCCGATCGACCTGTAATCTCTATATTTTCGCAACTATAAGTCGTATTTTCATGTTTAACCACTTAATTTGGGGTAGCTCGTCCAGCTCAAGCCGAATTTCATTACATACAGTCATTTCGAGGAAATAGTAAACGCGAAAAAACCAATGAGACGTATATACTTTGATAAAATTTGTTTTTACCAAAATTAGTGAAATTTTAATGTTGGATATGATAGCTAGCTATCCCACGGACATGTTAAAAAAAATGGCTACCGAAACAAACGCTTAGTTTTTGCGTAATTAAGCGATGAAATCCAAATTTGAAAAACCCGTATTTCGGAAAATTATGGACTAATCACAGGTGGCTTGGGGCTGTAATAAAACAATGCTAAAAGAGTCCTACTCATGAATTTTCATCAATATTGATGCATGGGAAATGTGTTTTTTCATTGATTCATTTTTTTCGTGTCCCACCACGTGATCGACGTTTTCTGACTACCCTAACTACTGGATCATGACTCAACAGGGCTTATTTTGTAGGGAATTTCAAAACAAACAACTTTCTACTCCACAATTTTTTTCGAAAAGTCTCTCTAAAAGAAGTTATGCACTAAAATGTGAAGAAACAGGTAATTTCCCAATTTTCTCTCATTTTCCACAATTTTCCACAACTTTTGAGAATTTTTTTTAGATCCAGATTTAATCTAGAGGTGACAACGAAGCGATTCCAAAAAAAACGGACCCCAGGCACGTTTTCGGGTTTTTTTAGCTAATTGCACTAGTGTAGTTATCAATCGGCCAGTCTTTTACACTGTCTCTTTTATGCATGTCTGTGTACACCAGTTTTCCATTTAATTTTACATTTCTGCTCTCGTAAAACTTTCCTTTTTCTGGTTCCAAAAATTGATAACCTGTCCTTGGATATCCAACTAATATTACTCTCATTGCTTTCGGACCAAACTTTGGTCCAATATTCCTCTGGATAGTGATGTATGGAATATATCCAAACCTTTTTAACTGATTCAGATCAAAGTAATATGCTGGCGCAAATTTTTGGAGCGGGACTATCATCTCGTTTGCACTGTGTGGAGTTCTATTATAAGCATAGACTACAGCTCCCCAGGCCAGGTCCCAGATGTTTTCAGGGATGACTGAAATTTATGCTTTCACACTCTTCTGAACTGTCTGGTTAAATCTTTCAGCACCTCCGTTATGCTGAGGAGTGTTAGGACAGGCCATTTGCAACTCCGCTGTCAATTTATCCAGTACTTCCACAGTGTATCCTCCTATATAATCAGTGCCTTGATCGCACCTGAGAGAGAATATCTTTGCGTCCCTTGCAAGTATATTTTGTGTGCTCTTCACAAATGATTCTAGACAGTATCCAGTTTCATCCTCGTGACGCATGGGATATGCCATAGCGGTAACTCTTAAGATGTGTGTTTGGGCTTATTGACCCCATAGTGTCTGCATGAATTATCTGGAGTGACTCTGTAGCTCTTACTCTGACTGCTGAAAACGGTCTCTTTTTCAGTTTTGCAAGAGCACAAACTCCACAATCCAAAATGGATTCATCGGACACTACTCCTTTCAATGACTTGCTTCCTGGGTGATATGCCTGGAATTTCTTCAGATATTTGAGTGACACGTGTCCCAATCTCGCGAGCCACAGCAAAGCTTTATCATTTGCCAGAAATTCCGTGTTAGTATTTTCAAACAAGTTTTCACGTATTGGAGTATTTGTCTCAGATAATTTATCCACACAGTTAAATTTTCTATCGCAAAAAGTTACGTCAAAGTTTGAAATTTCACTAGTACACTCATTCTCTGTACCTTTTTCATTTCGAATTTCAGTCTCAGATGGGATATCATTATAGCAAGTATTACTTTCGAATTTTCTTGCCATGCTTCGAGTAAAATGACCGTCGCTTGCTAATTCAGTTAGATTCACGTATAACTTTCTATCAATAATCGAACTTTCACTGTCTATTGAGCCATCCTTATCAACTAGCAATTATATCATCCAGAACGGTCTACTGTATATTTCCATAAGGAAAGGCTCGTTCGATTCTCGATCGAATATGTTAATACGCTCATCATTCATATAAATAGCAAGACCCGCCTCGGCAAATTTCCTCAGAGAGAGCAGATTTTCTGATAAGTTAGATGCATAGATTACATTATCAATTTCAGTCTTATCTCCATTACTCAACTTCATTTCTATAGATCCAGCTCCCTCCGATTCGAAATATGCAGAACTGTCATTATTAGCGCACCTTATTGTTTCTCGATTTGCAGGGTCGAATGATTTGAAAACAACTTTTGAATTAGTCATGTGATTCATTGCACCCGAATCACTTATGCATCTAACTAACAATGGGTATTCTTTTTCTTGGGAAATACTGTCTACTCACCTATAATTTCTAACAAAACAAGCAACTGATTCCTTACCTTGTTTTGCTGAGTTGCCTGAGTTGTTAGTCTCTTCAGGATCTTCCCCCCCCCCTTTCTGAACATGGAACTGGCTTCTATTATTGGAGGATTTTCCTCTCTTTTGGGGGCCTCCACCCTTTTGAATTACATTTTTCCGCTTATCAGACCGATTTGTTCCGCGAGAACCGCTTCTACCACCTCGGTGAGATGAGCGACCTCGACTATTAACATACCTTGTGTTAGTTCGCCCTCGTCCTCGTCCAGTCGGTTGTGTTGTTCTCATTGGGCAACCCGCATCTATGTGCTCCTTGGTCATGTACTTTCTACAGGCAAAACGCAGTCTACTGCCATCTGTCCGAGTTCATTGGTACGCTAAGTGATTCAGTCCATCACACTTATAGCACCTTGGTCCCTTTTGTTGGTTTTCAGTCAACATTGCAGAGGCCTGATTATCTGTGCCGAGACTTTGGTTCTCAGCTGCCATCTTGAGAACAAAAGATTTTATACGCTCGTAAGATAATCCAGGACCACCATTCTCACGCGCATTGAAATCAGAACTCTGAATGTCAGGTATGGCTCCTATTACAGCATGACATAAATAATCGCGCTGTTCGTCTTCAGGCATACCGTTTGATTTCATCAGACCAAAATTTCTGATACAGTCTTCGAATCTGTCTATGAAAGTCACAGCAGTCTCTTTCTTAGGGTTATATCTCATTGTAGACAACTGATTTCTAATATCCATAGTCGATACGTTTGATTCACATTCTTCCATGTCTTTCAGTCTTTCTACGGTCTCTTTTGGATCCTTCTGATCAACCGATTTTGAATAATAACAAAAGTCAATTCTATTTATTATTATGTCTCGAACTTTATATTTCATTCTTTCTAGAACAGATTCTTCATGCTCTATCAATGGTTTTTCTCTTGAATCAATAATGTAAAGTAAATCCTATGACCTGGTGCCCGTTCGCACCAGGTTGCACTAGGAAATGGCTCTACCGGGGCACTCCGTATTCATAACGGGCGCCAGGAATGCCTCGGCTAGCTCACGCTCGGGAGTACGGACTTCTCGCGTGGGGGGGAACGGCCGGCGCACGCGTTCACCAAGGGGGAAGTACCGGGCTGCGACGCGCACAACCAAACCTGCGATGCGCTGTCTCTCTCGCACGCTCGCTTGCTCGTTCTCGCTCCTCGTCGTCGCTGGGGCTTGTCATGCTGCCATCGGCCTCGGCTCCCTCGTGCTCGTCGCGTACTAGTCTCCGGGCACACTCGCACACTTGCACGCTCTCACACACACTTGGCTCGGCACACGCTACTCGGCTCGCGTCGCGTCTATCTTTCTGCGGGCACCGGACGAGAATGCTCGCCAGCCGCGTGCTCACTCCCGGCCTCGCGCCGCCGGAACTCTCGGCGCGCTGCGGCTTGCGTGCGCGCTGGAGACTGCTGCCCTCCTGAGCCGGTGGCTGCCTGCTGAGGTGCCGTACCAGCCGGATCGGCGAGCAGCCTCTCCGTCCATAGTGACGGGTTTCCCCGTCACATCCCCCCTCCCTAAACCGGACCACACTGACCGCAACTCAGGCCCCTGCGGCCCCGCGTAGAGGAAGGAGAGGTGTTTTTGAGGAAACCAGGTTCCTCAGACCTCGTTCTCTATTTTTTTCTTTTCTTTTTGCGCCCGGTCGCACGCCTCTGTGCCGACCAGGGCCTCCTACGGCGATTGTGCCGGTAGGCTTCTGGCACACCGCATGCCATTTCTATCGTTCTTTGAGGGCGGTAAACTGCCCTCCTCCCCCCTCCCAAACCCTTGGTGGGCGCAGCATACCCCATGTGTGGGTTACCGATGCCCATTCGTTTGGTCGAATCTCCGTTGACAAGGTGAGCGCACATTGCATCGTTGACGGACGCGAGTGTGTGCTGCCCACCCTCATCTTCGGTATCCTCGACCACGTTCTTCCCCCTAACCCAGTGCTTTAGCAAGGAGCCTTTTGCTCCTCGCGAATCACGCCACTGTTTTTTCCTCACGACTTCACGATCTCGTCTTCGTCGGAATTTGCTGCGTCTCTCGGACGCTTTTCGATCAGCAACTTCTCATACGCTTCCGTGGGTCGCGTATGTCCGGAGCAGTCTGCAGTCTGCATCCGTTGAAATGCTGATCGACACTCACTCGTTCCTGACCCCTCTGGATCAGGTGCTCTCTCGTGCTCGTTTGCTCCCTTGGTGTGCCCAGCGCTGAGCGCAGCATTACTGCCGCTGGGGGCGTCGTTCACACTCACGTTACTCGTACTCGTCACACTCTGCGGTATTTCCCGGTTTTCCGTTTGTTTGCCGTTACCAGCATACACTGCTGGCTTTTGGCTACGACTCCGGGGCTCGTTCCCGCTCACGTTGTGACCTGGTGCCCGTTCGCACCAGGTTGCACGAGGGACTGGCTCTATTGCGGGCACTCCGTATTTCTAACGGGCGCACAGTGGGACAAAACGACGATTTACGCGAAAAAATCCAATTTCTCTGGTTACAATCATCCGATCTACAAGATTCAAAATAAACCTTATTGATTAAAACTTCTTTTTTTAAGGAAAAATATCAGTTATGTCTAATATGTAGTTGTTAATATTAAGATTTTGGTCGAAACTAAAAGTTTTGCAATGGGATTTTTCAATTCCATTGAAAAAATATCAGTTTGCAGAACTTCTGAGTAGAATAGTACGCATCATTCGATAAGTCTCCGCACATTCGAACAAATAAAATCAACTTAATAATAGTGTGACGAGTGGATTTTTGAGTAATATTTTATTTCCATGATTTAACCCCTTCAAAATCGAGTGAGTCATCAAATGTTAGATCTGAAACTTTATTTTGCACTACTTGTCCGATCAGACTCTTACAGTATTGAGATGAAGCTGATAGAATCGTCGACTTGGAATAATTTCAAGTCAGTGTCACATCAATTTCTCATGGCAGAGAATGATACATGGGAGATAAAATAATCAAGTAGTACAGCCTAATTATGTCCTACTTGAGAGCAAAATCACTAGATGCCTGGGAACAATATAATGCACTACTTTTTCCAAGATTTCAAAATTTTAATAGAAAGATCATTGATTGAGGAATGTTAGAAAATATATTTGAAGTCAGTGCCACGCAATTCCGATGAGCTTTATGAGATTAACCCTAATGAGTCATAACAAAATATAGAATTAAATACTCATCGTTGTATATAAAAATATCTCAGCAGTAACTTAGCGAGCCTATCCTCACAGCTTCTGTCACATATTGAAAAGAAGTGTCCACTTGCAATTGATTAGTTCAATGCCACAGATGGTTTTCGTATTGAACTGGAAAATATTTAAGGTTATCAAGTATATCAGTGGTACAACCCTATAATGGTCGATACTAGTATAAGTATCAAACAACCGCGAAAAATAGCACATGGCAGTAGTTTGTCCAAGATACCATGGATCCATCCTAAACCCTATCGATCCACAATTCTAAAAAATTCTCTATAGCTTCAGTGCCACGAGATTTTTTCGGAAAAATGACATCCCTCTTTCGCCAACTATTGTGTAATCTGATGAGTCGTGGGAAAATGCTTAAAAATAGTACATGGCACTAATTTTTCCACGATTTTAAAATTCTACTGCAAAGTTCTTTGATCAAGAAATGTTAAAAAATATATTGAAAGTCAGTGCTACGCGATTCCGATGAGCTTCATGAGTTTAACCCTAACAAGTCATAACGAATATACAATTGAAAATTCGTCGTTGCATATAAAAATATGTGAGCAGTATGTTACTCAGCAAATTCTTTTAGTTCCTGTAAGATATTGAGAAGATGTGTCGACTGACAATGAACCCTATCGATATATAATTTAATAAATGCACTATGGCATCTGTGCCACGAGATTTTTTAGAAAAAATTACATTCCTCTTTCGTCATCGGTCGTGCGATATCATGAGTCATGAGATTAAACATATCGTAGCTCCAATTTGCAGTGCTTTTAAAGGAAAATTTTCTCACGATGAATTGTAAAATATAGACGATTTCTCACCGCACTTATTCAATACAGCGTCACAGATAGATATAGAACTAGGTTCATCACAGAAATCATTATGAAGATTGAAAATCGTAGTCTAAATTGATTAGCAGTGCCATCGGATAAAATCAAATTCACGACTCTCTTGGGAAATTTCATGCACGCTATCTGATGTCCGTAGTACGTCTCTTTCAATGAATAGGTGATTTTCACGTAATTTACATATTTTAGACTCATTTTGAGCAAGAATTTAACTGTCTTTCTGAGTATACGGTATTGTGTTATTCACTATTACTTATTTTACAAGAATAATAATTCTTAGACGGGAAAGAAGCATTTTCGGAAGAAATTATAGGGAAGTCTTTTGAATATTCCTAGACCAAAATAATTTTAGCATTTGAGGATCAGGCTGGCCTGCTGAAGCGCATCTGTTAGGTGATTTTCTTGTAATCCACATATCTTAGGCTTGTTTTGAGCTTATTTCGAGCACGAGAGAATTCCGTCGCGGTCGTCTGGGAAATTCGTGTACATGAGTTTTTGAGGTCGCTGTTTTCGAACCCGACTTCGGATTTTCAAAATTCAAATTAGAGTCTTTAGGATTGAATACCAAAATTTTGAAAAGATACTGGATTTTCATGAAAATTTATATCCATGGGTTTTTAAGGTCGCTGATTTCGAATCCAACCTCGAATTTTCAAAATTTAAATCAGAGCCTCTAAAATTGCCTACCAAAATTTCGAAAAGATACTGGATTTCGTTAAAAATTTTTATCCATAGGTTTTTAATGTCGCTGATTCCGAATCCGATCTCGGATTTTCAAAATTCAAAATAGAGCCTCTAAAATTGCCTACCAACATTTTGAAAAGATACTGGGTTTTGATAAAAATTGGTATCCATGAGTTTTTAAGGTTGCTGTTTCCGAATCCAATCTCGGATTTTCAAAATTCAAATTAGAGCCTCTAAAATGGCCTACTGAAATTTTGAAATAATACTGAATTTTGATGAAAATTGGTATGCATGCGGCTTTTTTAGGGCGCTAATTACACATCAAGCTTGAGATTGAAATAAGCCTCAACCTCCAACATCGTCGATAGTAACATGGAAGCATCCATTTCGATGATTTTCTAAATAAATAGTCATTTTTTTTCACTCTGGGATGTTTTTATGACGTTGCAAAATGAAGGTAGAAACGTGATAAAGTGAACGTAAACGTAAACGTAAACGTAAACGTAAGGAGGTGAATAATTGAGACTTATTTCTAGTGGTTTGGGCTGAAAATACAAACGTACGTATCGGTTTTGCGATTGGAATTCTATGAGCGGAGAAAAGAAATCCCAAGTACGTTCTGAAAAATTGAAAATTTTTTTTCCAGAGTTGGTCGATACGTCATTGAAAACGCCGTAAAAAAATGAATTAGAATATAAATTTACAGCCTCGTACGATTTTTTCTTAACCATGTTAAAATTTAGGTAGGCTACCCCCTTAAAAACCCATGCATAACAATTTCGATTAAAACCCATTATCTTTTCAAACTTGAATATGAATTTGAATTTTGAAAATCCGAGGTCAAATTCGGAAACAGCGACCTTAAAAACCCATGAATACCAATTTTCATCAAAATCTATTATTTTTTCAAGATTTCAGTAATCCAGTATCTTTTCGAAATTTTAGTAGGCAATTTTAGAGGCTCTGATTTAAATTTTGAAAATTCGAGGTCGGATTCGAAATCAGCGACCTTAAAAACCCATGGATATCAACTTTCATGAAAATCCAGTATCTTTTCAAAATTTTGGTAGGCAATTTTAGAGGCTCTAATTTGAATATTGAAAATCCGAAGCCTGACGTGTTATCAGCTCCCTTAAAAACCCATGGATATCAATTTTCAACAAAATCCAGTATCTTTTCAAAATTTCGGTAGGCAATTCTAGAGGCTCTAATTTAAATTTTGAAAATCCGAGAACGGATTCAGTGACTTTAAAAACCTATGGATACTAATTTTTAATGCTTTTCATATGCTAATTTTTCATATACTTCGGTATGTATATGAGAAAACAACAATTTTACATAAGCACTGACTAATTTTTCTACAATTTACAATATAAAAATACAATTTATAATATAAAATTACAATATAAAATTCATACTAAAATCAATCATAACTAGTTCTGAGTTGAACTGAGTGCTCAAACCCTCTTAAAATCACTATTTAGGCCTAGATTTAGCTCTATCTATGTAGCTATATAGATACATATAGTTATTGAAAGCGATGAAGAGTGGACAAATGAAATGAGGGAAGCTACATTATTTATGATGCCAAAGTAACTACAACGATTGTTTGTTGGACTTATTATTCATTGTAACGCTATTTACCGAGAAGAACTATGGGAAGATTTTAAAGATGCAACGTCTGAAGATTTTATATGTCGCTTTAATAAGGATGAAAGTTATGCTTAAGCTATACGTGATATTCATCCATTATTTACAATTGAAGGCTAAAATTTATATGAATATACACAACACCTTCATCAGGTACTTCAATTCGTTTACGATTTTCGTTGAGAATCAATTGCGTTGTTATGCTCATTCGAAATCTCATTTTGGATTTATGCAATAATTTGTTAAAATTCGGAATACTTACTAGTAATAAAAAAGGTGAAATAGTATTTTTATATCGAATTACCTGATACTCATCAGAGACTAGATAATCCATTTACATTTAAAAGAAAACAGTTTCCTATCAAATTAACTTTCGCCATGACTGTAAATAAATCACAAGGACAGACATTTGATTTAATTGGTATTGATTCAAGAAAAGATGTTTTTAATCATGGACAACTATATGTGGCCTTCTCTGAAGTACGTTCTTGAGATTCAATAAAAATTTATGGAGTACGTCCTGATAAAAAAAGTATAAGAAATTATGTTTAAAATCAGTTATATATTTAGGCACATTGTTATATCTTATCCAGGGGCGCGCTAGCGCCCCCTCCTGGCGAGTAACGGCAGCTGGGGGCAGCGCTACCCTTATACATTAAGTTTGGATCACGGATTTTTCAATTTTATAAAATAACACAGATACGCATCAGTTATGGATTTTATCTGGTAGAATATGATTTTTTATTTATTTTTCCCTAGTATCCAGCCCTATTCACTTCCTAAAGAAGATGTTTTCATGTAATGAGTCTTATCTGCTAGGTTAGAATGGAGAAAAAAAGATTTGCGTTCAGTTCATAAGCCACTTCGACGCGGCGACGAACGATTTCGAGATATCTCGATTCTCGCATATATATAGGTATAGGCTACTGAGCTGCCGTAGAGACTCATCATGGCGTCTGCTATATATGTAGTATAAGCTGGTATAAGCATGGAGTGAAAAGCGAACACATGCAACTCGGACGCGTTTATATATTATATATATTTTATATAAAAACGCGAGATCGCAAGTAGCGGACATAACCCGGGTCGTCTAGTGCTGCAAATGTGCCAGACGTCGACAGAGCTGTGTCTTTGATTTTCTATTGATTGGAATAGGCTAACCTCCAATCTGTATTAGGTGAGAATATTATTCAATTATTATTAAGAATATTATTACTAAGAATATTATTCAATAATTCGAAGTGAAAAATTAAGAATTACGCCGCAATCACGCGCACATAAGTATAAAGTTTTCTCAATATATGTGCACATGACTTAGCATCGTTCCCTTCATTAATTATATATTAATTAACAATCTCGTAGTAATAAGAAAAATTGGTTCTTTGCCCCACACAGCTACCATCTGTATACTTAGTCTGTACGCGAGTGACCCCTACTGCAAAAAATCACCTGAGAAATCACCTGAGAAATCACCTGAAGAAATCAGGTGATTTCTCAGGTGATTTCTCATGCCAATTTCTCATGTGACCTTTATTACATAGAGTAAGTTATTCAATTTCCATATTAATTTTATTTTCTATTCAAATCAGTTTGAGGATCAATAACCATTTGCGGAAAAGCGTGAATCGCAAAAATGTTTGCGTGCTCATATGAAAATACGTATATGTAGTGAATTTTCTTTCTCGGAGAGAAAACTTTGTGACGAATTAAGAATCAACCTCTTGAATCGTTATTTCAGAACTTTATTTGCGTAATCTATGAGTTTCAAAAATGTGTGTTTGAGCAAATGCGGAACGATATTTTTCGTACGCGATAACTCACGAAGGAATTGCTCGATCTTCCCAAAATTTTTCACATTTCATAAATGGTAAAGTGAACCGCGTTCAATTTTCAAGAGCAACGATCATTTGCGTCCCTAGCAAGAAATTGAAAAATAAATTAAAGTTTATTTCGAGTACTTCTGATACCAAAAGACACTGACTAGGAGAGTGCACACCCTTCGGGTCACCAATCTTGACCAAAATTTGAGGGATCTCTCCTGATACTATCACCAGAGATCCCTGAAAGCCTGTCAGCCATTCCTGAGAAAAAAAATAAAACATATTATGAGATTTTTCAGTTATTGGCGGTACAGGGCATAACATTGCATATGCTATTTGAATGCATATCAATACCCGCCAACCATATGTACCAATCAATTTTTTATAAATTTAACTCAAAGATAAACTCTAAAACTATCTTGACAAATTTCCACTGGTTTTAGGTATACTTCCCTTATAGGATGTATAAGGGTCTCAAGCGCTAACCAGGTTATCATGGGAAACATGTTATACCACTTCCCACCCAACAAAACACGCATAGAAAAAATGTACCTACTCACCTCAAGTAATATGCGCTTCATAGATATGATGCTGCAAAATAACCTATCCCTTACATGCATGTTGACAACACTGCAAGTTTGTTGGGGATTAGTTTTTGCGCAAACTTGTTCCTTTTTCTTGAATCACCATTATGTTCACCAGCTCCCACTGGATGTGTAGCCTCCAGCATTCACAGAAATGATGTCCTATAAAGGGAGAAAAATAACACTCCAAGCCTCGTCAAATCATGATTGTACTCTTGAAGTACCTGAAAATGAAAACACAAAGAATCATTTTCTTTGAATTTAAAGGTTGAAAGTAGGAAAAATCTAGTTAAACTAACAGAGAAAGAAAGTTACAGAGCTACATAAATTCAACTAGAGTAGAAATTAGACTCCCGAAATCAAAGGTTAGGTTACACTATGTACTTATCTGATGATTGATGATCCTTTCTGCAGCAATCAGCGTTCCTTCATGATCCGGTAGGAGATTTTTCCCAGACCCAAATTTTAGAAAGAGTTTCACTCCCACAGCACTATCCATAGTTGTATACAGAGTTACACAGCACCACATGTGTCAATCCAAAACAACAGGATAAGTGTCGGCCATCCGTTGGCGCAACAAGTTATCACTGACTGTTGTGAGATGCCAGTCAGCTGTGATCTGGTGTGAAATTCAAATGCTGCAACTTTACATGCAATATATGGGTTTTTACTACTTTTGCTGCTTTTTATATAATTTTTTATCGAATTATTTAGAAAAAGCGATTCAATATTAGAGTGAGTTGGATAATAATAATATCATTTTTTTAATTATTATTTAATAATTATATAATTTTTTTCGATAATTTAACAATAGCTACAATATTTTTTTTAATTATGGTTATATGTAACTATGAATTAATATGTTGAGATAAGAACAATAATCAATAATTAATAATTAATTAATGTGATAAATATTTTATCAATATTTGAACATTTTTTATTTTCAAGATATAATTTAAATAATGTTGGCTATTGTTAAATTATCGATAAGTATGTAATAAACGATCTCTTATTATATAATTATTGATTATTGTTCTAAATAATTAAATGATCAGGATCTCTGGTGATAGTATCAGGAGAGATCCCTCAAATTTTGGTCAAGATTGGTGACCCGAAGGGTGTGCACTCTCCTAGTCAGTGTCTTTTGGTATCAGAAGTACTCGAAATAAACTTTAATTTATTCTTCAATTTCTTGCTAGGGACGCAAATGATCGTTGCTCTTGAAAATTGAACGCGGTTCACTTTACCATTTATGAAATGTGAAAAATTTTGGGAAGATCGAGCAATTCCTTCGTGAGTTATCGCGTACGAAAAATATCGTTCCGCATTTGCTCAAACACACATTTTTGAAACTCATAGATTACGCAAATAAAGTTCTGAAATAACGATTCAAGAGGTTGATTCTTAATTCGTCACAAAGTTTTCTCTCCGAGAAAGAAAATTCACTACATATACGTATTTTCATATGAGCACGCAAACATTTTTGCGATTCAACGCTTTTCCGCAAATGGTTATTGATCCTCAAACTGATTTGAATAGAAAATAAAATTAATATGGAAATTGAATAACTTACTCTATGTAATAAAGGTCACATGAGAAATTGGCATGAGAAATCACCTGAGAAATCACCTGAGAAATCACCTGATTTCTCAGGTGATTTCTCAGGTGATTCTCAGGTGATTTTATGCAGTAGGGACAAGTACCTAATATTCTGCTGAGTTTTGATGCTGAAAGATGATTACGCCGGTCCATTTTGCAGGCAGAAGCTAACGTATATGAAAACTTCTAGCTCTCATAATCACCAACAAAGCACCTTTGTAAATTGATCATTTTAATGGAGAACAAAGCCTTAGTAAACTTTCGATCAGCAAACAACTAGCTGCCTGCAGGAAAAATATAGAGTTGGTAGAAGAAGAGCGTGATCTCCGATCAGCTTTTGTTAATTATTGTGTCTCAGTCGATGAATTTTGGTTGTAAGAAGAAAAATACGTGAGTGACCTAAGAATGTTCGAGGATATATTGCTAATGGCTAATATTCTTCCTGCCGTCATGGATATTAAAGAAGATCTGATCTGCATTGCTCATATCTCGACGATGGTCTCTACTACCGAGCAAGGCACAAAAGTCCACTATATGGAATATGGAAACACAGCCATGACAAGAGATGTAAGAAAAATTCCAGACAATCTCGCATCCATACCTCCTCTATCTCATAAGTGTTGTTTAGCCAAACCTGATGGGGTTGAATACTGGCCACATGGTGTTAACACGGAGTTTGAAATGATTGCTGACAGCGGTGCTACCGTTTTCCTCCTGGATGTACTTGACAAAGATGAGACATGTGTCGTAAAGTTAACCCATGATATGAAGGGTTTGGCTCTGGAACTTCTAGAGAGATGCGCCAAGATCACTCCACCAATCGATGAAGGCATTGATATTGATAATGCAAAGAATAATAAACAAAGATTGATGATGCAAAGAATAATATTGGAGAGGAGCGACCACCTCCCATAGGTGAAGAAAATTTACCGAATGTTAATATGGGCTGTATCAGTTATGTATGTTCACCATTGGAATTCTGGATACGCAAAGCAGACCCAGTTCCCAATTTTGGATGATATTACTTTGAGAATGATTGACGCAGAGCTGTTTAAAGAAGTTGGCGATATTAAAGAAGGTGAACTCTTGGCAGCCAAATTCAATGAAGATCAACTGTGGTATAGCTAGTTTATTGCCATTGATATTTCCAACTGGATGCTCAGTGGCATCAGTGCCTTTGTATCTGATCCAGAGCAGCCTATCATCGGAACAGATACTCAATCTGAAAGGTATGATAACGATTCCACAGAGATTTCCTCAGATATCTCTAATGCGCTTTGTGAAACTCAAATTAATGTAGAACAAGAAACAACTGACTGAACAAAGTAGGGGCAACGAGACTGATATTGTTAACGAAGCCCAAGTAGATACTAATGAATTAATCAATGATTTGACAAACGTTCATGGAATGAAATATTTTTTAGGTAATAAGGAGGAAATAGTTCCAGGATAAATATGCTGAGGGTTCGCTGTTGGTGAAATTGAAAGATATCATTCAGTCAGTACATGGAGGAACAACCTATAACATTTGCACAACAGATTGTGTCCATGAGCTGGAAAATGTTCCCCACGGTCAGGCTCTCCCCCATCTACTACAAGTCACCTGGAATATTGGGCCAACCTACATTCAAAAATCGGAGTCCATTCATCAATCATGGTAGAAAATCATAATTTAATAATAAATTAAGGTTACTTATGCATAATTCAACTTCTGACACGTTTCAAATTTTTTTAGAGGAACAGTTGCACAACAAGCAGTTTAACATACATGTGTATGTTTCATGACCAACAGCAAAATTGTCGACATTGCAGTCAAATCTTCTGTCAGTCGTGCCTGAATAATATTGTGACAAGTATACCAAAGCAAAGGCCATCAAGAGTTTGTAATGTTTGTCACACGCTGCTGGTGCAAGAGACAGCTCCATATTTCAGCTGAGACCCTTCTTCAATTACAAAAAAACAAAGAACTCTCAATGTGATTATTTTTCTTAGATTATAGAATCAGTGCAATATCAATTCAGAAAGAATAGATAGTATACCGGTATGAAAGGGTTCTTACAAAAATAACTTTTCAAGTATTTTTCACTTGAATTAATAAGTGATTTTATTCATTAACTAAATCTTATTATCCAATGTGATGTGCTAAGGGGTTACAGGCTGCTATGAGGAACATAGTTCAAAAGTTTTTCCAACTTGTACAGTGAATGATGTATCAAGTTTGTGAAAATTTGGATGAAAAAAGAGTATATCTGTAACTCGATAGAAGTATAAAAAGTGATAGAACTCGATAGTGTATAAAAGTGAACGTTAACCCTGGTTACATTTAACAGACTCAAGTGATGAAAGAGAGTAATTGTCAAGTATTTGTAAATATGAGACTGTACTAATTAAAGTTAAATGTCGTTTGAAAAATTAAAGCTTTTGAATGTACATACTCTGATTTAATTGTACATAGAAAATTTTCAAATTTTACCATAAGTTTGTGGAAATTTGGATGAAAAAAGAGTATATCTGTAACTCGATAGAAGTATAAAAGTGAACGTTAACCCTGGTTACATTTAACAGAGTCAAGTGATAAAAGAGAGTAATTGTCAAGTATTTGTAAATTTATCAGTTTTTTAAACATTTTATTTTGTGTTTATATTTAATTAAATAATCTTAGAAACATTCTTCTCTCAATAGTGCAATTACTGTAAGATTTGATTCTATTACTAATTAGCTTTATATATGAGAGTATGAACTCATTTTCGAGTAACCGGCCAAGTACCGTGGCTCGCCTGTAGATGGCGAGGCGTTGAGTCGCGCGTGTATAAGGTATAGCGCGGCGCTCTCTCGCAAGAGAGTCGGCGTTCTACCGTCTATATAAGGGAGCTTGGACATTAGATCAACTCGGGCCTTCGTGGTCAATCCCAGTCTCCAATTTGGTCATTCCATATTGGAGTACACTTTTTTGAATAATATTTCGTGACACAGATGTATTATGGCCGGTAAACTATATAATTAAGACGGACCCAAGTCGTACGTCAGAATCAGTTTGCCAATAAGCCTATCACGGGCAGAAAGTAAAGTTGGATCTATGAAACATATTGTTACCATTTTCAAGCCATGCGTTCGCTTCATAACCTTGATACTTTCACAGGTTCGAAGTTTCAATAAAATGAACAGCTTTCTATATTTCTGTATTTAAACATGCCCCGATGTAGGTAGCTCTGGTATCCATCTAATATATACCTCCCCTAAAACCATTCTTTATACGTGAACTCGTTGTACGTTTCTTTAAAGGTTCGCTACTCTTCCATCAGAAATATATTATCAAAGCAATATTGTTTTGTTTCAGTTGTATTTAGTATTCTAGAAGAAAAACCAAGAAGAAAAGTAAGAATACATTTTTTCGATTCGAGGCTCATGTCTCTTACAATCACGTTATAAACAAATGGAATCCAGTGATATCAGGGAAGTCGATTCACTTTGGGTGCAATTTGTTTAAATAATTATTGTATAAACATTGGATCTTGAAAAAAGAGAAAATAGGGGTATTTTTTTCAAAAAAGTACGCAATTCCGCAATCAGTTTTCATCCCATGGTGATAGCGTAAGCATTGGCAGAAGCTACTTTTTCTCGGTTTTACTGAATTCCAATTGTTTATAACGCGATTGCCAGAAAAATAAGCCTCAAATCAAAAAAATGTGTTTCACGTTTTTTTCTTGGTTTTTCATCTAGAATCGATTGACACCATTGCTTTCTCGAATTTACGAATTTGGGTGCAATTTGTTTAAATAATTATTGTTTAAACCATTGGAAATGGAAAAAGAAAAAACACAGGTATTTTTTTTCAAAAAAGCACGTGATCCAATAATTAGTTTGATGATATCTCCGCTGGTTTGGACATGGGCCTTAATGGGTTAATATGGTCAAAAAATTATGCCAGTGCATCAGATAGCATAAGCAATTTTATTTTTCATAGTAAAAATTCACCTTCGAAAAAGATATACTTAACAACAAGTATATTCCTTATCCTGTGGTTTGTTGTTGGATGAATTTTCAATCAACTAAATGTTTTTAGGTAGAATTAATTATATTTCTTTGTAAATATAAAAATGCTTAAGCGACTAAATTTTTTTGAGAAGGTAAAAATTGCAAGATGTCTTTTAGTTATTTTTCTATTTAAATACATTTAAAATAATAATTAAAGAATATGAAGCCTTCTTTCTGCTTCATGTTTCTGTGGGATTTTGTGCTGGGTGGTTTCCACAAACCACTTGGCTGGGGAAAATGAGGTGCTCTGTAACTCAGTTCAAAATGTTTATTAGTACAGAGTTTTACAGCTCTCGCCTGTTGTACAGGCTGACCGCTCGCTCGGTGAGCTCGAGCGTAACTGCCGCTGCACGCTGCCTTCGCTGGCTCGGAAGCCTCGACCGCTTGTCACGCATGCGCCGCGAGGGGCAAGCAGTAGTATGCCCCTACAGTACTCCCCCCCAAAAGGGTTACGCAGGGAAACTTACGAAAATTCCCTTGTACAGTTTACATGGGTGACGCTTTGAACAAATACAGCTCGCTTGCTGTTACATGATGAATAATAGAAATGCAGTTCGCATACTGCTTACAAAATACTTGGCGAGAATGAAAAATATTGATTCATTGTATATATGGCAATGATCAATCATTATTCAATGAATTTGCAAGAAGACGCGTTCTGCCATTCTAGTGTCGAGTTCGGTACGCAAAAGTAAATATTTGCTTCTCTTTATCTAAAACATAGCGAGTATTTGATCTGCTCAAAGCATCGCTCAACGCAAAGCGATCGTCTTTGATTTTACAATTGTGAAGCACAACGTCCAGCGAGTCAGTATTTCGCAAAACTTGTGCAAATAGATTGACCAGTACTGGCTTTTTCTTTTGTTTGCCCATCGTACAATATATGTTTATAGAAAACAATGCGAGACGCGCAAGTTGTTTTAAGAAATCATTGGTGTTTAAATTATACTGAAACACTAAGTGCTTAAGGCACATTAAGTTTGAAAAATTTACCCCGCTGGGCAAGTCTATACCTCGTAAATTTAATGTATGTACATTTTGCGCTGCTGAGATCATGTTACTTATGAACGCACGGGTAACATTATAATTTTCGAGACTCAGTGTCTTTAACAACCTTGTGGGATTTATGATTTGTCGAATATGATGCGACTGTCCAAAATTACATTCTTCAGAAAAATCTATTTGAGAAGTTTTAAGTATGTTTAAGCCAGAAAAAATTGCATTGAATATTTCTAATAGTGAATTGTCTGGAATATCAATGTTTGCACAATCTTTGAGAGTTAAGCTCTCCAAATACAAGTTGTCTTTAAGAAAATCTACTAATTTTGTTATATCTAGCTTTTTACAGTTAATCAGTTCAATTTGCGTTAATTTCTTAAACTCTACAAGTTTTAAACAATTCAATCTAATGTTTTGACAGTTTGTTGCTGAAAAGGCACTGAGTCCACTGATACATAATTCCGCTTCAATCTCGCCTTCAAGTTCGCTTATTGATAATTGTTCTATGACAAAATACTGTGAAAGAATTTTAAGAGTTTTAATCTCTAATTCGCAGTTATTCACGTCAAGCACTCGCAGGTGAGACTTTGTCGAAGTTGATTTGTTCTTTCGCTGGTTGAGCAATATGCGCAAAAGTACAATGTGCCGTAATCTTATCGGAGAATTCAGGTACATTGAAGTAAAATTAAACATCGCTGAATCTTGTACTAACATTGCATCCCTGTACTCTGAACCGTATCTTGGTAATCCAATGTTTAATTGCGTCTGAGTTCTTTTAAACTTTTCCGACTGATTACATGAATCATATAGATTGAAAAAATCTGTAGGGCTTAAATGCGGTGTGATTTTTGAAACAATTACATGATTATCTAAGATAGCTTTGGTCAAGGGTGGCAGAATGTAGCGCGGCATAAATCTTTCTGGAGGAATCGGAATTTCCACCAACGGTTTGATTTTCATGCGGTAATCTACACCATTAATGGAACAACATAATTCTTTCTTACATGCAAGAATTTGAATGAGCGCAGAGGATTCGATATCCAACGTGTTAATATTAGCAGAGGTAGCATTCACAGTGTGACTAATAGCAGTCAAAGTGTACTTTACAAAATATTTATCTAAGGCCGCTTGAATTTGAGCCCGCGTGCCTCTTCTAGGCATGTGATACATAAACAACTTTAAAATTGGTTGCTCATATTCATCAATTAATTGCGGTACTTTAATTACTATTGCCACCTCTGGCTGACTAAACGCAAATTTCGTTTGACGGAGAATTGCATTCTCACGCTTCTCTATCTGCACTTTTGCCCATTGTCGAAAATCTT
>JAJGQD010000268.1:0-22513 GCA_020882685.1 Aphelinus atriplicis
TTAAAAAAAATCGTACGAGGCTGTACATTTATATTCTAATTCATTTTTTTAAGGCGGTTTCAATGACGTATCGACCACCCCGGAAAAAACATTTTTTAGAACGTACTTGGGATTTTTTTTCTCGGCTCCTAGAAATCTAATCGCAAAACCGATACGTACGTTTGTGGACATTATATTGAGGAACCCACAAAAAAATTTTCAGCCCAAACCACTGGAAATAAGTCTCAATTATTCACCTCCTCCTGCATCACATTTCCACCTTCATTCTGCAACGTTATAAAGATATCCATTTGATTCACACAAAGTAATTAACATACATGCGATGTGTGCGTGGGAGGATGTGCGTGTGTGTGCGTGTGTGCGTGGAAGGATTCGTATGTGTATGCGCGTGTGGTGTGTTTGTGTGTGTGTTTGTGAGTGTGTGTGTGTGCGTGTACGTGGGAGGATGCGTGTGTGTGTGAGTGTGTGTGTGTGTGTGTGTGTGTGTGTGTGTGTGTGTGTGTGTGTGTGTGTGTGTGTGTGTGTGTGTGTGCGTGTGTGTGTGCGTGTGTGTGTGTGTGTGTGTGTGTGTGTGTGTGTGTGTGTGTGTGTGTGTGTGTGTGTGTGTGTGTGTGTGCGTGTGCGTGTGTGCGTGTGTGTGTGCGTGCATTGTGCACACATCGCATGTACGCTAATTACTTTGTGTGAATCAAATGGATATCTTTATGACGTTGCAGAATGAAGGTGGAAACGTGATGCAGGGGGAGATGAATAATTGAGACTTATCTTCAGTGGTTTGGGCTGGAAATTTTTTTGAGGGTTTCTCAATACAATGTCCACAAACGTACGTATCGGTTCTGCGATTAGACTTCTAGGAGACGAGAAAAAAAATCTAAAAAATTTTTTTTCCGGGGTGGTCGATACGTCATTGAATCCGCCGTAAAAAAATGAATTAGAATATAAATTTACAACCTCGTACGATTTTTTTTTAACCATGTTGAAATTTAGGGAGGCTACCGCCTTAATAAAGAATCAAAAATAATCTTGAATGGACGAATTTAAGGAATAGCAAGAAGGTTAGCCTATTTCAATCAACTTTTCAAAATCATAACTGCCCTGGCGACGTCCACCACGTTCGTTTCACTACACACACGCGTCCCGAATTCGTTTTTGACAACATATAGTATAAATCAGGTGGTGGTCAAGCCATTATATACAGCTCGTTTGCGGTTTAACCTCGCACCTAGAAATTTTTTTTTTAAACCTCTGTCCTGCAGTTTTGCAATGGTTACCAGCAAAACCTGCATTCAGTTGCGTTTAATTACGTCAGAAAAGATTTGCGAGAATTGACGTTGTTATTTGGGTATAGGAGGTATAAGTCGACGAGCAGACGACAGACACTCTGAACCTCTCGCAAAATCTCGCACAGAAAATTTTTCCCACCACTGACGTATATTACGTGAGAGCGGTTCGAGGCCTATTGCGAGCGTGGTTCTCAACGAAACGTAAACGTATATTACGTCCAGCCTCGTATCCTCGTATATATATATATATACGTCCAACATACATATATGTATATTGATCTCAGCTGTGAACTGTGAGATCTGCATCTGCTCGAGTTAGTTGCAGGTTATAGTTTGCGCGGTCTGGCGCAGTCCAACGGAACAACATTAAAATCGTCAGTATATATAAAAATGTTCCCCACGGGGTCAGGCTCTCCCCCGTCTACCACCTACGTCACCTGAATATTGTTGGGCAAACTTGAAGATTAGCAAAAAAGTTGCATCTCAGTTAGGTGCTGACTCGTATCTCTTAATTCAGATTCAAAGAGTAAACGGTATGTATGTTAAAAATTCATTAACTCAGATAAATTTTTTCTTGTTAAATGTTGGTTGGATATGCTTCAAATCTTGTTTACAGACGCATGAAGATGCTGAATCATTACGTTCTTCGGTTGTGCCATTAGAAGAATAAATAAAAGCATTGAAAGAAAATCTAAGAACAACAGACGATGAATTACAGAAATACAAAGAAAAAGAGGAATAGTTGCACTATAAGCAATTGAAGGCAAAAGAAGTGGTTCTTGGGAAAATACGTGTGATTTAATTATGAAGCTCAACTCCAAAGAATGCGAATGGAAACCAGAGAACTTAGTAAGAATGTACATTTGTCGTAAAATCAACCCATGATATTTAGAATTTGGCTGTGGAACTTCTAGAGAGATGCGCCAAGATCACTCCGCCAATCAATGAAGGCATTGATAATGATGATTCAAAGGTCGATTATATGAAGATTGATGATACAAAGGTCGATGAACAAAGATTGATGATGCAAAGAATACTATTGGAGGGGAGCGACCATCTCCCATAGGTGAAGAAAATTTTGAAGAAGGTAGTGATATTAAACAAGGTGAACTCTTGGCAGTTAAAGAAGGTGAACTCTTGGCAGCCAAATTTGATAAAGATCAACTGTGATATAGCTGGTTTATTGCCATTAGTGTTTCCAACTAAAGAGTTATGTGGAAGAACTATTGTTCGGTAGGAAAATCATGAGGATGCTCAGTGGCATCCGCGCCTTTGTATCTGAGCATGAGCAGCCTATCATCGGCACGTATACTCAATCTGAAAGGTATGATAATGATTCCACAGAGATTTGTTCAGGTATCTTCTGTAATGCGCTTTGTAAAACTCAAATTAGTGTAGAACTAGAAGAAAATCTGACTTATCAAAGTAGGGGTAAAGAGACTGATATTGTTAACGAAGCCCAAGTAGATACTAATAATGAATTAATTAATGAGTTGATGAACGTTCATGGAATGAAATATTTTTTATGTAATGAAGAGGAAATAGTTCCAGGATCAATATGCTGAGGGTTCTCTGTTGGTGAAATTGATAGATATCATTCAGTCTTATGCAGGTCTTTTGATGACCAACTTGTTTCTGGAAGTTTCAATAAAGGTGAAATGAGACAGATCGAAACCTCCATGGAGGAACAACCCATAACGTTTGCACAACAGATTGTGTCCATGAGCTGGAAAATGTTCCCCACGGTCAGGCTCTCCCCCATCTACTACGAGTCACCTGGAATATTGGGCCAACCTACATTCAAAAATCGAAGTCCAGTCATCAATCATGGTAGGAAATCATAATTTAATGGTAATTTAAGGTTACAAATTATGCAAAATTCAACCTCTGACATGTTTCAAATTTTTTCATGTACAATGAAGATGCTGAATCGACAAAAAGCAAAATTGTAGACATTGCAGTCAAATCTTCTGTCAGTCGTGCCTGAATAATATTGTGCCAAATTGGACCAAGGCAAAGGCCATCAAGACTTTGCAATGTTTGTCACACGCTGCTGGTGCAAGAGACAGCTCCATATTTTAGCTGATTACAAAAAAACGAAGAACTCTCAATGTGATTATCTTTCTTAGATTACACAATCAGTGCAATACCAATTTAGAAAGAATAGACAGTATACCGGTATGAAAAGGTTCTTACAAAAATGACTTTTCAAGTATTTTTCATTAGTGATTTTATTCGTTAACTAAATCATATTATCCAATGTGATGTGCTAAGGGGTTACAGGCTGCTATGAGGAACATAGTTCAAAAATTTTTCCAACCTGTACAGATTTGTAAAAATTTTGATGAAAAAAGAGTATATCTGTAACTCGATAGAAGTATAAAAAAAGAAGAACTTGATAGTGTATAAAAGTGAACGTTAACCCTGGTTACATTTAACAGAGTCAAGTGCTAAAAGAGGGTAATTGTCAAGCATTTGTAAATATGAGACTGTACTAAATTAAGTTGAATGGCGTTTGAAAAATTAAAGCTTTTGAATGTACATACTCTGATTTAATTGAATTACAAACACTTATTTAAATAAGAAAATTGGATTTTATTTTTGTTATTGTTACACTTCCTAATTTTTATTGTTCTCTGTTAGTCAGTCGTGCCTGAATAATATTGTGAAAAGGGGACCAAAGCGAAAACCATCCAGACTTTGTAATGTTTGTCACACGCTGCTGGTGCAAGAGACAGCTCCATATTCCAGCTGAGACCCTCCTTCAATTACAAAAAAACAAAGAACTCTCAATGTGATTATCTTTTTTAGATTACAGAATCAGTGCAATACCAATTCAGAAAAAATAACAGTATACCGGTATGAAAGGGTTCTTACGAAAATAACTTTTCAAGTATTTTCACTTGAATTAATTAGTGATTCTATTCATTAACTAAATCTTATTATCCAATGTGATGTGCTAAGGGGTTACAGGCTGCTATGAGGAACATAGTTCAAAAGTTTTTCCAACCTGTACAGTGAATGATGAATCAAGTTTGTGAAAATTTGGATGAAAAAAGAGTATATTTGTAACTCGATAGAAGTATAAAAGTGATAGAACTTGATAGTGTATAAAAGTGAAGGTTAACCCTGGTTACATTTAACAGAGTCAAGTGATAAAAGAGAGTAATTGTCAAGTATTTGTAAATATGAGACTGTACTAATTCAAGTTGAATGTCGTTTGAAAAATTGAAGATTTGAATGTACATACTCTGATTTAATTGTACATAGGAAATTTTCAAATTTTACCATAAGTTTGTGAAAATTTGGATGAAAAAAGAGTATATCTGTAACTCGATAGAAGTATAAAAGTGATAGAACTCGATAGTGTATAAAAGTGAAAGTTAACCCTGGTTACATTTAACAGAGTCAAGTGATAAAAGAAAGTAATTGTCAAGTATTTGTAAATTTTTCAGTTTTTTAAACATTTTATTTTGTGTTTATATATAATTAAATGATCTTAGAAACATTCTTCTCTCAATAGTGCAATTCCTGTAGGATTTGATTCAATTACCAATTAGCTTTGTATATGAGAGTATGAACTCATTTTCGAGTAACCGGCCAAGTACCATGGCTCGCCTGTAGATGGCGAGGCGTTGAGTCGCGCGTGTATAAGGTATAGCGCGGCGCTCTCTCGCAAGAGAGTCGGCGTTCTACCGTCTATATAAGAGAGCTTGGACAAGAGACCAACTTGCGCCTTCTGGTGCCTTCGCGGTTAATCCCAGTCTCCAATTTGGTCATTCCATATTGGAGCACACTTTTTTGAATAATATTCCGTGACTCAGAAGTAATATGGCCGGTAGACTATCAAATTAAGACGGACCCAAGTCGTACGCAGAATCAGTTTGCCAATAAGCCTAACACTGGCAGAAAGTAAAGTTGGACTTAAAACTGCCGGAGAATCAACATGTTAACATACCCCAATGAAGATAGCTCTGGTATCCAAAATATATACCTCCCATAAAACCATTCTTTACTTCTAAACTGTTCGGGTGTTCGAGCAAAGTAGTCCCTCTCTGGTGGATGTTTTCGGTACCTCTGTAAAGTATAATAAAACAAAGTATTCTAACCTCACATAAACACAAGTCCAAAATAGTGGACCCACAAAGTAAAGATATATAATAGTCAAGTATTCCAATTCACTTTTAACCAAGTCCTAAATGTCTGAAGTGCAAACTATTCATTGTTATAAAACTGTACGAATTGTTTTTTTCTTATTCATCCTTGAATTTGAATTTCCTATCTCAGACCACGTGACTTTATTATACTTTACAACTGCAACAGCACTGTTTCCTGGTGGAACTCGGACACCCGAATAGTTATACCTTTCTTTAAAAAGGTTCACTACTCTTCCATCTGGAATATATTGTCAAAGCAATATCGTTTTGTTTTAGTTGTATTCAGTATAATAAATTGCATATAAAGCAATATCGAATCCAGTTATACATTTCAGATGATTTTGTCAACGGTGATCCGAGAAGGCATTACATGCCGAATATCTAACTAGATCACAAATTTACGCCAAGTAATAACTCATATATATTCTCAGAGGTATAGAACAAAAATTATATAAATGGTTTAAATAAGATGAAATACACCATGAGCAGATTTATTTTTCATGATTAAAAATTTACCTTTGAAAAAGGTCTACGTTGCCGACTAGTATGTTCCGTATTCTGTGGTTCGTTGTTGAATAAATGCCTAAGCGACTAAATTTTTTTGAGTGGGTAAAAATTGCAAGATGTCTTCTCAATCTTATTCTATTTCAATGCATCTAAGATAATAATTACAGAATATGAAGCCTTCTTTCTGCTTCATGTTTCTCTGTTACGGATTCCGAACTGATTAATTTCATACAAAGTAATATCAAGTATCAAGTATAGTAATATAATTCATAAAAACGTATTTATGAATATGATATACGCATATTCACAAATACGAAATCAAATATATGTAAGATCATATTATTCAAATCTAATATGTTATTTTGAAAAGGGTTGACGAATTTCTCACAACATCTAGTTTTTTCGTTACTAATGAGACGAATTTCATCTCCTCATATTATTTCGAATTTTGATTGGATCGAAAAACAAAAAATATTACCTAATTAATTTTGCACGTTCTTTCGATTTCCTACGATAAAAAACTAGCGTATTCGTCCCAATTACAGATGTATGATTACAATAGACATTTTTACTCGCACACTATCGTTATATATTTCAGTTCATTTTGTCAATTATGACTCAAGAAAGTAATGAAATCTAAAATCGAATGCCAAGTATCCTACTACTCAACATATTTTTTTGCAAATTACATTCACAATCAATTGTATGTTGAGTAAAAATCTAAATGGTAGAAATCAAATAAAATACTCCTCGAGCAATTTTTCTTTTTCATAGTAAAAAATAGACCTTTAAAAAAGGTATAGCGTGGACGACAAGTATGTTCCGTATCCGTTGGTTCGCTGTTGGATAAACTTTAATTCTACTCAATTTCTTTAAGTAGAAAGAAATTTGAAAATGTCTCGTCAATTTCAGTCCATTCAAATGAATATAAGATATTATTGAATAAATTCTTAGGAGAATAAATTTTTTGATGCAAAAAGAAATTTGGAAATGTCTGTTTAATCTCAGTCCATCCAAATGCATGTAAAATTAATATGATTCAAATCTAATATATTTTTTGGAAATAGAGATCTACCACTTCAATAGACATATTTACCAAAACGCTATCGTTATATATATTCCAGTCCATTTTTTCAATGATGACATGAGAAAGTTGCGAAATCTAGCATCAACTGACAAGTATCCAACTAATGTGATTAGCCTTATATAGAACTAATATTTTTTCAAAGTATACCTTAAAGCAATTGTTGCACGAACTGTTATCAAATGTCAATGCACTCCAGATCAATTCATCTATGTTCCGATAGAATGTACTGAAATCAAAAATCCATGTCAAGTAGTTACATACATTTCAAATACATCTACCAACGTTGAGATAGAAAGTACTAAAATCACAATTGTATGTTAAGTAGTACCACTTTGTAAGGGTTCAGTATTAAATTGATAATAATTTGGAATCAAATAAAATACTCCATAATCGAAATTATCTTTCTCACAGTACAGCTGACGTTATTCTACTAGAATCTCAAATGAAATCTCATGAATGGAACTTTTACATTACAATTCTTAACGTTTGAATGTTACAATTGTACATCATGATATTATTTTCACTCTTCAATTTATGTACATATGTACAAATGTATGATGATATAAATAGCCGATGGCCGTAGCAGACTACAGCAGAGGTACATCTTGTATATATATATATATATATATATATATATATATATATATATATATATATATATATATATGAAAAAGTTCGAGTCGATGCGAGATATCTCGCAGTCGATGATCGTATTCGAGATTTACTGGAGAAGAATTGGAACGAAAATATTTTCTGAATTTAATTTTTTAACTTTAACCTACAAATCAGGCCTCTTTACAAAAAAAACGTATCTCTCGGGAGACAAATCAAGCTATAAAGTGGAGGAATTTTGATTTTTATGAGCAATCTACAATATTATCAGACCGAATTGAGCCTATCTGGGTTATTTCGTGAAATTGAAAAATCCATGACCCAATCTTATCACGGAACGCGGTAGTGTTCCATGCGTCAAGCAGAAGACACCGCAACTATATAATGTTTGAGATCGCACGCTCGATTTTTGCATTGGCATTAATTTAGCCAAAACGACTGTTTTTGGATGCGAAACATGATTTCATGATCATATAGCATCCCATTTGAGCGATTGACAAAAAGAAATACTCAAAAACTCGTTCGCAATAATGAGTTTGGAGTGCCGTGTCAAGCGATCTACTAGTTTTTTCTCCCGACGAGATTTTGTTCAGATCAATTTTTCTTATTACCATGAAGTAAGCCGCGGTAGCCTGATAAAGCAGCTATGTTCACGCATACCTAACACGTTTACATGCTCTTGCTTCCCGCGTAGATTTGAAACCATGGGATTGAAAGTAAATTGTTAATGTATTATAGTTAGAAAGAATATGGCAAAACTATTGACCGTGTCCCATAGATCCAACGAAAAGTAATGCAGATTTTTTCAAACTTACAGAAGATAAGACAAGACATATAAAAATTCATTCCTTGTTTTTTTTTTATAATTGATTTTACACGGGCAAATGGTAGTTTAGGATGCCGATGTCGGCGTGTCGACTTAAGTTTTATTTGAATAAGCATATATCCTAAAACCCGATAATATCCAAGTAGCTAGTGTCGCAGAAGGCAGCGTCCCGAGGGTGCGCTCCTCGTATTTTGGCTTGGAAAAGCTGACCCTGGACCCGAACGATGTCCAGGTAGCCAGGGTACCCGATGACGGTGTTCCAAGGGTGCGCTCCTGGTATTTTGGTTGGAGTACCTGACCCTGGACCCGAACGATGTCCAGGTAGCCAGGGTACCCGATGACGGTGTTCCAAAGGTGCGCTCCTGGAATTTTCGCTTGAAGCAGCTGACCCTGGACCCGAACGATGTCCAGGTAGCCAGGGTACCCGATGACGGTGTTCCAAGGGTGCGCTCCTCGTATTTTGACTTGGAAAAGCTGACCCTGGACCCGAACGATGTCCAGGTAGTCAGGGTACCCGATGACGGTGTTCCAAGGATGCGCTCCTGGAATTTTCGCTTGAAGCAGCTGACCCTGGACCCGAACGATGTCCAGGTAGCCAGGGTACCCGATGACGGTGTTCCAAGGGTGCGCTCCTGGTATTTTTGGTTGGAGTACCTGACCCTGGACCCGAACGATGTCCAGGTAGTCAGGGTACCCGATGACGGTGTTCCAAGGGTGCGCTCCTGGTATTTTTGGTTGGAGTGCCTGACCCTGGACCCGCACGATGTCCAGGTAGCCAGGAACCCGATGACGGTGTTCCAAGGGTGCGCTCCTGGTATTTTTGGTTGGAGTGCCTGACCCTGGACCCGCACGATGTCCAGGTAGTCAGGGTACCCGATGACGGTGTTTCAAGTGTGGGCTCCTGGTATTTTTCGTTGGAGGACCTGACCCTAGACCCGAACGAAGTCCAGATAGTCAGGGTTCCCGATGACGGTGTTCCAAGGGTGCGCTCCTGGAATTTTCGCTTGAAGCAGCTGACCCTGGATCCGAACAAAGTCCAGGTAGTCAGAGAACCCGATGATGGTGTTCCAATGGTGCGCTCCTGGTATTTTTCGTTGGAGGACCTGACCCTAGACCCGAACGAAGTCCAGATAGTCAGGGTTCCCGATGACGGAGTTCCAATGGTGCGCTCCTGGTATTTTTGGTTGGAGTGCCTGACCCTGGACCCGCACGATGTCCAGGTAGCCAGGAACCCGATGACGGTGTTCCAAGGGTGCGCTCCTGGTATTTTTGGTTGGAGTGCCTGACCCTGGACCCGAACGATGTCCAGGTAGTCAGGGTACCCGATGACGGTGTTCCAAGGGTGCGCTCCTGGTATTTTTGGTTGGAGTACCTGTCCCTGGACCCGAACGATGTCCAGGTAGTCAGGGTACCCGATGACAGTGTTTCAAGTGTGGGCTCCTGGTATTTTTCGTTGGAGGACCTGACCCTAGACCCGAACGAAGTCCAGGTAGTCAGAGAACCCGATGATGGTGTTCCAATGGTGCGCTCCTGGTATTTTTCGTTGGAGGACCTGACCCTAGACCCGAACGAAGTCCAGATAGTCAGGGTTCCCGATGACGGAGTTCCAAGGGTGCGCTCCTGGAATTTTCGCTTGAAGCAGCTGACCCTGGACCCTAACAAAGTCCAGGTAGTCAGGGAACCCGATGATGGTGTTCCAATGGTGCGCTCCTGGTATTTTTGGTTGGAGTACCTGACTCTAGACCCGAACGATGTCCAGGTAGCTAGGGTACCCGATGACGGTGTTCCAAGGGTGCGCTCCTGGTATTTTTGGTTGGAGTGCCTGACCCTGGACCCGCACGATGTCCAGGTAGCCAGGGTACCCGATGACAGTGTTCCAAGGGTGCGCTCCTGGTATTTTTGGTTGGAGTGCCTGACCCTGGACCCGAACGATGTCCAGGTAGTCAGGGTACCCGATGACGGTGTTCCAAGGGTGCGCTCCTGGTATTTCTGGTTGGAGTACCTGTCCCTGGACCCGAACGATGTCCAGGTAGTCAGGGTACCCGATGACAGTGTTTCAAGTGTGGGCTCCTGGTATTTTTCGTTGGAGGACCTGACCCTAGACCCGAACGAAGTCCAGATAGTCAGGGTTCCCGATGACGGATTTCCAAGGGTGCGCTCCTGGAATTTTCGCTTGAAGCAGCTGACCCTGGACCCGAACAAAGTCCAGGTAGTCAGGGAACCCGATAATGGTGTTCCAATGGTGCGCTCCTGGTATTTTTGGTTGGAGTACCTGACTCTAGACCCGAACGATGTCCAGGTAGCTAGGGTACCCGATGACGGTGTTCCAAGTAGCTGACTCTGGACCTTAATGATGTCCAGGTAGTCAAAGTAGTCAGCTTCCTCAAACAAAAATACCAGAAGCGCATCCTCAGGACACTGTCATCAGCGACCCTAGCCACCTGGACATTATCTGATATCAGGTTATATCCTTATTCAAATATTCAGTCGACACGCCGACATCGTCATCCTAAACCACCATTTGCCTATGTAAAAATAGTTAGAAGAAAACATGGGATAAATTTTGATGTCTTGTCTTAAATTCAGATAATAGATTAATTATTTTCTACTGATTACATATATTTATTTTGTGTATCGCTCATCCATATAAATATTTGCATTTTGGAAAAATATCTATTTAATTTTATTACTGACGCTAATGCATATACATTTTATTGATTATTATTTTCATAATATATTATACTCCGCAAAAAGAATTGAAATCCTCAAAAAAACCTTTTTTAGATAAAGTAAAAATGTTGCGTCAAGCATGTGGCAGAACTAGTTTATCTCTTATATTGCTTAAAAAAAAATGAAATCCATAATAGACACATGGGTCAATTTATTATTTCATCAGTATTCATTCTGATTAATTCCTCATATAGTTGGAGTATTACGTATTCTTATTACAGTTTAGATACTATAGGAGACGTTGTCAACTTTAACTAACCAATTACGGAAAAACTTACCAGAATGCTCTTAGGTACCTCATCAATTATTTGAAGAACTAATGACGAACCAAATTGACGCCACTTGGTAGGATCGAATATCTTTGAATGCCTTATTAAACTGACATATAATATTCTTCATTACCTATTTATTTCATTACCTATTTATTTCTAGTTAAACGGTTTCACAACCTCTCCTCAATCGTTTGATTTATTTCAAATATATTTTTGTATCGTAATTGCAATGCAGTTAATCCTATAATTCAGATAGACTTTATATATTCTTCTATTATCAATACTTTCATTGTCTTTCAAAGAGACAAATATTAATAATTCAAACTATTGATCATATGTCTCAGTAAATTATAAATATTTCTATAATATTTCTATGATAATTTTCACATCCAGTGATTTAGTGAAATATTATTATTCTTAAGACGTTAAAAATGCCTACCAAGTGGCGTCAATTTGGTTCGTCATTAGTTCTTCAAATAATTGATGAGGTACCTAAGAGCATTCTGGTAAGTTTTTTCGTAATTGGTTAGTTAAAGTTGACAACGTCTCCTATTGTATCTAAACTGTAATAAGAATACGTAATACTCCAACTATATGAGGAATTAATCAGAATGAATACTGATGAAATAATAAATTGACTCATGTGTCTATTATGGATTTCATTTTTTTTTTAAGCAATATAAGAGATAAACTAGTTCTGCCACATGCTTGACGCAACATTTTTACTTTTCCTAAAAAAGGTTTTTTTGAGGATTTTATAAGCGTCACACTGCCACCAGCTAGCTTCACTCGCCAGACGGTGGCATTAGCGTGCCACTGGATCACGTATTCCCTAGCGAACAATTATGGTTGCATTGCATGTGGATTTTCATAACTTCGTTCATACCTTCATGCGCTCGTGCCCGCTGGCTATTCACAGAATTATGTGTGTATATGTGCATTCGCAGTGATTTTACTCTGTTTACCCGCTTATCACACCTGTATGGCATCAAGATAAGAAGAGAAATTAGTGCGTAGGAAGGCATCGCTTTCTCGCCCATTTTAGTTTATATGTTCTGAAATATTTGGTCGTATTTGCTTCTCGCTGGTCGAGCGCCCGCTGGCTGCTCGTCAACTCATACGTGCTAGAAAGCAAATCGCCGCCTCCGAGCAAAAAGGGGCCAACTCAGCGTTCCGAAGAAGAAAGGGCCAACTCGCAGTCCGTGTAAAAAGGGGCCAACTCGCCGTCCGTGCAAGAAGGGGCCAACTCACCGTCCGTGCAAAAAGGGGCCAACTCAGGCGAGTTTTGAATTTCACATAAAATTCAGTTCACGAATCTCTTGAGAAGTCTTATGCACACTATGTGATAGCCGTAGTGAGTCTCTTTCAATGATTAGGTGATTTTCACGTAATTTACATGTCATCAGAATGTAATATGTCAAGTTAACTATTTACGTTAAACGGCTTTTGCTCGATGGTTTCGTTTAGAAATTGGTATGCATATGTTTTTGAGGTCGCTCATAGTGGATCCGGCCTGAAATTCCAAAAATTCAAATTAGAGCCTCTAAGATAACCTGATAAAAATTTGGGAGAAAATTGAATTTTGTTGAAAATTGGTATACATGGGTTTTTGAGGACGCTGATTACAAGTCCGGCCTCAGATTTTGAGAATTCGAATTACATCAAGCCTCTAAGATCACCTGACAAAAATTTGGAAAAAAATTGAATTTTGTCGAAAATTGGTATACATGGGTTTTTGAGGTCGCTGATTACGAATCCGGCCTCAGATTTCGAAAATTAATATTAGAGCCTCTAAGATCACCTGATAAAAATTTGGAAAAAAATTGAATTTTGTTGAAAATTGGTATACATGGGTTATTGAAGTTGCTGATCACAAATCTGGCCTCAAATTTTGAAAATACAAATTAGAGTTTCTAAGATCACTTGACAAAAATTTGGAAAAAAAATGAATTCTGTTGAAAAGTGGTAGACATGGGTTTTTGAGGTCGCTGATTACGAATCCGGCCTCGGATTTGAAAAATTCTAGTTAGAGCCTCAAAGATTAGCGACCGAAATATTGAAAAGATACTGTATTTTATATGAAAACTAGCAATGATCTCTCACTCGCTGTCGCTCGCCCGAGTCTTTCGAGTGGATTTTAATTGAAGAATGTACAAAATCTATACTATAATATAAAGTTAATCCTCCGGTAATTTTCATGTAAAGGAATTTTTATGAAGGGGTCGATTTGCATGAAAACGGATAAGACGGATCGAAAGGAAATTGCCTGCGCTTTCAGGTATCGTATTGAAATTTTTGAAAAAAATCGATGCGTGGGCGTTAAAAATGGGAAAATGCATATGATGTAATTTCGAGTATTTCCGATCGGAAGAGTATCGAATGGGCTTCCTTATCCATGATTGGAATTTGAAAAAATCGATGCGTGGGCGTGGAATATGGAAAAAAAACTCATTTTAAGAAAAAGGTACAAGATTGATCGTTAAAAAAATCGTTCAATCTGCGCCACGATGGAAATTCGAATCAGACAGATCGATAGAGCTCATTGAGCATTTTTATTTTTCATCGTCAAAAACTGAAATATGATGATGCGTGGGCGTGGAATCCGTTCTTGAAAATTGATGGTTAACTTTGTGATTTTTATGCGTTCAGAGAAATACGTGAAATCATGATATAGTGTAATTTCGAGTATTTCCGATCGGAAGAGTATCGCATGGGCTTACTTATCCATGATTGGAATTTTAAAAAAATCGATGCGTGGGCGTGAAATATGGGGAAAAACTCATTTTAAGAAAAAGGTACAAGATTGATCGTTAAAAAAATCGTTCAATCTGCGCCACGATGGAAATTCGAATCAGACAGATGGATAGAGCTCATTGAGCATTTTTATTTTTTATCGTGAAAAACTGAAATATGAGGATGCGTGGGCGTGAAATCCGTTCTTGAAAATTGATGGTTAATTGATTTTTATGCGTTCAGAGAAATACGTGAAATCATAATATGGTGTAATTTCGAGTATGTCCGATCGGAAGAGTATCGAATGGGCTTCCTTATCCATGATTGGAATTTCGAAAAAATCGATGCGTGGGCGTGAAATATGGAAAAAAACTCATTTTAAGAATCTATATCTATACCATAATATAAAGTTAATCCCCGGTAATTTTCATGTAAAGAAATTTTTATGAAGGGGTCGATTTGCATGAAAACGGATAAGACGGATCGAAAGGAAATTGCCTGCGCTTTCAGGTATCGTATTGAAATTTTTGAAAAAAATCGATGCGTGGGCGTTAAAAATGGGAAAATGCATATTGTGTTTTTTTTCTTAGCCGATAAACCATAGAAAAAAACTATGGAATAATTGTACGATGAAAATTTGGGTCTGACTGATCGATAGATCTTTGGAAGGGCTTTAGTGTTTCATGGTTGAAACTTTGGAAAAATTGATGTGTGGGCGTGAAATATGGAAAAAACTGATGTTTGGCAAGATGTCCTCATGAATCATTAAAAAAGTACATGAATCAGCGTCGTGATGAAAATTCTGATAATACGGATCGATGGAGCTCATTGAGCATTTTTATTTTTCATCTTGAAAAACTGAAATATGACGATGCGTGGGCGTGAAATCCGTTCTTGAAAATTGATGGTTAACTTTGTGATTTTTATGCGTTCAGAGAAATACGTGAAATCATGATATGATGTAATTTCGAGTATTTCCGATCGGAAGAGTATCGAATGGGCTTCCTTATCCATGATTGGAATTTGAAAAAATCGATGCGTGGGCGTGGAATATGGAAAAAAACTCATTTTAAGAAAAAGGTACAAGATTGATCGTTAAAAAAATCGTTCAATCTGCGCCACGATGGAAATTCGAATCAGACAGATCGATAGAGCTCATTGAGCATTTTTATTTTTCATCGTCAAAAACTGAAATATGATGATGCGTGGGCGTGGAATCCGTTCTTGAAAATTGATGGTTAACTTTGTGATTTTTATGCGTTCAGAGAAATACGTGAAATCATGATATAGTGTAATTTCGAGTATTTCCGATCGGAAGAGTATCGCATGGGCTTACTTATCCATGATTGGAATTTTAAAAAAATCGATGCGTGGGCGTGAAATATGGGAAAAAACTCATTTTAAGAAAAAGGTACAAGATTGATCGTTAAAAAAATCGTTCAATCTGCGCCACGATGGAAATTCGAATCAGACAGATCGATAGAGCTCATTGAGCATTTTTATTTTTTATCGTGAAAAACTGAAATATGAGGATGCGTGGGCGTGAAATCCGTTCTTGAAAATTGATGGTTAATTGATTTTTATGCGTTCAGAGAAATACGTGAAATCATAATATGGTGTAATTTCGAGTATGTCCGATCGGAAGAGTATCGAATGGGCTTTCCTTATCCATGATTGGAATTTCGAAAAAATCGATGCGTGGGCGTGAAATATGGAAAAAACTCATTTTAAGAATCTATATCTATACCATAATATAAAGTTAATCCCCCGGTAATTTTCATGTAAAGAAATTTTTATGAAGGGGTCGATTTGCATGAAAACGGATAAGACGGATCGAAAGGAAATTGCCTGCGCTTTCAGGTATCGTATTGAAATTTTTGAAAAAATCGATGCGTGGGCGTTAAAAATGGGAAAATGCATATGATGTAATTTCGAGTATTTCCGATCGGAAGAGTATCGAATGGGCTTCCTTATCCATGATTGGAATTTGAAAAAATCGATGCGTGGGCGTGGAATATGGAAAAAAACTCATTTTAAGAAAAAGGTACAAGATTGATCGTTAAAAAAATCGTTCAATCTGCGCCACGATGGAAATTCGAATCAGACAGATCGATAGAGCTCATTGAGCATTTTTATTTTTCATCGTCAAAAACTGAAATATGATGATGCGTGGGCGTGGAATCCGTTCTTGAAAATTGATGGTTAACTTTGTGATTTTTATGCGTTCAGAGAAATACGTGAAATCATGATATAGTGTAATTTCGAGTATTTCCGATCGGAAGAGTATCGCATGGGCTTACTTATCCATGATTGGAATTTTAAAAAAATCGATGCGTGGGCGTGAAATATGGGAAAAACTCATTTTAAGAAAAAGGTACAAGATTGATCGTTAAAAAAATCGTTCAATCTGCGCCACGATGGAAATTCGAATCAGACAGATGGATAGAGCTCATTGAGCATTTTTATTTTTTATCGTGAAAAACTGAAATATGAGGATGCGTGGGCGTGAAATCCGTTCTTGAAAATTGATGGTTAATTGATTTTTATGCGTTCAGAGAAATACGTGAAATCATAATATGGTGTAATTTCGAGTATGTCCGATCGGAAGAGTATCGAATGGGCTTCCTTATCCATGATTGGAATTTCGAAAAAATCGATGCGTGGGCGTGAAATATGGAAAAAACTCATTTTAAGAATCTATATCTATACCATAATATAAAGTTAATCCCCCGGTAATTTTCATGTAAAGAAATTTTTATGAAGGGGTCGATTTGCATGAAAACGGATAAGACGGATCGAAAGGAAATTGCCTGCGCTTTCAGGTATCGTATTGAAATTTTTGAAAAAATCGATGCGTGGGCGTTAAAAATGGGAAAATGCATATTGTGTTTTTTTTCTTAGCCGATAAACCATAGAAAAAAACTATGGAATAATTGTACGATGAAAATTTGGGTCTGACTGATCGATAGATCTTTGGAAGGGCTTTAGTGTTTCATGGTTGAAACTTTGGAAAAATTGATGTGTGGGCGTGAAATATGGAAAAAACTGATGTTTGGCAAGATGTGCCTCATGAATCATTAAAAAAGTACATGAATCAGCGTCGTGATGAAAATTCTGATAATACGGATCGATGGAGCTCATTGAGCATTTTTATTTTTCATCTTGAAAAACTGAAATATGACGATGCGTGGGCGTGAAATCCGTTCTTGAAAATTGATGGTTAACTTTGTGATTTTTATGCGTTCAGAGAAATACGTGAAATCATGATATGATGTAATTTCGAGTATTTCCGATCGGAAGAGTATCGAATGGGCTTCCTTATCCATGATTGGAATTTGAAAAAATCGATGCGTGGGCGTGGAATATGGAAAAAAACTCATTTTAAGAAAAAGGTACAAGATTGATCGTTAAAAAAATCGTTCAATCTGCGCCACGATGGAAATTCGAATCAGACAGATCGATAGAGCTCATTGAGCATTTCTATTTTTCATCGTCAAAAACTGAAATATGATGATGCGTGGGCGTGGAATCCGTTCTTGAAAATTGATGGTTAACTTTGTGATTTTTATGCGTTCAGAGAAATACGTGAAATCATGATATAGTGTAATTTCGAGTATTTCCGATCGGAAGAGTATCGCATGGGCTTACTTATCCATGATTGGAATTTTAAAAAAATCGATGCGTGGGCGTGAAATATGGGAAAAACTCATTTTAAGAAAAAGGTACAAGATTGATCGTTAAAAAAATCGTTCAATCTGCGCCACGATGGAAATTCGAATCAGACAGATGGATAGAGCTCATTGAGCATTTTTATTTTTTATCGTGAAAAACTGAAATATGAGGATGCGTGGGCGTGAAATCCGTTCTTGAAAATTGATGGTTAATTGATTTTTATGCGTTCAGAGAAATACGTGAAATCATAATATGGTGTAATTTCGAGTATGTCCGATCGGAAGAGTATCGAATGGGCTTCCTTATCCATGATTGGAATTTCGAAAAAATCGATGCGTGGGCGTGAAATATGGAAAAAACTCATTTTAAGAATCTATATCTATACCATAATATAAAGTTAATCCCCCGGTAATTTTCATGTAAAGAAATTTTTATGAAGGGGTCGATTTGCATGAAAACGGATAAGACGGATCGAAAGGAAATTGCCTGCGCTTTCAGGTATCGTATTTAAATTTTTGAAAAAATCGATGAGTGGGCGTTGAAAATGGGAAAATGCATATTGGGTTTTTTTTCTTAGCCGATAAACCATAGAAAAAAACCATGAAATAATTGTACGATGAAAATTTGGGTCTGACTGATCGATAGATCTTTGGAAGGGCTTTAGTGTTTCATGGTTGAAACTTTGGAAAAATTGATGCGTGGGCGTGAAATATGGAAAAAACTGATGTTTGGCAAGATGTGCCTCATGAATCATTAAAAAAGTACATGAATCAGCATCATGATGAAAATTCTGATAATACGGATCGATAGAGCTCATTGAGCATTTTTATTTTTCATCGTGAAAAACTGAAATATGACGATGCGTGGGCGTGGAATCCGTTCTTGAAAATTGATGGTTAACTTTGTGATTTTTATGCGTTCAGAGAAATACGTGAAATCATGATATGGTGTAATTTCGAGTATTTCCGATCGGAAGAGTATCGAATGGGCTTCCTTATCCATGATTGGAATTTTGAAAAAATCGATGCGTGGGCGTGAAATATGGAAAAAACTCATTCTAAGAAAAAGTTACAAGATTGATCGTCAAAAAAATCGTTCAATCTGCGCCACGATGGAAACTCGAATCAGACAGATCGATAGAGCTCATTGAGCATTTTTATTTTTCATCGTGAAAAACTGAAATATGACGATGCGTGGGCGTGGAATCCGTTCTTGAAAATTGATGGTTAACTTTGTGATTTTTATGCGTTCAGAGAAATACGTGAAATCATGATATGGTGTAATTTCGAGTATTTCCGATCGGAAGTGTATCGAATGGGCTTCCTTATCCATGATTGGAATTTTGAAAAAATCGATGCGTGGGCGTGCAATATGGAAAAAACTCATTTTAAGAAAAAGGTACAAGATTGATCGTTAAAAAAATCGTTCAATCTGCGCCACGATGGGAATTCGAATCAGACAGATGGATAGAGCTCATTGAGCATTTTTATTTTTTATCGTGAAAAACTGAAATATGAGGATGCGTGGGCGTGGAATCCGTTCTTGAAAATTGATGGTTAATTGATTTTTATGCGTTCAGAGAAATACGTGAAATCATAATATGGTGTAATTTCGAGTATGTCCGATCGGAAGAGTATCGAATGGGCTTCCTTATCCATGATTGGAATTTCGAAAAAATCGATGCGTGGGCGTGAAATATGGAAAAAACTCATTTTAAGAATCTATATCTATACCATAATATAAAGTTAATCCCCCGGTAATTTTCATGTAAAGAAATTTTTATGAAGGGGTCGATTTGCATGAAAACGGATAAGACGGATCGAAAGGAAATTGCCTGCGCTTTCAGGTATCGTATTTAAATTTTTGAAAAAATCGATGCGTGGGCGTTGAAAATGGGAAAATGCATATTGGGTTTTTTTTCTTAGCCGATAAACCATAGAAAAAAACCATGAAATAATTGTACGATGAAAATTTGGGTCTGACTGATCGATAGATCTTTGGAAGGGCTTTAGTGTTTCATGGTTGAAACTTTGGAAAAATTGATGCGTGGGCGTGAAATATGGAAAAAACTGATGTTTGGCAAGATGTGCCTCATGAATCATTAAAAAAGTACATGAATCAGCATCATGATGAAAATTCTGATAATACGGATCGATAGAGCTCATTGAGCATTTTTATTTTTCATCGTGAAAAACTGAAATATGACGATGCGTGGGCGTGGAATCCGTTCTTGAAAATTGATGGTTAACTTTGTGATTTTTATGCGTTCAGAGAAATACGTGAAATCATGATATGGTGTAATTTCGAGTATTTCCGATCGGAAGAGTATCGAATGGGCTTCCTTATCCATGATTGGAATTTTGAAAAAATCGATGCGTGGGCGTGAAATATGGAAAAAACTCATTCTAAGAAAAAGTTACAAGATTGATCGTTAAAAAAATCGTTCAATCTGCGCCACGATGGAAACTCGAATCAGACAGATCGATAGAGCTCATTGAGCATTTTTATTTTTCATCGTGAAAAACTGAAATATGACGATGCGTGGGCGTGTAATCCGTTCTTGAAAATTGATGGTTAACTTTGTGATTTTTATGCGTTCAGAGAAATACGTGAAATCATGATATGGTGTAATTTCGAGTATTTCCGATCGGAAGTGTATCGAATGGGCTTCCTTATCCATGATTGGAATTTTGAAAAAATCGATGCGTGGGCGTGCAATATGGAAAAAACTCATTTTAAGAAAAAGGTACAAGATTGATCGTTAAAAAAATCGTTCAATCTGCGCCACGATGGGAATTCGAATCAGACAGATGGATAGAGCTCATTGAGCATTTTTATTTTTTATCGTGAAAAACTGAAATATGAGGATGCGTGGGCGTGGAATCCGTTCTTGAAAATTGATGGTTAATTGATTTTTATGCGTTCAGAGAAATACGTGAAATCATAATATGGTGTAATTTCGAGTATGTCCGATCGGAAGAGTATCGAATGGGCTTCCTTATCCATGATTGGAATTTCGAAAAAATCGATGCGTGGGCGTGAAATATGGAAAAAACTCATTTTAAGAATCTATATCTATACCATAATATAAAGTTAATCCCCCGGTAATTTTCATGTAAAGAAATTTTTATGAAGGGGTCGATTTGCATGAAAACGGATAAGACGGATCGAAAGGAAATTGCCTGCGCTTTCAGGTATCGTATTTAAATTTTTGAAAAAAATCGATGAGTGGGCGTTGAAAATGGGAAAATGCATATTGGGTTTTTTTTCTTAGCGGATAAACCATAGAAAAAAACCATGAAATAATTGTACGATGAAAATTTGGGTCTGACTGTTCGATAGATCTTTGGAAGGGCTTTAGTGTTTCATGGTTGAAACTTTGGAAAAATTGATGCGTGGGCGTGAAATATGGAAAAAACTGATGTTTGGCAAGATGTGCCTCATGAATCATTAAAAAAGTACATGAATCAGCATCATGATGAAAATTCTGATAATACGGATCGATAGAGCTCATTGAGCATTTTTATTTTTCATCGTGAAAAACTGAAATATGACGATGCGTGGGCGTGGAATCCGTTCTTGAAAATTGATGGTTAACTTTGTGATTTTTATGCGTTCAGAGAAATACGTGAAATCATGATATGGTGTAATTTCGAGTATTTCCGATCGGAAGAGTATCGAATGGGCTTCCTTATCCATGATTGGAATTTTGAAAAAATCGATGCGTGGGCGTGAAATATGGAAAAAACTCATTTTAAGAAAAAGTTACAAGATTGATCGTTAAAAAAATCGTTCAATCTGCGCCACGATGGAAACTCGAATCAGACAGATCGATAGAGCTCATTGAGCATTTTTATTTTTCATCGTGAAAAACTGAAATATGACGATGCGTGGGCGTGGAATCCGTTCTTGAAAATTGATGGTTAACTTTGTGATTTTTATGCGTTCAGAGAAATACGTGAAATCATGATATGGTGTAATTTCGAGTATTTCCGATCGGAAGTGTATCGAATGGGCTTCCTTATCCATGATTGGAATTTTGAAAAAATCGATGCGTGGGCGTGCAATATGGAAAAAACTCATTTTAAGAAAAAGGTACAAGATTGATCGTTAAAAAAATCGTTCAATCTGCGCCACGATGGAAATTCGAATCAGACAGATGGATAGAGCTCATTGAGCATTTTTATTTTTTATCGTGAAAAACTGAAATATGAGGATGCGTGGGCGTGAAATCCGTTCTTGAAAATTGATGGTTAATTGATTTTTATGCGTTCAGAGAAATACGTGAAATCATAATATGGTGTAATTTCGAGTATGTCCGATCGGAAGAGTATCGAATGGGCTTCCTTATCCATGATTGGAATTTCGAAAAAATCGATGCGTGGGCGTGAAATATGGAAAAAACTCATTTTAAGAATCTATATCTATACCATAATATAAAGTTAATCCTCCGGTAATTTTCATGTAAAGAAATTTTTATGAAGGGGTCGATTTGCATGAAAACGGATAAGACGGATCGAAAGGAAATTGCCTGCGCTTTCAGGTATCGTATTTAAATTTTTGAAAAAATCGATGAGTGGGCGTTGAAAATGGGAAAATGCATATTGGTTTTTTTTTTCTTAGCCGATAAACCA
>JAJGQD010000269.1:0-30142 GCA_020882685.1 Aphelinus atriplicis
CGGAATCCGGAAGTGGAATTGGGTGCGGTGTCGCAAGCATAATCTGTAGCGGAATTTGTAGCGGAATCAACAAGCGGAATCCGTAGCGGAATCCACAGCGAAATTTGTAGCGGAATTTGTAGCGGAGTCTGTAGCGGAATCAACAAGCGGAATCCGCAGCGGAATTTGTACCGGAATTCGTTGCGGATTCTGTAGCGGAAATCGTAGCGGAATCCGGAAGTGGAATTAGGTGCGGTGTCCCAAGCATAATCCGTAGCTGAATCAGGTGCGGAATCGCAAGCGGAATTTGTAGCGGAATTCGTAGCGGAATCAACAATTGGATATTTCAGTTTTTCACGATGAAAAATGAAAATGCTCAATGAACTCTATCGATCCGTATAATCAGATTTTTCATCACGACGCTGATTCATGTACTTTTTCAATGTTTACGTGGCACATCTCGCCAAAAATGAGTTTTTTCCACATTTCACGCCCACGCAGATTTTTCCAAAATTTCAATCATGGATGTGAAAGCCCTTCCAAGGATCTATCGATCAGTCATACCCAAATTCTCATCATACAATTATTTCATAGTTTTTTTTTATGGTTTATCGGCTAAGAAAAAAAAAAACCCAAATTGCACTTTTCCATTTCAACGGCCACGCATCGATTTTTCCAGAAATTTCAATACGGAACATCAAAGCGCAGGCAATTTCCTTTCGATCCGTCTTATCCGTTTTCATGCAAATCGACTCCTTCATGAAAATTTCTTTACATGAAAATTACCGGAGGATTAACTTTATATTATAATGTAGATTTTAAGTGTCTAATTTCTTTGATTTTATATTCTTTTCTAGGCAATATAGTTTTAATTCTTTCATGGCAATTTCATACAACATTTCGAATCTAGGAATAGTCATTCTCTTAGCTCTGCCAAGTCCTAATCTTTCACTGAAATTGTAAAGATTTTTAATAAATACTTCTTTTAATATTGGATTTCCGGACCCATCAAAAATTTTCACAATTGTTTTCTTTTCTTCGTTTTTCTTGGTCCTTTCTTCTCCAGGTGGTGGGCCAGCTATTATCGCAGGGAAGAGGATAATGGGCTTACGCCCTTTTGATTTAGCTTCCTTCCAGTCATCAATCTCAGTGACCTCGAGAACGTTCACCATGACCAGTCCATCTGGGGTAATGTGTCCCGTGAACCCAACCGTCTGTTTCTTTTTTGTGAAGGTTCTTTTCCTTTTTTTGGTCGGTCTTTTCGATGACGAGGCAGTTGGTTCCAATTCCTCAGGTTCCTCAGGAATTTCAGGACCATCGGAATCGATGGTCCCTAGGTCCTTTGGAATCAACTCCTCGTTATCGAAATAGTCTTCGGGTGGAATGGCCGAGGTAGTTTCTTCTTCGAAGTCTTCGTTGTCCTGGATTTCGATGCCTTCTTCTATTACTTCGATAATACTATCATCCGGCACAATACAATTTCTGAAAATACAAAAGAAAATTAATAATTTTATAAAAATGTGATAAATTAAACGAAAATTTTATTAATTTTTTTACTTACAAATTGTAATTTAATTCTGGATGTTTGTGTTCTTCGGCGACCGTTGCTCTCTGATTTGTTTGATTTCTAGATTTTTCTTCATTATGGATCATCGCTTCGACTTCTAAAATTACGCGCTCGGCTTCCGATGTTATTGGAACTGGCGCCTCAGTCGATCCATCGACCTCATCGTCAGATTCGCTAATTGGGAGAATTCTTCTCCGTTTGACGATGGGCACGATGGATCGACTGTCGTCGATCGGTTGCTGTTGTTCAGTACCTGATGTTGCTTCATAGTCAATCCTATATGCCCATTCCTTTTTAAAATCCGACTTGTGGATTTTATAATTAGCGTTTCTGGAAAAAATTAAAAAATGAAAGAAAAATAAAAATTATTTTGTGTTAAATAAACTATGTATTATCCTTGGTATGTTCTTCCATTGATGAACCACGAAAAAACCTTGGTTTGTCCGTCGATTCTTCGATGAACAAACCAAGGTCTTTTCAAGGTTTATCAATGGAAGAACATACCAAGAATAATGCATGGTTTATTTATTATATTATTCTATACTTACGTATTCAAGCGGAAAAAATGAAGCATTGAAGCTTCATCTTCTGTAGACGCGTCGCTTAGATGGTAAGCATCAGGATTATTTAATATGCAGCGCATTTCATGTCCACATTGCTTGGTGGTGCATTAAAATTGATAAATATTCTATTTGCTTGCGCCTGTATGGTCCAGTTGGCGGATCCACTCTCACGAAACGATTCGTTTCTCCATCTTCGTTTGCCTTCAATAAATATTTATTCACTATCAATTTTGTGTCGCCATAGGTTAGTTTGTAAGTTGTGTCTTGGTCTGGTGCAAATATGTATCCATTTGGATCACGGACTCGGTCGTAGAGATATTTAACTTCTTCTTTATTTCGGCTGGAAATAAAATTATTTTTAAATTATTTTTAACAAATGTTTAAATTAAATTTTTTTCTGGTATAATTATCGAGTAATTGAATTTGAGTTTTATTATGTGTAATTATTGATTAATGAAACTTGAGATTTACCTGGTATGTTCATGAGCATTTTTGGTATAATTGAACCAATGATAAAGGTTGGTTTAATGATCATTAACATACCAGGAAAAATCTTGGGTTTCCTCTTGAACAATATAATTTTTGAATTTGTCAATTTTTTGATTGTTTTTGTTTTTGATAATTACATAATTAAAATAATTTTTATTTTCATAAAATTACTCTAAGTGCTCATTGGGACTATGAGAGTTGATGAGAAACAATGAGAATCGAAGAGAATCGATGAGATATTTCCCATAGCAACCACTGTTGATATCCTTAGCAACCGTTGCTTCGAAAGTCGGAAAATCAATTTTAAGTTACACTCGATGACCAAGAAAACTGAATTGTTATATTTGCTCCATAGCAACCGTTGTTTACCTCCCTAGCAACCATTGCGAAGGTTGGAAATGATCAATCTATGACCCATGTTTTCGATATGAAATAATAATTTTCGATTGCAAAGGACACAAAATCTTCCCACTTAGCTCCTCAGTAACCGTTGTTAAACGCCCTAGCAACCGTTGCCAAGGGAAAGAAAAAGTAAGTTTCGTTTCCAGTATTTTCAACTGCACAGGAGACAAAATCTCCGTTTTACCCATAGCAACTATTGTTTACGTGTCTAGCAACCATTGCAATCTTACTCAAAATCTGCTGCTGAAAATCTGAAATGGAACACGCGGAATACTCAAACCAAAAAATTTGATCTAGCACATGTCACTATTGACCTAAAGTTAAACCCTCTATTAATCCTATCTTAAAAGGGAGATAGCGAAAAGTATCGAATTGAAGGTCGTTGGCCAATCAAATTGATTCAACACATTTATTCGGCTTCTGATTGGTCGTCTCGAAAGCAGCAGTGGTTGTTGCTAAATTCAGAGCGGTCAGCTTATTTTGGTTTGGATCCGATACGTCACCGCGCAAACGCAACTTCTAGTCTAAAAAAACAAAAGTTTAACATGAATATAGCTGACATTAATCTTTTATTTTGATTCGAATCGTTCGTTTAGTATTCTTTTCAATCGAACAAAATCGAAAGTTCAAGTTTAGAGTTTTATTGTTTTGAATGTAATTTTCTTTCAATTATTACTACACTTAGTATTGAAATTATTGATTTCTAAAGAACACACGGGGGATTGGCGAGCGAAGCGAGCAGGGGGGGTACCCCCCTAGTACTAATAAATTCATTCACAATGTTCGCATTTTTAAACCCTACATTCAACTTTTATTTTATTTTCATTATCCGCAATTTTAAAACCTACATTTAGATTTTGGAAGCATCTGGCAAAAGGGATTTGGTTGTTCCAACCTCAAAACTTATCGTTCTTATGTATCTTGCTTGCCTGCATTCACTATCTATATCTATATTTTACGCGACTCGTCACGTGGTTACGTCTACACCAATCAGATCACGAATTAACTGGCTTCACTTTGACCCCAATCACTTTTTTATATGAGGATTTCATGTTCTACTCATTTTTTTTATTTTATTTTTTTTTTTGATAGAAGGAATTAAATAATAGTATGGAACATTTCCACACGTATTTATGTATCATTTGAGTGTACAAAAAATTTTTTTTCATTACAAAATAATCATTATATAATAAGTTGAACACTCGTTTATGGGCACCCCTCTAAAAAAAGTTTCCGCATGGTGGGAATTCTAGAGCCTCCATTTTTTATCTGAGATCAAAAAACGGAAAAGTTTCAAAAAATATATAACATTTGTGGGATATTATACCAATAATACCGATAAAAGGTTGAAAATTAACAAAATGGCGGACTTGTGGAATTTACGTACCGATTTCGCACATTTTTTTGCTCTTAAAATCGATATATAGACAGAGAATAATAACAAAATTGATGATTTTATAGGTATAAGCTCCGAGGAATTCAATTGCCTTTAAAATAAAAAAAGATTCAAGTCGATCCTTCAATTAATTTTTGAGCTAGGATTCTCAACAGTTCAAAAAACCGCTGCCAAGTGCCTCAGCAGTATGCTTTCTCAAAGTATTGCAATTGAACCTCAATTTGCATTAATCACCACTCTTTGAGAAAGCAAAATGAACCTCTAACTTATTTCCTCCACTCCATAGTAACGGTTGCTAAGGATGTAAACAACGGTTGCTATGGTAAATATCCGAGCTTCGGTGTTCTTACTTCTTAGTCGTCAACAGTTCCGAAAATGGACCTCTAACTGACTTTTCCCATTCCATAGTAACGGTTGCTAAGGACGTAAACAATGGTTGCTATGGTAAATGTCGGAGCTTCGATGTCCTTACTTCTTAGTCATCAACAGTTCCAAAAATGGACTTAAAATGACTTTTCCCACTCCATAGTAACGGTTGTTAAGGACTTAAACAACAGCTGCTATGGTAAATATCCGAGCTTCGGTGTTCTTACTTCTTAGTCGTCAACAGTTCCGAAAATGGACCTCTAACTGACTTTTCCCATTCCATAGTAACGGTTGCTAAGGACGTAAACAATGGTTGCTATGGTAAATGTCGGAGCTTCGATGTCCTTACTTCTTAGTCATCAACAGTTCCAAAAATGGACTTAAAATGACTTTTCCCACTCCATAGTAACGGTTGTTAAGGACTTAAACAACAGCTGCTATGGTAAACGTCTGAGCTTCGATGTTCTTACTTCTTAGTCATCAACAGTTCCAAAGATGGACCTCCAACTGACTTTTTCCATTCCCTAGTTACGGTTGCAAGGGATATAAACAACGGTTGCTAGACACATCAACAATGTTTTCTACGGGAAATGTCTCTTTGATTCTTATAGAATCCCATAAATATACAAAGCCAAATGATCATTTATCATGAATTATATGGGAACTTATCAAAAACACGACGGTATCAACGGTTGCCATAGAAATAAACAACGGATGCTGCTAAACACGTTCACATCTTTCGGAGACCGACCTGTGTGCAAAATTTCAGGACGATCGGACTATTCCTTCCAAAGTCATCGTACGACAAAAAAAAAGTCAGTCTGAAGCTGAATTTTGTATCTCCATAGCAACGGTTGCTAAGAGAATAAACAATGGTTATTCCAAAATGAATGTCTTATCAATTCTCATCGATCGTCGAAAGAATTGGAGACCCATCGTGCATTGATGATGATTTTTGGAGCTTCTATCAAAAACTCGTTAGCAACAGTTGCTAGAGAAAGAAACAACGGATTTGGCTGAAAATTGAACTCGACCGAGATTTTGTAGCGACTAACCTGTGTACAAAATTTCAGGACGATCGGACAATTTCTTCGAAAGTTATCGTACGACAAAAAAGTGCACGTACGTACATACGTACAGACATTTTCGGATTTCCATGTTTTTTGACCCGTAGATTACGAAAATCGAGGTCCCGAAGTCCGATTCGGTGGGTCGATTTTTACCCCATTACAAAGCTTTCTCTTTGAGAAAGCAAAAAGGCATTTTGAGATAAACGCGATCAAAGGATCGGTGAACCACGTTAATCGTGGTAGTGTAGTCGCGTGTCCTGCATTTCGTAGCACTTTTCACGGCACGGGTCTACCCAAATTTTTTTGACGCATTTGGACCCCCTGAAAATAATTTTTTTGGGTAGAACACGCGAAAGTGGTTAGGTCAATTGTTATTAACAGAAATAGCAACAAATTCAAAATATGCGCTATTTTGATCGGAAAAAATTTTTTTCATATTCTTCAGCTAATTTTAATTGAAAAATTATTCCATAATTTTTTTCGTAACGTTGATATTTTCCGAGAAAAAAATTCCTAAACTTTTAAAAAACGCTTATTTTGCAATTTTCAAACCGGTTTTACATAAATAATTTTGCATAATTGCCAATCCAGCGACTGTGCATATTGTTCTTCAATCTCACATTTATCATATGAAACAGTTACTTGTTGTTATTTTTTGTATTTATAACATTTTTTTATCATCACAAATCAAGCGTTTCTGCAACTCACGGTTATACTAGCCACCACTTGCGGCATGAAGGTAAGTACCGGCCCAATATCATCATGATTCTACATATAAAAAAATGTCATAAATACAAAAAATTACAACAAGTAACTGTTTCATATGATAAATGTGAGATTGAAGAACAATATGCACAGTCGCTGGATTGGCAATTATGCAAAATTATTTATGTAAAATCGGTTTGAAAATTGCAAAAATAAGCGTTTTTTAAAAGTTTAGGAATTTTTTTCTCGGAAAATATCAACGTTACGAAAAAAATTATGGAATAATTTTTGAATTAAAATTAGCTGAAGAATATGAAAAAAATTTTTTCCGATCAAAATAGCGCATATTATGAATTTGTTGCTATTTCTGTTAATAACAATTGACCTAACCACTTTCGCGTGTTCTACCCAAAAAAATTATTTTCAGGGGTCTAAATGCGTCAAAAAAATTTGGGTAGACCCGTGCCGTGAAAAGTGCTACGAAATGCAGGTCATGCGACTACACTATGGGTTCCATTATTATGCTATAACTGTTTTAAAATAGTACATTACGTGACTAGTGCGCAAAGTAGGTGAATCCAGCACGAGTGGAGATTGGCGCCCGAGCGCAGCGAGGGTGACAACACGAGTTCTGGATTCACTTACGTGCGCACGAGTTGCGTATACTATTTTTCGTATCGAAGTGCGAAAAGTTTGACTATGTAATGGATGATTGACACGCGTACATAGTGCCCATGCTCTTGTTGCTCGAGTTCAACGAAGGTACGATAAGCGGAGTACGAGTAGGCGAAGGGAAAGAGCGGGTCCAGGGGCGCAGCCCCGGTGGGGGTGCAGGGGGCGAAGCCCCCGCCGGGGGTGGGGGGGGGCGGAGCCCCCCCACTTGAAACAACAAAAATATCAACATCAAAAAGAAAATAAATATGATACTACAAAAAAAATGAACACAATTGGGCAATACATTTTACATCAGGGCAAAATGATAGTATTACTGAAACATTGCAATTTGTTAATTTTCCTTTCTCGCAAGTGAAATAGAACACCATTGTGTATATATACCGGCCATGTGAACCTCACGTTTTCAAGCATCACTCTGAAGAGTTGAGCTCTACTGTATTGTAACTGCTTAATCTTGTCCTTTCGACTCCCAGAGGTTTGAATTTTGAACTTGACCGAGTCGAATTGGACAGAAATTTTTGTGGGGATTTTGTTTTAGAAATTAAATGAGAGGAATATCATAATGCATACATATATATGTATATAGAAATGCATTGGTCTCTCTGCTACGCAGAATCCCCAAGAATCTAAAGTTATACGTGGCTGCGTAATACGATGACCGTAAATTTTATATCTTTCTCGCAGTGCATTCGTATATTTTCAATTTCTCGCACTACTTTCTCGCACTGGTGCGGGAAAAAGCTTTCTCGCATCTTTTTCTCGCACTGGTGCTGGAAAGTTTTTTCTCGCACTGCTTTCTAGCACGGTGAAAAAAAAAGGTACTTTGCGCACCCTAGTCCGTGAAAAAAAGACAAACTTTGCGCACTAAGATACGAAAAAAATATTTCGGTCATACGCTTTTAGGAGAATATTCTACACATCATAAGGTATTAAAATCAGCAAGAAAAAAAATTGATTTTTTTGAAATTGCTTGATGAGAACCTCCCCTTAAGACATGGAAGTAAGATTTGTTGAATTTACACGTTATTGCTTTCTCAAAGAGAAAGCTTTGTAACGGGGTAAAAATCGACCCACCGAATCGGACTTCGGGACCTCGATTTTCGTAATCTACGGGTCAAAAAACATGGAAATCCGAAAATGTCTGTATGTATGTACGTACGTACGTACGTGCACTTTTTTGTCGTACGATAACTCTCGAAGGAATTGTCCGATCGTCCTGAAATTTTGCACACAGGTTAGTCGCTACAAAATCTCGGTCGAGTTCAATTTTCAGCCAATTCCGTTGTTTATTTCTCTAGCAACCGTTGCTAACGTGTTTTTGATAAAAGCTCCGAAAATCATCATCAATGCACGATGGGTCTCCAATTCTTTCGACGACGATCGATGAGAATCGATAAGACATTCATTTTGGAACAACCATTGTTTATTCTCCTAGCAACCGTTGCTATGGAGATACAAAATTCAGCTTCAGACTGACTTTTTTTTGTCGGACGTTAATTTTCGAAGGAATGGTCCGATCGTCCTGAAATTTTGCACACAGGTCGGTCTCCGGCAGATGTGAACCGAGTTCGGTGTTCAGCAACATCCGTTGTTTGATTCCATGGCAACCGTTGCTAGCGTGTTTTCGGTAAGTTCCCATATAATTCATGATAAATGATCATTTGGATTTGTATATTTATGGGATTCTATAACAATCAAAGAGACCTTTCCCGTATAAACCTTTGTTGATGTCTCTAGCAACCGGTGTTTATATCGCTTGCAACCGTAACTAGGGAATGGGAAAAGTCAGTTGGAGGTTCATTTTTGGAACTGTTGATGACTAAGAAGTAAGAACATCGAAGCTCCGACATTTACCATAGCAACCGTTGTTTACGTCCTTAGCAACCGTTACTATGGAGTGGGAAAAGTCAGTTTGAAGTCCATTTTTGGAACTGTTGGTGACTAAGAAGTGAGAACATCGAATCTCCGACATTTACCATAGCAACCATTGTTTACGTCCTTAGCAACCGTTACTATGGAGTGGGAAAAGTCAGTTAGAGGTCCATTTTCGGAACTGTTGACGACTAAGAAGTAAGAACACCGAAGCTCGGATATTTACCATAGCAACCATTACTATGGAGTGGAGGAAATGAGTTAGAGGTTCATTTTGCTTTCTCAAAGAGTGGTGATTAATGCAAGTTGAGGTTCAATTGCAATACTTTGAGAAAGCATACTGCTGAGGCACTTGGCAGCGGTTTTTATATCTTTATTGGGTTCAATGATTATAATCAAAGTTAAAATAACTAGTCCGAGTCAAAGTTGTTATAATGCTGCGCGTTGTCGAGTGTCCAGCGAATATTTGCGTAACTCATAGTACGTATGGGTGGAAAAAACGTTGAATTCCAAAAATATCAGTAGCTACGTATACGTATATGTATTTACGTGACACTGTTTTTTGGCACGCGATAACTCATGAAAGAATTGCTTGATCTTCCTGAAATCTCTCGCACACAGGTTAGTTGTGAAAATGGAGAGCTATTGAATTTTGGGAAAGCTTAGAGTGAGACCTTTTACATTTCATTTTTCAAATAATCAGATATCTGCTATTCTCGGAGATGTTCTTGCTCCTTTTTTCTTGTTAATTTACGTATATACTTAGGAGAAAAATTGTCTTGAACTCATGCTGCTGATTCACATGTCGATGTGTACTTTTGGGATTTTTCAATCATTTGAAGTACCTGCAAATCACACCTCAAACCACGGAACATAATTTTAAGATTTGTCTTTTCTAAATTAGCCATTTCTAGAAACAATTCTTAGAATTGCCAATCATCTTAAAGCTAGATAATGTAATTAATCGTGAACTAAATTGTTGTATTGTTCTGAAGAAATATTAGAAAGTAGAGAAAAGTATTGTCGAGAATACTAAAAGCATCTGCATTAAGACCTATAAATAAACGTCGACGAAGAAGCACATGTTTCTCGTTTCTCACCAACTGTAAATCTATTATTCACGCTAGGAACAATCGCAAGATTAAAACGTCTAGCGCGTCCTAATCCCTTCCCTACTTTCAAGTTGAGTACACGCGCGTGGAAATCGTATAAACAGTCAGCGAGAGCAATCAAATGGTTCTTTTAACGATTAGTTCTCTTAAATGTTTGGCATGGGAATTATATTTTCCCATGTCGTCAAACATTAATAACGTTCACTTCAAAAGCATTCAATTTAATCAGAAATTGAGGAATGGAGGAGTCATAACCACTTTCGATCAGAGATTGAATCATTGTAAAGGGACAGAATAGTACATTTTGACACTAAAAAATTGATTTTTTGAAAACGACTTGATGAGAACCTCCCCTTAAGACATGGAAGTAAGATTTGTTGAATTTACACATCAAAGAGAAAGCTTTGTAACGGGGGTAAAAATCGACCCACCGAATCGGACTTCGGGACCTCGATTTTCGTAATCTACGGGTCACAGAAATCCGAAAATGCTGTATGATGTACGCGTACGTACGTGCATCACGATAACTCTGAATGTCCGACTGAAATTTTGCACACAGGTTAGCTACAAAATCTCGGTCGAAATTTTCAGCCAATTCTTGTTTATTTCTCTAGCAACCGTTGCTAACGTGTTTTTTGAATAAAAGCTCCGAAAATCATCATCAATGCACGATGGGTCTCCAATTCTTTCGACGACGATCGATGAGAATCGATAAGACATTCATTTTGGAACAACCATTGTTTATTCTCCTAGCAACCGTTGCTATGGAGATACAAAATTCAGCTTCAGACTGACTTTTTTTTGTCGGACGTTAATTTTCGAAGGAATGGTCCGATCGTCCTGAAATTTTGCACACAGGTCGGTCTCCGGCAGATGTGAACCGAGTTCGGTGTTCAGCAACATCCGTTGTTTGATTCCATGGCAACCGTTGCTAGCGTGTTTTCGGTAAGTTCCCATATAATTCATGATAAATGATCATTTGGATTTGTATATTTATGGGATTCTATAACAATCAAAGAGACCTTTCCCGTATAAACCTTTGTTGATGTCTCTAGCAACCGGTGTTTATATCGCTTGCAACCGTAACTAGGGAATGGGAAAAGTCAGTTGGAGGTTCATTTTTGGAACTGTTGATGACTAAGAAGTAAGAACATCGAAGCTCCGACATTTACCATAGCAACCGTTGTTTACGTCCTTAGCAACCGTTACTATGGAGTGGGAAAAGTCAGTTTGAAGTCCATTTTTGGAACTGTTGGTGACTAAGAAGTGAGAACATCGAATCTCCGACATTTACCATAGCAACCATTGTTTACGTCCTTAGCAACCGTTACTATGGAGTGGGAAAAGTCAGTTAGAGGTCCATTTTCGGAACTGTTGACGACTAAGAAGTAAGAACACCGAAGCTCGGATATTTACCATAGCAACCATTACTATGGAGTGGAGGAAATGAGTTAGAGGTTCATTTTGCTTTCTCAAAGAGTGGTGATTAATGCAAGTTGAGGTTCAATTGCAATACTTTGAGAAAGCATACTGCTGAGGCACTTGGCAGCGGTTTTTATATCTTTATTGGGTTCAATGATTATAATCAAAGTTAAAATAACTAGTCCGAGTCAAAGTTGTTATAATGCTGCGCGTTGTCGAGTGTCCAGCGAATATTTGCGTAACTCATAGGTACGTATGGGTGGAAAAAACGTTGAATTCCAAAAATATCAGTAGCTACGTATACGTATATGTATTTACGTGACACTGTTTTTTGGCACGCGATAACTCATGAAAGAATTGCTTGATCTTCCTGAAATCTCTCGCACACAGGTTAGTTGTGAAAATGGAGAGCTATTGAATTTTGGGAAAGCTTAGAGTGAGACCTTTTACATTTCATTTTCAAATAATCAGATATCTGCTATTCTCGGAGATGTTCTTGCTCCTTTTTTCTTGTTAATTTACGTATATACTTAGGAGAAAAATTGTCTTGAACTCATGCTGCTGATTCACATGTCGATGTGTACTTTTGGGATTTTTCAATCATTTGAAGTACCTGCAAATCACACCTCAAACCACGGAACATAATTTTAAGATTTGTCTTTTCTAAATTAGCCATTTCTAGAAACAATTCTTAGAATTGCCAATCATCTTAAAGCTAGATAATGTAATTAATCGTGAACTAAATTGTTGTATTGTTCTGAAGAAATATTAGAAAGTAGAGAAAAGTATTGTCGAGAATACTAAAAGCATCTGCATTAAGACCTATAAATAAACGTCGACGAAGAAGCACATGTTTCTCGTTTCTCACCAACTGTAAATCTATTATTCACGCTAGGAACAATCGCAAGATTAAAACGTCTAGCGCGTCCTAATCCCTTCCCTACTTTCAAGTTGAGTACACGCGCGTGGAAATCGTATAAACAGTCAGCGAGAGCAATCAAATGGTTCTTTTAACGATTAGTTCTCTTAAATGTTTGGCATGGGAATTATATTTTCCCATGTCGTCAAACATTAATAACGTTCACTTCAAAAGCATTCAATTTAATCAGAAATTGAGGAATGGAGGAGTCATAACCACTTTCGATCAGAGATTGAATCATTGTAAAGGGACAGAATAGTACATTTTGACACTAGAGCAAACGACAAATTCTAAGCACATGTGAGTTTTGCCGCCCAAGCGAAGCGAGGCTAGTAATCAGTGATTACTAATCACACAAGCCTAAAATCATCTTGTGCCCTAGTATCGAACATTATTTTCCGTCACAAGTGAAGAAAACTAATAAGGAAAGTATCAGACCTTCAGAACACCAATCTAGACTAAACTTTGTACGTATGTTCTCAGGGACTATAGTGACCCGGCTGAAAATTATCACGTGAGATCTCACGTGAAAAATCACGTGAGATCTCACGTGAAAAATCACGTGAGAAATCACGTGAGGAATCACGTGAGATTATGAAACGATTCGTCACGTGATTTCTCACGTGATTTCTCACGTGATTTTTCACGTGAGATCTCACGTAATTTTTTTCATGAGAGAATTTTCCATTGTCGATGAATCATGGAACGATTGATCAGCTGATTCGATTTATATTGTAATCCGCTTAAGATATGTGATTTTTCACGTGATTTCTCACATGATATCTCGCGCAATATTTACTGAGATAATTTCCCTTTGATTGATGAATTTTAGAACTATTGATTAACTGAATCGAATTCTATTGTTATCCACTTGAGATATCCTGTGATATCTCATGAAAGGAAATGGAACAGACTCTCACTTGATTTCTCACCGAGTTATTATCACATGATATCTCGCGCAATTATTCACTGAGATAATTTTTTATTGATTGATGAATTATGAATCCATTGATGATCAACTGGATCGAATTATATTGTAATCCACGTGAGATATCACGTGATTTCTCATGTGAGAATATGAAACAGACTTACACGTGATTTGTCACGTAATTTTCCACGTAGGTGAATATTTATAGAAAAATAATTCATATATATCAACCATCGTTGCATACTACGAATAAAATTAAAAATAGTGCTCACTTCATATGAATAAATATATAATATACGCTGGATAATGACGCATTATAGATTTGATTGTTGGTGCACTGCATAAAAAAAGATAATATATAAATATTCGGACTTTTTGGAGGGAATAAATGATTTAATTTTTTTTCTTATAAACATAATAAACTTTATTCATAAAACATGGATTGCCCTTCTGTGACATGGTACGAATACAATATAAATGATTCTAATCCGGCTAACCTTGATTAAGAATGACATGTAACAAAAATAATCGAATTGATAATCGTGAGAATTGGCACATTTTTTCCTGATGCTGCGGATGCGAAGCAGTTTGAGTCGAGAGATACTGACACTCAACTTAATATTTTCTTGTAAGAGTATGCAACGTGGTCTGGTCACTTTGAACACAGTGGTTTACAGTACTCTAATTTTACACTTGTACGCCTATCGATTTTGCAATTACAAAGCAACCTGAATCGAGCCACCCCAACGAAAATCAGTGATTCCAAACCTTTCAAATATGTAAGGAATCATATGGAAAAATATGTATGAGAACATAAGTGTAAACGCATGAAAAAAATATTCAAAAACATGCAGTGGACAGCTCCGATTTCACTAGAAAGTTCGATTATGAAAAATAACTATTGAGTTACGTTTCTGGCTTCTCGCCATGCTCCTATTCACCAAAACAACTTTTTTATTTCATCGGCTTTTTATTTAGATTTAGAATGGAAATCATCAGCTCTATAGTTCTGAATCTTCATTTACTGAAAAGTTCACGTAGCTTGCTAAGTTCGTTTCGTCCCGGGTATATCTGTCAAAATCACTTCAGTAAAGATATGGGGCGTTTCGCCTCGATCCCCCAGCGCTGCGCGCGAGCGCCGAAACATGCCGTTTTCAACTCGTGTTTACGATGCCAAAATGTCCCTGAGAAAATGATTCGATAGGTCATTTCCATGTAGTTTTTTCTCAGCTTTCCAACGGTGTAATTAGTTTTCCGGAAATTTTCCATTTTCATCCCCAAAAAATATAAAACATCGCATATCTCAAAAAGTATATTTTTAATATTTTTTTTAATGGTCTCAATCGAAAGCTGAGGATTTTTTACGTAGGAAAATATGTTTTCCAAGGAGTGGACGAATGATTTTCTCTGAGAAATAGAACGTCGAAAAGTAGACGTAGCGCTACTCCGGCGCACGGAGCGCGTGAGCGCCAATCATGCTGTTTTCAACTCTCCCCAACGATACCAAAATGCATCTGAGAAGATTGTATTATGAGTCGATCCCATGTTATTTTTCCTCAGCTTTCCAATGGTGTTGTCAGTTTTCCGAAAATTTTCCATTTTCATCCCCAAAAAATAAGAAACATCGCATATCTCAAAAAGTATATTTTTAATATTTTTTTATTATATATATATTTATTATATAAATATAACATTTATATTATATATATATATAACATCTTCCCGAAAAAAAGTGCTATACAGAGCAAAGAAAAAGTTCCTATACGAATGCGTTTAACGAAAACTTCAAAAAAGCAAAGAAAGCTGAAAAAGAGAGCAAAAATAACATGAAGTACGTGAACTATACTCTTTTTGAGATATGCGATGTTTCTTATTTTTTGGGGATGAGAATGGAAAATTTTCGGAAAACTGATAACACCATTGGAAAGCTGAGGAAAAAAGCTGAGGGATCGACTCATAATACAATCTTCTCAGATGCATTTTGGTATCGTTGGAGAGAGTTGAAAACAGCATGATTGGCGCTCACGCGCTCCGTGCGCCGGAGTAGCGCTACGTCTACTTTTCGACGTTCTATTTCTCAGAGAAAATCATTCGTCCACTCCTTGGAAAACATATTTTCCTACGTAAAAAATCCTCAGCTTTCGATTGAGACTATTAAAAAAAATATTAAAAATATACTTTTTGAGATATGCGATGTTTTATATTTTTTGGGGATGAAAATGGAAAATTTCCGGAAAACTAATTACACCGTTGGAAAGCTGAGAAAAAACTACATGGAAATGACCTATCGAATCATTTTCTCAGGGACATTTTGGCATCGTAAACACGAGTTGAAAACGGCATGTTTCGGCGCTCGCGCGCAGCGCTGGGGGGATTGAGGCGAAACGCCCCATATACAGATAGACCCTGCCTTAGACGATTTTATTTTATTACAAAATTTGATAGAAAAATGATTCTTGCACGATTATTCAACGCAATAATGATTCAAATTATTAATGCAAGATCGTTAATCCGTTAATTAGTTAATTATTAATATTGATCGTTAATAATTGCGCGATTATCAAGCTGAAAAGTGAGAGAAATGTCCATGGATGTTAAGTTATATGCGATGAGTTGATGATTCTTCTGCGGTTTCCCAACGTTGTAATAGATATCATTTTGCAATATTTGACTAAAATGATTCTTATTAAACGTGATAATAATATAAACTATGACTACATGAATGTTGAGCTAGATGCGATGGAAAATAGTACATTATAACGAGCGCGGAAAGTTGCGAATTGCATTGACATGTCGTCCAAGTGTGCTATTGGCAACTGAACCGTGCGAGTTGCTCATAATATTTTTCATCACAGGCATAAAAGATGCTGTATCGCGTGGCAGTTTTTTGGCCGTAGAATGAGTGATTGTGATCTCCATAGCGATAGTCATTCTGTAACACTAGGAATATGGGCAGCGCAGGAATACCAAAAGTCCTAGGAATATGGGGTTTATTTCATATGAAAGTACTACTCTCCAACTACAGAAAACACACTTTCGTTTTTCTAATTATGACCCTAGAAAAAAAACTCGAACGGGGTTTTGAAGTAAAACAAAAAACTCAGTGAACGTCGGATGATTTCTTCGAAATTCGAATTTGGGGCCAAATGGCGTCAGTTGGAATTTTTGTTTTTTTTTCGCAAAAAAATCGATCGAAAATCGGTCATCAAATCGGTAAAAATCAAAATATCAAAGAATCGTACGACGTTCACTTAAAAATCATGTTTCCAAGCTACAGTTAAAATTTGAAATGAATCGGTTTAAAATTGACGGCGCTATCGGTACGCTAATGTCAAAAAATATGGTTCCGAGATAAACGCATTCAAAGTTTTGAGTACAATACTAATACTATACGTCTTTGTTCAGAGAATCGATTTTTTGAGGCACTTAGAACTTCTTCTCCCACTTGATCGCCTTTTCATATTATTCTTAGATAGTATATGGAGTGTTTAAGCCAATAAAAAAAATGTAAAAAAAAAGTCACAAAGGTATATTACCCCTCAAATGTGATGAAAGAATAATTCTCGCGTGATTGCTCAACGCAATGATACAATGATTGATATTCTGCAACGTTGTCTCATTATTCTCATTCTTGCGCGATTATTCAACGCAATAATAATATACACCCTGACTGCATGAGTGTTGAGTTGAATGTGATAAACAGATGATCCTTGCAAGATTATTAAACGCAGTACCAATATAGATTGTGACTGGATGAACGTTAAGTTGAACGCGATGGAAAGCTATTCTTGCGCGATTGCTCAACGCAATGATACGATGATTAATGTTTTTCAACGATATCTCATTTTCCGAATTCATACACAATAATAATATATACATTATAAAATGTTGAGTCAAATGTAAAGGATGTTTCGTGAGCTGAATTCGCGCTATCTCGAAAGTACTCTCCGTCTTTTAACCATCAGCTGGCGTAGTCAGCTCAAGAAAGTGTATGCGGTAACATCTTCCAGAGTGAACACTGTTGAAATTAGCTGGCCACTGCACGCGAATTCGACCGCTGAAGATCTCTCCGGGACACTTCTACATACTCACAAAAATCGAATCTGTCTTCAAGAAGAAGAATAAGTCGACGCTATAGCAAAAACATTTTTTCTAGAACAAGACACTTTTTTTGGATGTAGATAAGTCAGTTTGACAGGAGATTAAATTTTCTCACTATAGCGTCGAACTGATTTTCCTTCTTGAACCAAGATTTGACATTTTGTGAATGCAGTATTTACATGAAATTGACCTAAAACTGAAATGGAAAATATTAATTTCCGAATATACATTTTCAAGTGAAAATTACGAAATAACTTGATGTTGAAATATGCTAACATTATTGGCTCTGATGAGCTTGTGCGCATGCGTAAGCGCAGCGCGGCACTGGTGGTGGACCGCCGTGCCAACTTGATCGGTGTACGCCGAGTTGACCGGTCGACTTCGGTGCACATCTGTGTATTACTAACAGTAGCCCTTTTTGACACGGTAGATTCTATACGATGCGGCGGTTATCATAAAGGAAGTAGGTAGACTTAATAAACATTCTAAACCTCGTACACTTGTGTTTACTCTGTCTTCACCCCGCCTGGTTTAAAACCATTCAGGTTATAGGCCAGGCACGCTTCCATCGCGCGTTCGGGAATCGTGTAATTGAACAATAAGTGTCACAAGTATACAAGGAGAAAATGGCGGACATGGCAGACTTCAAGGAGGCTACGGAGGTCACGGAGGGACTAGAAAACGGCATCAGTAAGTACATATTATTAAGCGCGAATCGCGAATTGCGGGTGCCGGTCTCAAAATGCCGGGTGCTGATCATATGTCAAAAACCAAGGTAGTTTTCAAATCACTTGACTTGTCCAATCAAGAGTTAATTCGATTCGCAAACGCCGGTGAATCTGCAAACTTGAATCGGAGGGAGTAGGTACGGTGGCAATAAAATCAAGTAACGGTAGAATGGTGGAATTAGATAACAAAATCTATGCCAAATCACTCTCCAATAATCTGTTGTCCCTAAGAAAATTTGCAGAATCTGGTCTTGCTATATATATGAACAGTCAACGAATTGACATATTTGATCCTAAATCGAATGAGTTGTTCTTGACCGGGATTTATAGTAAACCTTTCTGGATTATTGACTTAGAAGGTGAACAGAAAGGTATGTCGGAATCTGAAAGTAAAAATCAGAGTCGAAAAATATTTGTCAACTAAACCAGAAGTGATGATAATCATGTCACACGGAGCGTAACTAGAAAATTAAGAATGGAAGGAAATGGAATGAATATAACAAATGATCAAGACTCGGTCACGGTAGTGAAGTCATCTGAATTTGATAATTTTGAGACAGAACTTACTAAGGTGGATTCCAAGAACGATAATACATCTGAAAAGGGGACTTTTGATTTCGATTTTACAATATGTGACAGAAAATTCAACAGCGTCAATGAATTGACTAAAATGGGAGATGTAGAGGAAAGTCCATTTACCGAAACAAATCGAAAATTCTTGAAAAATAATAAGGCTCTGTTATGGCATGTAAGGTTGGGTCATGCATCATTAAAGCATCTAAAGAAGTTACAAAAACTGCACCCAGAAATTGTTTCATTGAAAGATGCTGTCTTTGATGAATCAATAATTGATTGCGGAGTGTGTGCTTTATTGAATCTCAATAGGAAGTCCTTCTCTTCAGTGAGAGTGAGGGCTGCAGAGCCGCTCCAGATAATTCTTGCCGACACGATGGGGCCAAATAGCCCTGCCACACACCTCAAAAGATACCGCTTTATTGTAGTATTCATAGACGATTTTTCACGATTGGCTATGGCCTACCCTATGCGTCACAAGAATGAAGCGGGACAATACCTTGAACTTTTTGTAAAAAGTTCTCGAAATATTTTGGGTAGAGATGCAAAGGTATGTTTTCTGAAGTGTAATATAGGGACAGAATTCGCAAGTGGTTATACGGTAGAGGTATTGGAAAAACTCAATGCGGAATTGCAGCTGGCCTATCCAGACACTCCTCTGCACAATGGAGTTGATTGAATGATTCAGAAAAAAGTAAAGCGTACATGTTTGATTCTGGAATCCCAGACAGTAAAGTTTGGTCCAAAGTTTGAGCCAAAGTTTGGTCCTAAAGCAAAGAAGGTAGTTTTGGTGGGATATTCGAAAACTAGCTACCAGTTCTTGGAGCCATATGGCGGTGAATTTTATGAAAGCAGAGATGTAAAATTCAACGAAAAGGTAGTATACAGAGATATATATAAGAAAAATGAAATCAAAGATTGGCCTATATTGAACCAATACAAACCAACCAGAAGGACTGGTTCGTTGAATTCAACAAAGATGAACACGAAATGGTAGAGGAAATCTCAAAAACGGAGGGGGTGTTCAAACGCAAGAGAGGTAGACCAAGAAAAGACGAAAGCAAAAGAGCAAAACTTGATGTCGATGACAAACATAGTGCAGAGAACTCTGAAGAAATAGTAGACGAAATATCAAGAGTAATGGTGGCATTTACGTTTAAAGCAGAAATGGAAGAAAAAGTGGAAAACTACAAAGACGAGATTTACTATTCGTTACTGGCTCATATCAACAATGATCCAACATCCTATATGGAGGCTATGCAATTAGAACACCACAAGGAGTGGCAAAAAGCTGTTGATAAAGAATTGAGATCAATGGAAGAACATCAGGTCTGGAAATTAGTAAACAGACCGTTTTTGAAGGGAAACGGTAAGGAACCTAACATAATAGACTCGAGGTGGGTGTTTAAAAGAAAGGTAGATATGGATAGAGACACGAAGTTCAAGGCAAGACTGGTGATTCGAGGCTTCAAGAATAAAACGAATTATGATCTCAGAGAGACATATGCACCAGCCTCGAGACTCCCACTAGTTCGGGCATTGTTTGCCATAATAAACAAGTTTGATCTAGAAGTAGTTCAACTGGGTGTCAAGATAGCATTCTGAAACGGTACGGTGGAAACGGAAGTGTTCAAGGAAATTCCAGAAGGAACAATGCATTCAAAACAGGAAAAAATTGAACAAGGTGTGTCAACTGTTCAAGTCTTTGTATGAATTGAAGGTCATTCCAAAAAGTGGAACAAAAAGTTTACGGAGCTAGCTTCATCACTAGGCTTGAAAAATAATGAAAATAAACCTTGTATATTTGTATGGAAAGACGTAGGTAATCTCTTGATTTTATTATTATATGCCGATGGCATAATTATGGCAAGTAACTGCACAAGCAAATTGCTTGGAACCAAGACAAGGTTGCAATCAATGCTCATTGCAGCAATTTTGATAAACTGAAGAAATCAAAGACTCCAATTGAAACGTCCCAGGCTGTGAATAAGAAGCGCAGAGATCGAGAAAACTCTGACAATCTGCAGGAATTGGCAGAAACTCTCAGTTTGGAAACTATAATTCTTACCGAGAGGTTGTGAAAAGTCTGCTCTATCTGGCAAATGCAACTAGGCCGGATATTTCCTATGCTCTGAATGTGCTAAGCAGACACGAAATTGATCCCAATAAGAACGATTAGAAAATGGTGGCGAGAGTTCTAGGGATACCTAAGACAAACGGAGGAATTGGGTCTGTTGTATAAGGAAGAAATGGATGAAATGGAAGTGTTCTCTGATGCAAGTTTCGGAGACTGTAGAAACTCGTTGACCACTTGTGGCTACGTAACTAAATTATACAATGATTCAATAGCATGGAGGACTCACAAACAATTATACGTCGCTTTGTCGACTTGCGAAGCAGAGTTTGTAGCTATGAGCGAGGCATGTCAGGATGTAATAGAGTTGTCTAATTCTTTAAGGATAATGATTGATAAAAGCTTCTTCCCAATAAGACTCTGATGTGATAATAAGGCGGCTATATCTTGCACAAAAATCGATGGTGGAAGCAAGCTTAGACATATGGTGGAAATAAGATCTAATTGTGTAAAGAAATGTGTGAAGAAAAATTTTATTAAAATAGCTTGGATCAAATCAAAGGAACAGCTTGCCGATATATTTACAAAACCTCTGCCTCTGATTACTCATGCAGATCTGAGTGATAAAATTATGAATATTGATAAGGTGGATAACTGAATTACGTTTCAAATATTTACATTGTTTTCTTCTACTACAAAACAATCTAGTTAGTTTATTCGTTTGCTTCAATAATGTAGTAAATTTGGAACATTGCAGATATAATCGATTTCTTCCACGTGCATAAAAACACATACTGTGCTTATCTGCTCAGTTGATATTATCGAAAATTCATCACTAATAGATCTAACTTCTTGGATAATACTGCTGAATCGATTCGGTCTTGTTTCTATCTCCTTACATATGGTCAATTCTTCAATATTCGTTTCATCAACTAAAAATGAATGAATTTCAATGAATCTCCCATCATCTAAGCGAGCGAATGAGTCACAGCTTCGTAAATTTGCTCTTTTACAAGATCCATATACACAATTATCTTTCACCATGCGCATAAATACTTTCAAATCTTTGTCATTCAACTGGAATCGGTCCATAATATTCTGCTCTAATATCATTTCTGTCCCAAAATACCTTATATTTTTTGGTTTGATACATTTTCTTATTTGTTTCTCCATTACGTGGTCACAAAAATCCTTTATTACTACAGAGCAATCTTGGTAAATGCTGTCTTTCAAAACTTTTAGGTTTCTTTGTAATTGTAAATATCTAAAGATTTGTTGTATCACCCCTCTGGCACATTTTACTGCATTTAGCAAGTCACCATTTGCACTCTCAAAAACGTAGGCTGAATGAGCCCATAAAGGACCCCAATTCATAACACTCATTCCTACGTGCAACAATTGATGACAGTTGTAAGTCATGTCTGCTTTTGAGTATAAGCTTTCAACATCTGCCACGAATGAATGTAAATTTTCATCGACCTTTTCAATTTCTTCTGGTCTTATTGATGTTTTAAGCAAAGTGTGCAGACTATCACACATAATAGCCCAATGGTGTATGTACTGACTTTTAATATTCAGTGACAAGAGAGGAATACTGTAATACAACGCCCAATTCTCCCATTCTTTGGCTTTCCAGTCATTTATTTCATCAAGAGATCTAGTTAATCGCCCCAATTGATTTGGCACTTTGAACTTCAGCATCAGTGAACTCAAATTTTCAATTTGATCTTTGTCAAGACACTGTAGAAGGTTCAAAGTTATTTGTTTGATTATCCCAATCCAAAAGTGCATATACTCTGGGCATAATCCCTCGACAATATCAAACCCATCCAAATTGATCAAAGGCGATGGGTATTTCACCCCATACACAGGGCGATGAGACTTCAGCGATTCTTCCATGTGCTCAAGCATTTTTGAATGGCTTCTTGGTTGAGGATAATTCTCCAAAATGTCGTATCTCATGCTTCTGAACAAATAAGTACCAGGGTGATAGCACCAATTGCATCCATAGTGTCCATTAAATTGCATCGTTCCTTGCATAGGAGCTCGTGCCACAGAATCTACTGGAGCTACTAAACAATAAACTTTTATCACATGAGAATCTCCTTTAATATCACATTTCAACCCTTTTGATGATAATTTATTCATCATTGAAACAAACGGTCTCAAAAAAACCTGCATATCTGGCTTCGATTTTCCAAACCATAAACCACAAGTTATGGTACATTTAAAACGTATTTGGGGAGGCAATTCGTTGATAATTAAGTAAATTGGCCATATACTATACTTAGAACTCTTGAAACATGGTGCCCCATCGGTGTTGAATGAAACCGTGGCATATTTCTCATTACCGCTGAGAAATAACTGGCTTCTTAATTTTTCATAACATTTTCCATCAAAAATATCGGAGAAGCGACCGTCTTTTCTTCTTCGTAGCACTTTTTCATATTCTTCACTGTTCTCAGATAAATAAGAGGCCATAACCTCTGAAGGGTCTGTAATAATGAAAAAGTTCTGACTAGATAAATGTTTTAAATTTATCAAATTATCACACCCACTGCAAGGTATTGATGAACTTGAACACTCGAAACGACCCACATATTTTCCGCATTTTAGGCAAACTGCATGATATTCAATATTATCCTTCAAATTTAATATTTTATCTATCATATATCTAGATGAGGGTAAAATTGGTTCTGGAAATGTATTGTTAATGATGGTTATCAGTTGGGACATTCCACTCAGAGAGATTCTATTTTTTACGACAAATTCCATGATCATAAGGAGCATCTCTGCTGGGCTCTTATCTGCTTTCAATTTAATGACTGAATGGAACTCTTCATTCGCTAGTAGATCTCTGAAACTCTTCGGATACAATATGCTATTCTCCGATGATTCTTGAAATTCTTCGTGAAACATTTCATCCATGAAATTCTTCACCAACATAGTTTCATCTTCATTCCCCTGTAATTTTTTATTATAAATCAACTTAGTCTCCAAACCTTGAAATTTTATTCACTCCACAAATGGTGATAAAATCATCTATAAAGGACCCCGCACAGAATGTTAAGGATTTGGCTCCCGGTTGAATTGGCACAAACTCTAATATCATATAATTCATTGCTTTCTGATCAAAAGTCCAAATGGGCCAACCGTTTGAAAATGAACAGTTCTTGAGAAAAAAAGCTACAAAGTTGCAAAAAGTAGAGGTTACGGAAGGTTAGATCAAGTGACGTATGGAGCGGTGGGTTGCCGTGGTACGGGGGTTGGAGAGTGAGCTCTTGTCATTTTGCATTCTGCATGAGATGAACTTATAGCTGAAGAAATGAGACCAGAATTAGCTGGGTATGAGAAGGAAATAAATTCACTTCCAGATTTTCGACAGAACAATGAACGTTTCATGCATAGCTTGGCGTGATATTCTCAAATGATTGAAAGTTATTATATTCAAAGTCAGCCGTCCTTTGACACCATCATGATATTAATAGAAATCAGTATTTTAAACTTTTGTAATGCATAAGAATTGAGGACTGGACGTTCCTAAATCTTTGAATCTCACGAACGAAAACGTGTATGAAAAAATAACATGAGCTGTTGCAGCATACAATGTGAATTTGCGAATCGCTGCGTTTGATATGACGACTGAACGTGTCCGAATCTTCGATTTGTACGGAGAAACAGTCTACGCAAAAACAGAGTGCGCTGTTACAGCGTTCGCTGTGTACTTGCGACCACTGCGTACGAATCGATGACTAAACGTGTCTGGATTTCCGATTTTTACGGACAAAATAGTGTATACGAAAAAAAACTACATCTGCACCATACGCTGTGAGCTTGCGTTCGCTGCATATGAATTAAAGATTAAATGTATCTAGATATTCGATCCTTACGGAGAAATAGTCCACACGTAAAGAACATGTGATGTGACAGCATTTGCTAAGAACTTGCGAACACAGTATACGGATAAACGATTGAACACGATTTAATCTTGAACTTCTACGGAGAAACAGTCTACGCAGGAATAACAAGTGCTATAACAGCAGCGGTAGCTGTGGACTTGCAACCACTGCGTTTGAATACACGACTTGTAGTGTCTGGATCTCTGATTTTGTCGGAGAGAATAGTTCATACGAAAAAATAATGGACAAAACTACAGCCTGCGCTTCGAGCTTGCAACCTCTGCGCACGAATCGACGACTAATCGTGACTAGATCTTCGAATGTAAAGAGGAAATAGTCTGTACGTAGAGATAAGTGACAACTACAGCCTGATCTTTGAGCTTGCGACCGCTGCGCATGAATCGACGACTAATCCTGTCTAGATCTCCGATTTTCTGGGAGAAAATAGTTTATACGCGAAAATAATCCACAACTACAGCGTAAGATGTGAACTAGCGACCCCTGCGCAGGAATCGACCACTAATCGTGTCTAGATCTTCGAATATAAAGAGGAAATAGTCTGTGCGTGAAAATATTGCGCAGGGGTCGCAAGTTCATATCTCACGCTGTAGTTGTGGATTATTTTTGCGTATAAACTACTAGCATCCCCCGTCGCGGCTTCGCCCGCGATACGTGTAATTGGGAACAACAAAATTTGTATCTCATAAACATAGAATTTCATTTGTTACTGGATTTTTTCTGAATTCAAAGGACCTCTGGGTAAATAATATTCTTTGTCGTTATTTTATTATGTGGTAATAGAATGAATTGATTCTCAGATTTACCTGTCCTAGAGAATCCAACGTATAATTGACCATGGGAAAAGCATTCTATACGTAAATCAATTCCAACGTATTTAAACGTTTGCCCTTGTGCTTTGTTAATTGTAATAGCAAAAGAAATTTTTATAGGGAATTGTAATCTCTTAAATTGAAAAGGTAAATCAGTAGGGATCAGGAGGTTCCTCAAGTTGTAAAAGAGAAACTTTGCCTCCTGCACACACATGCCTGCGGCTTCATCATTCCATTTTTTGGCGAAGCAATGATTGCATATTTTATCCATTGAACCAATTTGCACATCTTTTGAATCAATATAATTCAAAAAACAATTATATTCAAAAGCAGTTCTGTAACCTGCCACATGGACTCTGGTTTGCTCTGGGACTGCTCTACGATATACTGACATTCGATTTGCAGACCGAGTCTGACGACCCAATCCGCTCAATCGTGTTTTCGGCATAATATATATATATATATATATATATATGCGAGAAATTTTCTCCAAAGGGAGAGACAATATTTATGCATTTTCATGCTCTACTTATAAGTGAAGCAGCTCAACTCTCTTGCGGATAGCGCTCAGCCGCCTAGTGGAGAAGGCGCGAAGCTCGTCGCTGTAGCCTGGGTCGGCGGGCGGAGGGACTACTTTCCGCGCAGGCACCGTGCCTGCCATTCGGGGGTTCTGCGGTTAATACGCCAAGAAGTAGTAGTTCGACTATTTATTTATTCATTTAAATAATGTATTTTTCAACGTTTTGCATAGCCTGTAACCATCTGGCGTGTGCAATGAAGCTACTGTCAAAATTTGGTAACATTCGATTCAGTAGTTTTGGAGCCAAATGCGAACAAAAAAAACGGCTTCCTCTTTATATAATAGTAAGATTTTCTCCCAGAAAATCGGAGATCTAGACAGGATTAGTCGTCGATTCGTGCGCAGCGGTCGCAAGCTCAAAGAGCAGGCTGTAGTTGTCACTTATCTCTAGGTACAGACTATTTTCTCTTTATATTTGAAGATCTAGTCACGATTAGTCATCGATTCCTGCGCAGAGGTTGCAAGCTCAAAGCGCAGGCTGTAGTTGTGGATTATTTTTTGTATGAACTATTCTCTCCGAAAAAATCGGAGATCCAGACATTACAAGTCGTCTATTCAAACGCAGTGGTCGCAAGTCCACAGCTGCTGATGCTGTAACAGCACTTGTTATTCCTGCTTAGACTGTTTCTCCGTAGAAGTTCAAAATTACATCGTGTTCAATCATTCATTCGTATACTGTGTTCGCAAGTTCTTAGCAAATGCTGTCGCAGCCCATGTTCTCTACGTGTGGACTATTTCTCCGTAAGAATCGAATATGTAGATACATTTAATCTCTTATTCATATGCAGCGATCGCAAGCTCACAGCGTATGGTGCAGATGTAGTTTCTTTTCCGTATACTATTTTGTCCGTAAAAATCGGAAATCCAGACACGTTTAGTCATCGATCCGTACGCAGTGGTCGCAAGTCCACAGCGAACGCTATAACAGCGCACTCTGTTTTTGCGTAGACTGTTTCTCCGTACAAATCGAAGATTCGGACACGTTTAGTCGTCATATCAAACGCAGCGATTCGCAAATTCACATTGTACGCTGCAACAGCTCACGTTGTTTTTTCGTTCACGTTTTCGTTCGTGAGATTTAAAGATCTAGGAACGTCCAGTCCTCAATTCTTATACATCACAAAAGTTTAAAATATTGATTTTTATTAATATCTTGATGGTGTCAAAGGACGGCTAACTTTAAATATAATAACTTTCAACCATTTGAGCATATCACGCCAAGCTATGTATGGAACGTTCATTGTTCTGTCGAAAATCTGGAAGTGAATTGATTTCCTTCTCATACCCAGCTCTTTCTGGTCTCATTTTTTCAGCTATAAGTTTAGCTTATGCAGAATGCAATATGACAAGAGCTCACTATCCAACCCCACGGCACGGCAACCCACCGCTCCATATTTCACTCGATCTGACCTTCCGTAACCTCTACTTCTTGCAACTTTGTAGCTTCTTTTCTCAAAAACTTTTCATTTTCAGTAGGTCGGCCTATTTGGACTTTTGATCAGAAAGCAATGAATTATATGATATTAGATTTTGTGCCAATTTAACTGGGAGCCAAATCCTTAACATTTCGAGCCGGGTCCTTTACGGTGAAGGTCATTTTTCATGATTTCCTCGATAAGAATCAAAAGAGATAAAGGTAATTTTTTCACCCAATAGAATATTTTTATCACCATCATTCTATATTTAATTAATTTTCTTTCAACTAACAGTTTCCACATTCGGGGTTTCTAGTACAAGGTCATCTTCCAAGATACATTCGGATGTTGAAACATTCTAGAAAAACGTAGCTCAAATCAATATACGTAAAATTTGATAAGATTCAATAATTATCTTAAAATTCAGAAATATTATGTCAGTGTAGTTCAATGGATAGTCGCATAGTTTTGCTTTCCCAATTTCACTCCAAAAGGGGACACCACAGTCTATGGGTCCTATATTTTAACCTTTGACTTTGCATTCAGCCTGCAAACATTGCACAATGGAAACCATTGAGTGAGTTATTGAAATGGGCGTCAGGCTTAAAGTGTCTCACTCGATGTTTTTTCTGTTGTTGGAGAGAGCAAAAACTGTATACACCTCAAATACAACTTATAGCTAGGTGTACATTCAAAGTGTATCTCGGAATATTGGAGCTTACTTCATTAAAAAGTTGAAATTCTCTAAAAAATTCACAGAAAATTTAAGGGAAGTTATCTCTACCCTGTCACGAAAAAACCGCTGCCAAGTGCCTTAGCAGTATGCTTTCTCAAAGAGGCTTCAACATCACCCACAAACGCGTCCCAAACCTGTATTTTCAGCATTCTACTAGCGTAGATACTATGATTTATTTTTCAAAAATTACAAAAACATTATTTAATCAGTTCAATTCGTATCTTTGTGATTGTGTAAAGTGTCATTCTTTTTCAATTAACCAAACTTTGTCGCGAGTGTTGATGTCTGTCCGGGTTCTCTTATTATTTGATCAAATACAACAAAGCAAACGGTTCTGGATTCTACACGATGCGAGACATTTGGATCTGCATAATTTTTCGATCAATTCATCTTGTCACTGTCATACGGTTTAATGGTGATTAAAATCGATCCGCCCTGCCCTTAAATCTGTATTCAGCACACTTGAAGACTCATTTTAATCATTTTCGATGGCTGAGGTTGGAAATTATCAATTCAAAGTCTATATTGATCATTTTCGACGGCAAAAGACACCAAATTTTCCCAATTTTCTCTATAGCACGTTGAAAATACTGGAAACGAAACTTAGATGAATTTTTCTTCCCCTTAGTAAGGAGCTAATTGGGAAAGTTTTGTGTTTTTTGCCGTCGAAAATGATGGAGATGGGTCATAACTTGATCATCTCTAACCTCCATAATGGTTGCTAGTAAGGTAAACAATGGTTACTATGGAGAAAATAGAACAATTCATTGTCCTTGGCCATCGAGTGTGACTTAAAACTGATTTTCCGGCTTGCTCCAATGAGCACTCATGAGGATTTTTGAGAAAACACGTTAGGAACGGCTGTTAGGAAATTAACCAACGGATTGCTGAAAATTTAACTGGGGCTAGATCTTGCTACAACTAACCGGTGTGCAAAATTTCAAGACGATCGGATCATTCCTTCGGGAGTTATCGTGGACGAAAGAAACAAAAAAATAGACACCTTAACAACGGTTGCTAAGGAAATAAATAACGGATTTCGCTGAAAATTGAACTCGCCCGAGATTTTGCCGCGATTAACCTGTGTGCAAAATTTCAAGACGATCGAACCATTCCTTCGAGAGTTATCGTGGACGGAAAAAAAACGGGATGCACATACACACATACACACATACACACATACATACAGACACTTTTGGATTTCCATGTTTTTCGACCCGTAGATTACGAAAATCGAAGTCCCGAGGTCTGATTCAGTGGGTCGATTTTTGGCCCATTACAAAGCTTTCTCTTTGAGAAAGCAAAATGCTCAGTTTGATTCCCATATAGATTCTCAGGTAGATTTGTAGGTCAATCCAGAATTTCTATGTGAATACACATACATTTCAAAATTTATTTTCAGGTGGACTTTCACAGCAATCCCCCTAGATTAGCGCCTGGATTTGCACCTGGATTCCCAGATCAAAAAACCTACATTCCCAAGTTGATTTCTAGGTGAATGAATTCCAATACCTGGGTTTGCAGGTTGAATTCATGGTCGACCCACCTGATTTTACAGGTAGATTTCCAGGTCATTATACCTGGATTACTTATTGGATAATACGTACATTGAAATTAAATCCTACGATAATTTTTTGCTGTGATTCATATGGAAGTTTGCGATAAATCCAAATTAATTCACATAAGAATGCACCTGCGAATCTACTTGGATTGATCTAAAAATCCGCCTGGCATTATGTTC
>JAJGQD010000270.1:0-27288 GCA_020882685.1 Aphelinus atriplicis
CGAGTCCTCCAGTTTTCAAAATTTAAAATGGTGGATTCAAGATGACAGAGGAAAAATTCAAAAAGTAATTTGATTTTTCTAGAATTTTGTATAGAGAAGTTTCCTGGGCCATTAAATACGAATCTGATCTCGGATTTGCAAAATTCAAAATGGTGGATCAAAAATGGCGGACAAAATTCTTGATATTTCTCAAAATTGGTTTTCAGGGATTTGTGGGGCTGCTTATTATAAATCCAGCTTCAGATTTTTTAAATTCAGAAAGGCGGAAAAAAATTCAGTGCCCACAGAAACGTTTGTATATACAAAGTTTTACAGGAAATCATAACTAAAATGCAAAAAATTATTGCCCGCGATCGTGAATCCTCCATCAATGATACGAAATCGAAAAAATTTATCATCAGATTCGTTATCAGTGCCTGAAAATCCCTGTATTCATAATTTCACGAACCCAATTAAAATGCAGAAAGTCATCAGCTGCCATCTTGAAACTGCCGTCTTGGATGCAGAATTTAAAAAATGTAATGTTAGATTCGTTATCAGTGCCTCCAAAAACCTCTGCATACGGGATATTACGGAAATATCTCAAATAGAAACATGTATGCACCGACGGGTTAATATTGTTATCAGGTAATAGAAATTATCTCTGAAGAACCGCCTCTACTCTCCGTATGAATTCTGTGTCCTCTTTCGTTTTGCAATAAGCGGGGCAGGGGGGAGAGGGTGAAATCACGAAAAGAATAGAGGAAATTGAAAACAAATTTTCCGGAATGTACAGTTGGGCAGTTGTGAAATATTCAGTATTTAAGGAGGTTTACGGGTGATAGCCAAAAGGTTAAGGTTGATCCGACTGAAATCGATTTATGATTATTATTAATAGATACAACAGTGATTATTCAAGATATTTTGACCATAATATAAATTTAGCCAAAAACCGTCCTCTTTGATCCTCCCACTTTAGTGAACAATAATAATCAATGTACTGGATAAAAAGAACGATTTTCATTGCTTCGAACGATCCAATCATTTCTCCTTCTGCATTCTCTTCATTTCAGATTCACATTGGTGGGGGTTTATGGATAACCAGAGCAACACACGATAATATCGTGACAAGTTTGAGGATTCCGATGCAATTCGTAGGAAACGTTGGAACTGCCGTCTTTGGCGAGAGCGTACTATTAAAAAGCACTGTTACAGGCAGAATCAGCAATCGTTCACGGGCACAAGGGGAGGAGAGAGATGTAGAGAAGCTAGATCCTATTAAGAAGGCATCCTGTCTACGTGAGGGTGTGTGTCGACTGTGTGTGCGCGTGCGTGCGTGCGTGTGTGCGTGTATATATATGATCATATATTTTCCAGAATTCTACAAACATTGAACCGAAACGATCCACAAAGATGCTTTGACGCCAAAACAATTAGAAAGTCATCTCTTAACATACTGCAAAGATTCCGATACCTATACGGCTAGAAAAATATCTTATCTGAAAGATAAATCAACGCGTGAGTAATACAATCGCTAAATATGCTTTGTTGAAAATAATAGATTGGAATCAATGAATTCTCTATTAACCCATTGAGTCCCAAATTGCAGGAATTTCGAGGTTGGATAATTTGATGAATAAGACAGAAGATTTATTGCAAAAAAGTCATTCTTACAATTTTCGGGTATGCTCTACACAGAACAATGGTCAAAAAGACGAAAAATTTCGATTTTCAATAAATTATCAACAAATTAAAATGAAAAATGTGATTTTTTGGAGCACATTCTTTTCAATCAAAAATCAAAGGGGGAAGAATTTTAATTTTAGGAATTTTAGTTTTTTAGGTTTAGGGGGTTGAATTGTTTCATTAATCCATTGAATTCAATTAATTACATCCAATAATGAATTAATAGGTTTCAATCGTTTCTAATCTATAAGGAAATAAACATATGAATTTGAAATGATCTAATTTATTTGCAGCAAAATGCTCAAAAAAAGAACCAAACCCAAAAAAAATCTAGGAAAAAAGAAAACGGAAAAAAATCCGATTTGAGTGGTTCAGATCAAAATTAAAACCCAGACGTACATGATACGGAAAAGACAGGTGTTGATGTTTCTAAAAAAGGTGAAAAATTGTTTCTAATATTTTTTCTAATTCACGATGTATGTGATTCCATAAGTTAATTAATGATAATCGATAATTTCAGTGAATGATTTGGAAGGACAATCATCGTGAATGATAGACGATGGGGATATGACAGATGTGACCTCAATAGAAGATGATGAGGATGATAATGATCACCAAGATCCCTTAGATGATATACCGGATGACCAACAAGATGGAGTGGAAACTGTATATTATCCTCCTAGCGGTGTCAGTGAATGAAAATGAATATGTAGCTCGAGAAATTATATTTAAAACGGATTTTAAATATAATTCCATAATTTAAATTCTTGATGTATATTTTCTTATAGTTATATAATTTTTTTAAATGTGTCGTTTGAAGCAAAATCTCAAACGAGCATTCTTTTGATTCTATCTCTTAGATTTCTAATTATTAGTTTCTCATGATATATATTTACATATTTTTGTTAAATAGTTGTAAGACAACAAATGCAATGTATATTTTAATAAAGTTGAGCAATGAAGTTAGTAATTCGTGGAGAGTTCAGTGAGTCCTGTTCTCCTGCTTTACCAGCTTCATTAGATTTTTCTCTTATGATACAACTAAAAGGAATGAATGGCTTTCTTTGCTTAACATATAACAAGTTAATATTAATCTTAAATTGAAGCATTCCTGTTGTTATGTACCCATTCAATTATTTCCCTACAGGTCTATAAAAACTTATATGAATCTTCGTTAAAATAGAAACGAACCTTAACATCATCAATGCCATGTGTCATCTAATCGAGGTAATTCGATTTGAAATGAACGCTAGAGAGATTGAATGATGCAAAAATATTGGTATAACCAGTCTCATGGAAGAATGGGCCTTTTTCAATCCTAGACAGAACATTGAGAATGCTGGTTGGTTAGACGTTGAAGAAAACAAGAGTTTCATTAATGAACAAAGATACTTTAATCTACTCATCCCTCTCAGTATGATATTTGGATTTGCTGAAGACTATCGAAAAATTTAAGTCAACGCCAAACATGAGTTGTTACTTCGAAGATCGAACACTGATACTATTGCAGTCGTATAATCATCTTTCAAATTGGATAATGTAGTAAGTAATTCAAATTGGACAAAGAAGTAAGCTTTGTTATTGCACACACCAATTTCAGAAAATAGACAAAGAAACTGAAGACTGTCAACTACCTTTTTTTTTAATTTGCATCCATTTCTATCATCATTTTACAAAAATCAGAACCGATCATGTCGCTTCCAAGATAGACAGTAGCTGCCTGAATCAATTGAGAAGCAGTAACCGTCCTTGCCACGCCAACCAATTCGTTTCGAGATAAAAGCGAATTGGCTCCTGGCTCCTGTTCGCGGTTTCCCGCCACGTGCTCTCTTCATCTTGGATTCTTTGAATCTATGAGATAAAAGCGGCCCCGGACGATCCTTGTGATCGCCGTGCACGCATCCTACGCAACGGCGGCATTAGTGTCCGTTGCGGTGAGCCGACCCTCAATTAATCAATAATTTTAATCCTCACAGGTCACACTTATGCCGCAGCGCATTTGGGTCAAACTGGGTCTTTTTTACCGAGCAATTTTGAAACGCTTGAAACTTCAAGTATGAAAAAGCTTTTGGAACGTTTTTTCTGAAATTCATCGCCAGACTGTCTATGATCGACATCGACTACATATATTCGACAAGTATAAGAGATAAAATCTTTGGCTTCAAATTAACATCACGGAATATTGTGGACTACTGGTGATCGAAAATATAATACGATAAGAGCAACCCTTCATGAAAATTTGGGTGATGCTAAAAAGATACACGTATCAGGTTCGATACCGAAATTTTGGTTGGAACGTTTCAAATTCAACGTTCACGATCTATCTGAAATGGGCTATTCATCTTTGGGTAGAATCAAACTCACAACGGTCTGTCCTCATCACAACGTAGCATACAAGGTCTGTTGTGCACATCACAATGTCAAACTTTCCAAACAATTTATTAATCCATCAGAACTTACATACCCCGAACCAATGGGTTGCTAACAGATATCAGTGATGCAATCATAAGTAGTAGTATACAAACTCGGATATTATATGGAGATAATATTTGGAACTCGTGGTATAACAGATATATTGTCAATACGGGTCAAGTTCAGCTATTAATATAGAAAAACGGATATTGGAGCATCTGCTTTGAAATCCGTATAAGTTCTGACGTAGCCATGCTCCAAAACCTAAGCGGATACTTATCTACTAACGCCTTGAACATATATGGAGTGTTCAGCAGGATGAGGCGATAAGGAGATCTAAAGCAAAGGCTCCAGTGTGAGATCACAGGGTCTGATATAAGGTATTGTATCTCACCGAAGAGGAAGTGAGACGGGTGATCAACCTCGTGTGCACCACCGATGACTCAGAAAGTACTGAAGCAACGCCAGACTCAGTGGTGGAGAGAAGTATCTATGGATAATCTGTGCAATTAAGCACAAGTACAGTGATGAAACTCAAGGCGATTTATGGCACGGAGTTAGTGGGGTATAATGACAGTTATTTCACATCTGGGAAAATAGGTCTGATAATTGAGTCAAATTGCAACATCATTGCAAGCATTTTCTCCACGAAATATGACGCAAATCATCGAAAGACTCAATACGAGCTCACAAGAGGAGACGTAAATCATAGGCAAGGCTATAGAAAAATGAGCGCCCAATAGACTCACACAACTTAATCATACAAACGGTGAAACCTCTACTACCTATGTCAATAAATTAAGTCGTGAAGAGAATGAATACTCAGGGACCGACAGCATTGGAAATGAATTGTGACCAAAGAAGGCCTACCTTAATCCTAAGAATAGCTGAAGAACATGAAGAGCCAAGCATCTGTCTACATTCGGAGGACGAATTGGCCAAGGTACATTTTGAAAGAAATTACAAAAAGTTACCCTATTGAAGAAACTGAGCAAAAGGACGATCAAGAGTCTAGCAAAAGGGCAGCATCATAATTAATTTTATACCTCAGAAAGCTCTTTAATAAGACGCTGGGAAAAATGAAGGTCAAAGGGATGGAAACAGTTTTCGTCAGATTCTTCGACCAGGAGGATACTGATTTTGCAAGCGAGCAGCTGCTGGCAGGGACTGCAACCAGCAGAATGTATAACTAGAAGACTCACTGAATATCACGATGAATGCAAAAGAGATGTTGGCAAGGGAAAAATGGCTAATCACGCGATAACCTGTGTTAATACCAGCAGCCAGATGAGAGCAACATTGGCAAGGATGCAATGCTAAAACTTTCAATGAAAAAAGAGAGAGACAGTTGCTAGCTGAGAGGAAACTAAGAAAGTAAAGAGTCAGAAACCACTGGAAGAAAGAAGAATAGGCTCATCGACACGCGTACTTTCTGCAAACACATTAACTATCATTACTGTAATAAGAACCTTTATCGTACCATGAGCTACCAGTATGTACCACTGGACAAAGGTACCTTGATTAAATTCTTTATACAATAAGGACGGACAGTGGAGGAAAGTGTAGTGATACACGTTTTCGGAGTCTGCAGCAAGCTTACATACTTTTCTAGAGTGAGCGACCCAGATCGAAATATGAGAAGTATTGGATAGCCGTTTGAGACGCTGACAAGGCTATCGTCAAGGCGTAAGAAGCCAACTACGTCCCCAAGCACCGAGTCATCATAAGAATGCGCGACACAAGCACAGTTAAGTAACGACTTTATGCACAAAATATGCGGAATCTCATTTTAGATTTCATTTGACACGAATTACGTTTCGATTGATAAACTCGTTCTAGAGGAAATACAGTTATTTCAAGAAGATCGTAGACGTAAGAAAACCAATCAAACGTATACACTCCGATAAAGTTTGTCTTCACTAAAATTAGTGTAATGTGGATGTTAGATATTATAGCTGGCTATCTCACGGACGTGTAAAAAAATGTTTTCAAAACCACGGTCTTTGTTTTTGCGTAATTAAACGATGAAATTACGACTTTTCAAAATTCCAAAAATCCGTATTTTTGAAAAGTATGGACCAATCACAGGCGGCTTGGAGAGTGTATTGAGACAATGATAAGCGGATTCTATTCTCGCATTTTTATTGATATTGATGCATAAGAAACGTGTTTTTTCATCGGTTCAATTTTACTCAAAGTAGTCGGGGTTTCATGACTATTTCAATTACTGAATCATAACTCATCAGAGCTCATTATGTAGGAAATTTCAATACGAACAAACTTTTCTCTCCGTGGACGCTTTAGAAAGAGGAATTTTGCTAGATATGATCTTTTTCTATAAAAACATGTCATTAAAACTTCAGAAGACTTTAGGATCCGTGTCGATGTTATTATTATTATCATGGTTATTATTATAAATGATAGATCAAACACAGTGTTCTACATAATTTCCAGGAAACAATCCAGTGATGCCATCCATAACACCTTCCCACCATCCATCGTCATTCTTCTTGAGAACATATATTACAGAACTTTCTTGAAAACTCAATTCATCTTCTTTATCTGCATAATAGTCGTAGATTGCGATTACTGAAAAGAAAAAACGATATTGTCCTACATGATATTTTCTTGAATCAATAATTTTTGCTGTTATTCAATTTGAGTCAAGTGAAAATCAAATGGGTCAATAAGATCTGGAATGGTTAACCCTAGTTAATGTTCATGAATCATGGATCAGAATAAATTTTTACCCTTCGTACTTCCCTAATTGTATTCAATCAGGGCAATACCGTTTCCATTGAAACTCGAGGTTGAATTTTGTTTAACTACTGGGACGTGATATAAATGAACGTAGAAAAAATGCTAAATTCGTAAGACTCAACTTATATGGGAACTTATCAAAAACACGCTAGCAACGGTTGCCATGGAAATAAACAACGGATGTTGCTGAACACCGAACTCAGTTCACATCTTCCGGAGACCGACCAGTGTACAAAATTTCGGGACGATCGGACTATTTCTTCGAAAGTTATCGTACGACAAAAAAAAGTCAGCCTGAAGCTGAATTTTGTATCTCCATAGCAACGGTTGCTAGGAGAATAAACAATGGTTGTTCCAAAATGAATGTCTTATCGATTCTCATCGATCGTTGAAAGAATTGGAAACCCATCATGCATTGATGATGATTTTTGGAGCTTTTATTAAAAACACGTTAGTAACGGTTGCTAGAAAAATAAACAACGGTATTGGCTGAAAATTGAACTCGGCCGAGATTTTGCGGCGACTAACCTGTGTGCGAAATTTCAGGACGATCGGACAATTCCTTCGAGAGTTATCGTACGACAAAAAAGTGCACGTACGTATGTACATACATACAGACATTTTTGGATTTCCATGTTTTTCGACCCGTAGATTACGAAAATCGAGGTCCCGAGGTCCGATTCGGTGGGTCGATTTTTACCCCGTTACAAAGCTTTCTCTTTGAGAAAGCAAAAATAATGCGCCGAGGAGCGACGTTAGGATAAAGTGTATGGAAGTATAAGTGTGCATGTATCAGCAAGAATGCGCTGAGCAAGCGTCTATAAGACGATCGATAGCTCACAAGAAAAGCGCAACGCCAGGCTGCGCATTTTGCATCTGCGACATAGTTCAACAAGAAGACGGCCATAAGAGATGTTTATATCGGCCCGTATGATATTACCGAGCAGTTAGCGGGCACTCGAACAGGTCGAGAGAGCGTGTGTATGTGTAATGAGATGGATGATTAATTGTAGCTAAGTGGATGACACGGAATGAGTCACCGTGCCGTGGGAAGAAAAGAGCGCGCTTCTTGGAATAACATCCGCGCGTCCCACGCAGCAAACAAGAGGAATTGCGGGACGCACTCTCCACCGCTTCGGGCCCACGATTCGCGCGTCCGCCGGGACTTCTGCTTGACTGAATCGTCGATTATACAAGGAGATGGACCAGCGGACAGCGAGAGAGTATATCAGGGACAGTAAAGTGAGAAAGAATGAAGTAATTAGTTGGAAAATAAGCTCACTCGGAAGTGACTCGGATAGATAAAGAATCGTTCGGCGACAATCATGAGTGTCATGACAAGTGACCGATACGGGGCGTACGAGCAAGGCAGCTCCCTGCGTACCGCGTTCCGATTATCATCATTATAACATTTCGAGTTATGAATTCATTAACCCATTTGTAAATCGAGAGATAGTAGAAATCGGTCAATTATAATCGGTGAATTATATACTCCTTCCAAATTTAATAAAACACAAAATCAGTGCTAAAGCACATCAAGATCTATTATTTAGAAATTCCGCATTCTACAACGGCCCAGCACGGCAATGACTTCTCGGCTGCCACACTGCCACATTGCCGTGCTGGGGTGGCCGAACAATCTCTCACCATACTTATTTCCCGGTAATCGGAACGAAAACAGAACCATCTCGCCAAACAATGGGTATTTCTCGCCTTTCTCTCCACTAAAACAAAATCAGGTAATAGCATATGAGGCGTTTCACGCCAACTCTCCAGAGCCGGCGCGCGGACGCTAAAACCTTACGTTTTCGACGCTTGTTTTCGACTCTATATGACCCATATCTGAATAATGTTGGATATGCCATCAATGTAGTTTTTTCTCAGCTTTCCGATGGTGAATTTAGTTTTCCAAATTTTTCACATTTTCACAGAAAAAAAAACATAAAACAGGCCATATCTCAAAAACCTATTTTTTTTTAATTTTTTTAAGAAGTCTAGATCGAAAGCTGAGGTTTTTTTACGTTGATATAGACCTTTTGAAAACATACTTTTTTTTTGTATTCGAGTAATTGAGTAGCGAACATGAGAAAATGCGCCGCGTCGGGCCGGGCCGCGCTGTGCTGACTCCATACGCGCTCCAGCTCAAGTCTTCTGCTTACAAGAGTGCCGAGATCGGAATATATTTAATATCCATACAAGTCTTTATCTGTTGGATAAACTACTATCTAGCGTAGATCATGTACTCATTTGGGTTATGGACTGAGATATGGACATTATTCCATTTCACATTCGTTGACCTCCGTTATGGCTTTGATATTGAAGACTTTGCCATACTATGTTTTAACTGAACTACTTTTCCAGTTCGTTTTGATCTAGGAAAAATTTCATATTCCTCAGCAGATGAAATTTTTTTGACCATCAGTCTGTCATCGGAAGTTGGTATGAACGCATGAAATTGCAGAGTACCTTGTACAGCAAAACACTTATCAAATCTTTCTTTCAATTTCAGTTTAGCTTGCTCATAATCTTCTTTCTTACTATAAAATACCATGGTTTCTTTACAGTAATTTTTTGCCCATTCAAATAAACCTTCTGCGGTTAAAATATGATTATTTGCAGAGCGTTGTAAACTCGCTCGTTTAGCACCTCGTTTCACATTAGCTCCAATTCCATCGCATGCTCCCTTCCCGTGTGCGGTCGCACAAAAATGCCATTCCGCGGGAATGCCAAAATCTTTCTTATGATTAATAAGATTAGAGAAACTTTTCTGATTTTTGAAGTGTTGACCCGCTCCATCGGTACTATAATAAATTTTTTTTGGTTTGTATTATTTCTTCAGATAATTTATGATTATTTCTTGGTATACATGAACTGCAATAGTGTCATGAGATAAATCATCCGAAATAATAGCCAAACTTTTGTGTTGAAGTTCATTATTCCTCTGAAAGTAGATAACTACTGTGGAAATTGTTGCCTGATTATTATTCCAGTGGAAAGATTGAGCTGAATTCTGTACAACAAAAGCATAATTTTCAGCAAAATCAAAACAAACTAAGAATTTTCCTTCTAACAATTTTTTTTTCAAATCATGAATGACGAGCGCGTGGAGGCAGCGCGGCGCGGCACGGCGCGGCCCGACCCGACGCGGCGCATTTTCTCATGTTCGCTACTCAATTACTCGAATACAAAAAAAAAGTATGTTTCCAAAAGGTCTATATAAACGTGAAAAAACCTCAGCTTTCGATCTAGACTTCTTAAAAAAATTAAAAAAAAATAGGTTTTTGAGATATGGCCTGTTTTATGTTTTATTTCTGTGAAAATGTGAAAAATTTGGAAAACTAAGTTCACCATCGGAAAGCTGAGAAAAAAATACATTGATAGCATATCCAACATTATTTAGATATGGGGCATATAGAGTCGAAAACAAGCGTCGAAAACGTCAGGTTTTAGCGTCCGCGCGCCGGCTCTGGAGAGTTGACGTGAAACGCCCCATATGTAATATGCCACGTCCTGGTCATGATCTAACTCTTGAAATGCACGACGGAAGGTAACGCAATCATCGCCTGCAGATGATAAAGAAGCGCGCCTTAATTATCATGCGACGTGTCTGTTTTACCTATATATTCATTTATATCATTATCGTTTTTACACTGTCGAACAGATGAGTTGCCTGCGCCATCGTATGGGGCAAAGGGCGTGATGAAAACTGGAACGGGCAATTTTTCAATTTCCATTTTCCGATTCTACTCGGCTACTTGTAGACGACTACTCCCAGTTTAGATTGATATAGAGACTATTTTTTATCAAAATCTCATGGTGAATATTGGAGAACTCATCGAGAAAAAAATATGAGAAAAGGAAATTTTTGGATGTCAATTTTTCGATTTTGCTCGATCAAAGTTGATTACTTTTAGTTCATATTTGAGTATCAATTGGATCAGAAAGCTTGAGATAGATACAGGTAGATCGTTGTAATATTAGCCGATTACCTGTAGCAAACCCACACTAATGCGAAAAGTAGAAAGTTGGTGGTTCAGACCGGTCAAAAGAGCAAATATTGTTGTATTTTTACCGTTCGAAGTTCGTTTTGAAAAAGAATCACGGATAAGTCAATTCGATATGTTGAGTTTGCAGTATCTCAGTACTTTTCGATTCTGATGCGCTGAAAGCAGTGAAAAAAGTACTCGGGCTTGGCACAGTGAGGGTCGTTCCCCGGCTTCGGGGCTGGTGGGCTGTAAAACCCCTCCCGTAGCCACTCCATTTAAAGTCTATGTGAAAAAATTAACACGGCAGTGATTTATGTCCAATTTCAAGTGACGTGCACGGAATATTCTTATACAGACTTCACCGAACTGCAGATTTTTCCCGCCATGCAGATGTACCGAGTCGCAGCGGTAGTCCCAGCAGACAGAATGGTGGTGAAGCCATAGGTTTAAAACAGCACTGTCGACTCGACGCGCTGATATGTCCGACCTAGCAATCCGAGTGGCCGGCCCAACTGTATGAACCAATCCAGCGCTTCTCTAGTAGATAGTAGCTCTACAGTAGAACCAAATGTTTTGCCGGCTTTCGTCGGCGGTCGAATAGATCCACCATCCTAATCTAAACTAGTCAATCAAAAGGTGATCCGTGATGAACTACACTATCAACGGTGGGCTCTGACGCTGGCGACGTCTAAATATGTGCATAGGATGTGCGTTTTTACCCAAACAAACCGTCGCTTTCGATTACACCAAGTAAGCAACAACGAAAACTATAAGATGAACAACGAGAAACGATGTCACTTCGTTTTTGACTCAGTTCTCGACTCGCGATGTTCTTCAAGATTTGGAAATGTGCAGATGCACGTACGAAGGAGCGAATGAATGGCGAGTGAATTCAATGACAAAATAATGTGAGTTTACATGCCACATGCGGCTTTCATTTGTCGAATGGACCTTGTGAATACTTCTTGCAGACGCATGCATGGTTACAGCACTAAAGTGAACTTAGAGGACTTCGTTGCAAATCAGCTCTAGTGAACTAATAATGATATATATCTGCGACTCCTCATGAGAAAAGATTCCTGATGCGGCCACTTTGACGTTGAAGTTGCTGTACACGCACCAGTACCCTTCAAATATTGTCATTCCAAAGCCATCGATGGGGTAGAAATCAGAGAATAGCTCTGTACAGTGAGCCGAGAACAGCATAATCAGCAGCATTCGTAGTCACTAGACACTCTTTCTGCTGTACCTCGCTTTTGCATACGAGCGGGTTTGTTTCCTCTAACGTTAATTCATATATTCCAGTCATTTCAACAACTTCTTGCAAGTGGATCATTTCAAAATTGCTGTATAATATTTCGTAAGGCAGTTTGCCTACTGTGCTCCTGTCTAAATCCCGACTGACGCCCATCCAAGAGATCATTTTTTTCCACATATTCAATTATCTGGTTAAAGACCAAACTCTCAAGGACTTTTGAGAGAAAGTTGAGTAAGGAGAGTGGTGGGAAATCACCAGGGATAAGAGGAGTTAATGTTTTGTCCAGGGCGAGAATGGCTGTCTGTTTCCATGCAGTGGAAAAGTGAGCTTCTTCTAGGGATGTGTGAAGGATTTCGCACGAAATGGGTAAGAGGGAAGGGAGTGCTGACACAAAGAATCCCTGCGGGAGGCCATCAACTCCCACCGACTGAGAGCTAGCATGTTGTATGGCTATATTGACCTCCTACGGACCGATTTCTGTGATTTGGAAACGAGATCATGTAGAACTCTTCTCAAGTTCCTGGAGAACACCATCCAAAAAAGGGGCTAAGTGGTAAGTCGCGATTCCAGCAAAGTGGGAGTTGAGTTCCTCCGCCGAGATGTTGCCATGGGTATTGTTTTATAAGCAAATAAGTCACATTGTCGTCTGGTCCGCTGAAAATGTCTCTAGAGTCTGTTTCTGTTCGCAATCAAAGTATCTGTGTGCGGTGTGTGCCAGGGCTCTTTGTTTCCAGTATTTGAGAAAGTCTTAACCCATTAACGACCAAGCGCCTCGATTTTTTGTCGACTTTTCGACGCGATTATTTAGCATGTTATCGTCTTCCAAAAAATTCAGTTTTCACATATTCCGGGGTGAAATTTTGTGCTCTTTCAAAATCCGTGGTGAAAATTATGATTAGATTTCTAGGAAAATGATATGGCCGATTCAGACTCAAAAAACGCGAGAATTAAAAAAAAAAATTTTCTTGATTTTTTGTCGTAATGTCATCGCCAATAATTAGTGCTCTAATTATGGACAAAGGTGGACAAAATGTTTCAGGTTTAAGGGGGGGGGGTATGGTCTGTACGGCCAAAAATAAGCATGTTTTTGCGAATTTTTTCCAACGCTCCCGATAAAGATAATAGATTGAAACAAATTGGACATACTAATGTAACATTTAAACAATGTTCTCCTAAATTTTCAATGAAATATATCAACAATAGAGCCGTTGACAACAAATCTTTAGAGGTGCCTCCACAAAATTTTTTTTGCGGTGGAGGCTGTAACTCACCACTGGCTTATGACAAATAGATAAATCAAAAAGCGTTCATTAGGTGAAATGTTTCTCGAGGTAATGACATCGTTATTTTTCCCTTTTTCGATTTTTTTCATTTTTTTTTGTATACATTGAAGTCAAAAACGCGATTTTCGTTGAAAAAATCAACCAATTTGTTAATCTTAAATTAAACGCTTTAAAGTTTCAAACTTAGACAAAACCCGAATGGAGCAGCGCCCTTCAAATCTCCATATCTCCGTCAGTTTTCCTCCGATCAGTCAAATTTCTACACGATAATCTTGAAATGTTGTACATTCATATAGAAAAATGATTTTTTTTGGCCGTATAGACCGTACCCCCCCCCCTTAAGAGGAAATTTTTGTTATCGGAGTGAAATTGCTTTTTTTTTTACAAAATGCGGTAATAACGTGAAAATGTCATAAAACATATTACTTTTTTTTTCAAAAAAGTCTCAAAATCACTTAAAAAATGAATTCTTTTAGAATTTCTTTATGAAATTTTCCAAAATTTCAATCCGATTATGTGCATCGTCCTTATATAAAAAAGTGATGGCCTATAGAGTGAAGGCATTAACTCGTGATTTGATTGGTGTAGATCTAACCACGTGATTTCTATTGGGTGTATATAGATATAGAGTGAGATGTATATATACATAGAGTAGCCGCTGACATGATATTATAGATTACGATAGTCAGTTTCGTTGATGATGCTGTCATAAGTTTTGACAATTTATTTTCAAAACTGTAATTGTAGGTATGTGAATTTGATTGATGGTACGTGGATATTTTAGGCTAACTTTTAGTTTGAATATTTGCCGGATAAGATAACTCTGTTAGGTTAAGATTTGCAAGTTTTGTGTGTTATGTGGTTTGATGAATAGTTTAGTGTTAAAAATCTGAAATCGTCTTGCGAGCTCCAGTGTCGATAGCTCAGGATAATTTAAATAGAAGAAGATGTCAGTGCTCGATAGTTCTTTCTAATACTTCTACAGTTTGTATATGGATCATAAGAATTTAGGGTTCGGTTATTCATTTAGCTTTTAGAAATTTGCATCATGAAATGAATTGAGATGTACGTCAGAACAATTATGGTCAAGATTCGTGGAAAAAATAATTGAAATATGATTTTGAAACGCATACATGTCAGATCGTGCGCAGCGCGTTTGATGTAGCTAGTTTTTTAAATCTTTCAAAAAAACGCAAATTGCTTTGAAAATTCTGAAAAAATTTGAGAATGTTATTTGAGTGATTTTAAGACTTTTTTGTTCTTATAAATTTTTCCATTCAATTTAGAGTTTTTGAGAAAAAAAAATGAAATAATGAAAAGTGAATAAAAATGTCCAAGTTGAAGTCTAGAATTTTTTTCTTTCGGCCGCCATTTTGTAAAAAAAAGCGATTCACTTCGATAACAAAAATTTCCTCTCAAATCTGAAGCATTTTGTCCACCATTGTCCATAATTAAAGCACAAATTATTGGCGATAACATTATGAAAAAAAAACAAAAAAATTTTTTTTTCAAATTTTCGCAATTTTTGAGTTTAATTCGGCCATATCTTTTTTCCTAGAAATCGAATCATAATTTTGACCAGGGATTCTAAAAGAGCATAAAATTTCACGCCAGAATTCGTGGAACCTTTTCTATTCAAAGACGATAACATGCCAGATAATCGCATCGAAAAGAATTCCTCATCAAATTGCGCATCTAGTGATCATACTTTCAAGTGGATTGATTCATATTATCTATTTTCATGAGTAAATAACTTGAGGTTGTAGTTTGAGCCCATCCTGCGATAGCTGCTTGGACCTTAGCTATGCAGTTTATACAATATGAGTGGATTTCATGAGTCCAATATTCATAAATATTACCCATATTTGGTGAACTTCAACATTTTCTTGTTGATATTAAAAAAATCATATGATATCTATGCACTGCCTAGTGTGTTATAAGGTGTACGTGTAATGCACAGCTTACAATTAACTTTTTGGATTAATCTTTCTTATCGAGTGAATGCAATTCATGACAATGTACTTTATTCGTAGTTTCTTGTACATTTTAACACAATAGAGACAATATATTGACCATCAATACATGTAACTACTGAAAGTTAGGTGGCGTCAAGTAGTATAGTGATGCTTGATCTATATAAATATGATATTGACAACTCAGGATATGTATTAGGATAGTATGATAGAATGTGAGTTTTTACAGTGGATAATTGTAATAATACCACAGACAAGTGTTTGCAAAAATTGGGAGTGTTGGCGGTACAAGGCTCCCCTTGAATAGTCATTTTAGCCTGTTTTTACCCCTATTTTAGTTAATATATTAATTTTTTGGGAGCTTCCAGAGTCCAGGCCCATTTTTTCACTATATAGGCTGTATGTGGTATGAGTTGGGACAACTTTTAGTACCCATGTGGTGTGGGGCTTGACGAGCGAACTCCCAGGGTTCAAAAATAGAGGCTCCAATTGGTAATGTGGAGTACTTAACCTTCAGTGTACGGACTATAAAAAAGTTACGTTCAGTACGGACGTGGGTTAGCCTAACCCGGCGACTTTGATTGGGTGTAAATCGAGCTGCACTTTGTCAATTTGAATAATTTTTTTCTCATTTTGTGTGAAATTGTCTCAAGAATATGATAGAATTGTCAGATTAATCATTTAACTGGTTGAAAAAAAATTATAATGAAAAATGTGAACGAGTCTTGAAATTTTTTTGTAAAATAACGTTTTTTTTTCAAAATGCTGTAACTTTTTGAAAAAAAAAGATATTAACATTGTATAACTCGCGTTTGAAAGGTAAGAAGTAGTTCTTTTAAATGTCCATAACGGTTTCTTGATTTATTCCAAAAACTATATTTTTTTTGAAAAATGAAAATACGCGTTTTTTTGAGTTAGCGAAAAAACGTTGTTTTGTTGATTTATGATGATAAAAGTTAAAAATAATTACTTCGAGCGTAAAAAAATTGTTTCTCAGATATTGTTGAGTAGTATTATATAAATAAATACCAAAAATAATTGTTAAAGACGAATATTTATTATCAAAAGGTTACAAAAGTCATATTACATAGTATTGCCGCACTCGCAGCACAGTTTCGCTACGTGCTCTTTACACATCGCTCATTCTGCCTCTTCTTCGGCATCCTCTTCGTCGGCGTCTGCTTCAGAATCGTGGGAACTTTCCTTTTCCGCATCTACGGCGTCGTCGGTGTCACTGTTGCCATGTTTTTAATGCGTGTTCTGTAATAAAAAATTACAAGGAACAAAATTTAATGAGTTATAATTCACTACGAGCGACAAAGATTTCGATATAAGACGTACGTTCAAGTTTTTGAGATCTACTACAATACTTCGCTTACACCATGTACAACGCGTTATTTTGAGGTTAGAATCTACAAAATTAAGCAAAGAGTACGTATTCTTACTTACCTTTATATTCCTCAGCGGCAAACAGACGAAAATTAAAACTTTATATTTTTGAAAATTTTGGATTTTGTAACGTTGGATACGGACTGGGTGTACCACACCCGAGCACAATATTCATATGTGTCTAGCTCGGACACAAAGCGGAGACTGACTCTGCCGCTTGGGCCTCTAATAGTGTGTACCTATAAGTTTCCCCCCCCCCTGGTCCGGACCCCCATCACCGACTTCTCTTCGTATGGCGCTTCTTTCAAATTTCGCTCGGGTTACGGTAACCCAGTCCGTACCCTGAGGGTTAATGTGCTCCAATGACCTTGGAGATAATTTTTCTATAAAATTCAGGCAATTTGCATAAAAAGTGTCTTATTCATTATTGGCCTCAGAGGTCATTTTCAGGGTGTAAATGAAGGTTGAAAATGCCTCTGAAAATGCAAAAACAGCAAAATCAGCAACTTTGCCTATTTATTAAAGGGGGTTAAAGTGCTCGAAAAAATCTAAAAAAATTCTGGGAAATCGGCTTGATGCCCTAGAACTTAAAAAAAAATTTTGAGCCAAATCAAATTTTTTCATGTTCGATCCCACAGAGAATTGCCCATACGAAAACACGTTACACGAGTGTATAGTACGAGAGAGAGAGAGAGTGAGACAGAGAGAGGAAGTGTCGGTGTGTTACCGGTTAAGCAAGTAAACAAACAAAATAGGAGGGTCGTTGATATTATAATTGTTTATACAATATACTGCAACGTGCCATAAAAAAATCCACCCAAACCAAAACGCGCGCCCAATTGTACGCGATAATTTACGGCAGTTGAGCGACGCGTAGAGAGAATAGCCGGAGTCGAGTGTTTGTGGAAAGCGCAACTGCGCAGTCCTGCTCCGTTTCTAGATCGGAGCCGGAAGGCAGCCGACCGCGCGGAAAGCCACAGGCATTCTCATCTCGACCAGCGCATAGACAAGTCTCTCCAGAGCAACGCAGAACGTCCCACAACCCAATCCAGAAGGAAGTGGAGATCAGAGCGAGAGGCGGCCAGGAGCAACTCCTACAACTGCGATAAGGTAGATACAGCGGCAGGAATAGCCCTCAGGCGAGACTGCTGCGAGTGGGCCAGCACTGAGACTACGGTCTCATCTCGCCTGGATGTCCTACCATATACTCTTGGGTGTAAAGTCCGGGAAACTGAGCCTGCTTGCAGTGCCAGGATTACTGGTGGCTTGAGAGCGTTAGGCGCGGACGCGAGCTGGTGTATACAAGGGGAAAAGGAGAGTTTACCAATTATAAATAAAAAAAATTCAAATTCAGTTATTATTACTCAGTCAAGCTCTATTATTTTTGAATGTATTCGCACTATGGTGCGAAAGGGATAGCCAGGAATTCTAAATAAAAGTTTCAATACAAGTCACACTTGTTATTATTGCCACTTAACTTCCATCCATTCACATAGGTACAAAAATTTATGCTATATTTAGTTTATGCAGCGCACCCATCACACACTTTCACTCAACAAAAGTATTGAATAAGACGCTACAATACATCAATTCGTGACACATAGAAAATTCGCACACGCTAGAAATCACGCACTTCAGCTATGTGTGAGTAAGTCACACCGAACAGGGAACCACTTGCACACTGTATAGTCAGTTTTGAGTAAAGCAGTGTAGCATCAGCCCAGCTAACTACAGTTTATTACTTAGTTCTGTTGGATTTAGGAGGTGTAGATTGAAATGAATGCACATTTGTATGTATTTTATTAACTATAAATTGTATAATATTGTAAGAAAGTGTATAGGAATATGAATGTCCTTTAGTGAGCGCACGTGTTTACATTTTGGCTGTCTTGAAGCAACTGACCGTGATGTACCCTCTCTCTTTCATCCACACATACAAGTACCTATACAGACAAATATACGCTGTGGCGCTCTAGTCACGATCATCATATTTGCTCATGTTCCAACAAGTTTATCCCACATAGTTACTCAGAATATCACTCCACTCGCACAAATGAACACTCGTGCAGCTTGTAGTTAAACAGGTGAAATTTGTCAGCTGGTCCTAACCTCAAATCCCGAACAGACGGATAATCAAATCGCTCAAGGTCTGTAATATGATTCACGTCGAAAGTGTACGTGGATAAATAAGCCGTTTGGTGGCTGGTCCACCTGCAGGAAATTTCTCTCTCATGGGGTACAAGGTGCGACAGTATTGCTATGTAGAAGACAGAGTCAAAGAAATCTGAAAAAATTTCAGCGTATTCTTTAAGTAATTTTGAGAACTTTCTATCTCTGGCCATTTTTCGAAAAGTTCCTCATCTTCGTATAAACAGGCCTTAAAGTTTATTGCAAAAATTTTGCAGTTGAGCTGCCATTCTGGATGTACAGGGGAGAAAAATCGATATTCAAACAAAGCATCCTTCAAGTTCAGACATTTACTCCACAGGTTACGGAGGTTCCAGGTCCATGGCAGACCCAAAACCCTTTGAAAGTATGATTTAAAAAAAGCTGTTTCGAGGAAATCGTGTTTTTTTTCAAAGATACTGTATTTTTGCCTATTTAAAAATGTTTTAGAAAAACTTGATTGATACCATCGGAAAGGGCAGGTCTTTACCTTTCGAAATATGTCCTGGAAACATTTTTTTGTCGCGAATAGGAAAAGTTCTGAGGTACCGAAGAGCGACATGCTTCGAGTGGCATTCTGGGCCGAAACGGGTTAAGCTGCTTAAAGCACAGAGTTGAGTCAGATAGTACACGCAAAATTGAACGAAGAGTGTGCGAGTAAGAGTGGGAACGAGCCCCTGATCCATTGCATAGAACCCACAAGTATCAGGGTGAATTGCACACAAACGGAAAGCCAGGAAAAGATAACGCAGAGTGTGTTGTGTAAGAGTAGCGTAAATGTGAACGGCAATTCCACGGGCAGTAATGCTGCGCTTAGTCACGGGCAGGAAAATGGGATAGCCGTAGACGAGAGAGTGTCAGAGATCCAGAGGGATCAAGAGTGACGACCTTCCAATCAGCATTTCACTGGACGCTGAATGTATGTAAGTCTATGAAAAATTGCTGATAGAAAAGCGTTTAAGGAACGTAATTAACTCCGATGAGGACGGGATTGATCTCAAAGTTGGGAGAAACAAACATTTGCGCGATTTGCAAAACGTGTATTGCTAGAGCACTGGTTTAGTGGGAAAAATGCGATCGAGGATACCGGAAATGTAGGTAGTAAGCACACACTCGCGTTCCGCAACGATACCATGCGCATTCACCTAGTCAATTGAAGATGTGGTGCTTAAACATGGGGAAAGTGTTGTGAGGTGGCCCCCGCGTACCGGGGCGACCTGGATACACGGGGGTTCACGTTCACGCGTTCTCGGCTCGACGGACTTTGCGAGTGTACTCGCGCGCCAGCCGCCGTGAGGACGGCGCCCGTCGAGTCGAGTGGTAGGCGGAAGTGGGAGGATGCTCGGGGTCGTGTCGAACCACGACCCGGACGATCCTGGACAGCCCGGCTGAGGCTCTCTTTCCAGGGGGGCACTTGGGACGAGGGGAATCGCGCCACAACCGCAATAATTACGCGTGATCGGGGGAGTTCGAGTATCGAAGCTTTATTTAACTAAAATATGATACAAAAATCCCCAACGGTGGTGTCGAGCCACACACCGTGGGAAACTCTCCGCTGAGAGACGCAACAATAACTATCCCCCGAAGGGCTACAAATCGCGAGGACGCGAGCGCGGCGCGGACACGGACGCGACGCGATCGCGGGCAAGCTCGCGGGTCAGACACTCGCACTAACACAAACACTCAACCTCCTACCTGCCGAGCCGGAGCTGGAAGCGGCGACGACGGCGGGCCTCTGCTGGCGGCGTCCCGGGGTACCCGACGACGACCGGCGCGGAGTCAGGAGGCTCACCGGTGGCTGCCGACGCTGCTGCCGGTGATGACGCAAAAGGTGCCGCACTGCCGAAGCACGCGGGCACGGGCGTGTGGAGGCGCGTGGAGACCTGGGGCGAACTCCAGGGGACAGGCACGGTCGAATCCGTGCTGTCCAGGCCACGCGGGAAATCCAACTGCCGGCGTGATTGCGCAACAAGTCGCTCCACGCCGGCGGCGCGCGCGCTCGATCGCGGTCGATACGGCGATCGATCGCACATGCGCGGACTCAGCGCCAACTTCAGGCGGCTGAGCCCCGGGAATTCTCCCTGATGGAGAATATCCTTGTGACGGGCAAAATGCCACGTCACAGTGTTGATAGTGCGAATATGAGTGGGGAGATTGTTCCAAATGCAGGGTGAACTAATGTAGAATACAAGCCGAGAAGTACTTCCTGCGTCCAGAGCTAGTGAGCTAGCCAAGCTTACGCCTGTAGGGAGTGATGTGCTCGCGCCTCTTAACACCATAGATGTCTCTGATTCCCGTATTCAGAAGACGCTGAATAAGGAAATCCTGTCCATTGGAAAGGTCGGAAAGCACTAGAGAGTAGTAGTCTACCACGGGAAACAAAAGCGCCTGAATAAGTTGCTTTCTAAGCGCAAGGGTGGTCCTGCGCCTCAAATGGTGGAGACGGAACATAAGCGAGTTGGCTTTTTCGCAGATGGAGAGAACATGTAACTTCCTATCCAGTTTGGCGTCAAGCACCACACCAAGGTTGCGTACAGAAAATTCAATTGGAACCGGGGTGTCATTTATCACTATGGAGTGGATTTGTGCCGATTTAGATTATTAATTGATGTAGAAATTGGTGCCAAAAACAATTGCTTCAGTTTTTTCAACATTGAGTTCAAGATGATCAAGGACAGCTCACTCAGTGATGCGAGAACCGACTCTGCTTAAGGCAGCGAGTGCCACGTCAAGGACAGACAGGGCGCACTGGAGATACACCTGAAGATCATCAGCATAAACAATATACTTATGTAAAAGGCAAACAGCAGGGGGGCAAAAACTGAGCCTTGAGGCACGCCACAATTGACGTTGCGAAAACTAGAGTGGTCACCGTTCCGGCCCTTCACTGCCTGCCTCCTAGCGCCAATGTAGGACCTGAGCCACCTTAGAGCGCCAGAGGAAAAACCCATATCGGAGAGCTGGTATGAGAGCGTGACGTGACAGACCGTATCGAAAGCCTTGCTGAAATCAAACAGGAACATCGCAGTCACCATCCTTCTGTCCCTGCCGCAGCGGATGTCATCCGTAAGTTTGAGTAAAGCAATCTGAGTACTCTGTCCGGTTCGAAAGCCAGACTGAAACTCATCAAGGAGGTTATTGGCTTCAACAAATGCAGTGATTTGTTCAGAGGCAATCCTTTCAAGTATTTTTGCAAGAATACTAAGCAGATATATGGGTCGGAAGTCACCCAGGCATAAGGGAGAGGGCACTTTATTGAGAGCCAGTACAAGAGATTGTTTCCAGCTGCTGGGAAAGACAGACTGGAATAGCGAAAGATTTAAAATTTTAACAAGATACGGTCCCAGAACAGGGAGAGCCGCATGGACAAACCTCTGAGGAATCTCATCGATGCCCACCTCCTGCAACCTCTGTTTGACGACGGCCTTCTCGAGCGACTGAAGCGTGATTTTAGTAAAGCTGAAACCGGCCGAGTGCTCAAGAAGCTTAGACAGGTAGTGAGCAAGCGAGGGTGCTTGAGCGTCATAAGAAGTCGAGGCAAAGTGAGCATTGAGATTATCCGCAGAAAAGTGCGCCATGTTGCTCTCATTGTCCGGACAGATTCCCAAATGCCTGAGTTCCCTCCAGACCACCTTGGGGTCAGAAAGGCCTTTGATCTGGTCATAGTAGTAGTCGAGTCAGCAGATTCTACAAGTCGGTGAGTTTCGTCACGTACACGTCTGTAGTGAAGCAAATCTAAGTAGAGCTTGGTACGTTTGTAGTATCTGTAGAGTCGATTACGCTCCTTAATGAGCTGGGAGTGCACGTTGGTGAACCAGGGGTGCCTGCGTTTCTTACGGTGTTTGACTATTTTTAAGGGCGCAAAACTGTCAAGTGCAATGAAGATGTGGGTATAGAGGCAGTCAAGACCGTTTGTAAGTGAGCAGTCGGAGTCGTCGAGGACTGACCAATCACAGCCAGCAAGATATTCATTAAGGGCTTTAGGATCAATTGCTTTGAAATCACGATAAGAGTAATCGGATTGGATAACTTTGGGGATTGAAATATCAAGAGTGGCACTGATCCAGTCATGGCCTGCGATAAAGGGAGTGTCGGATTTGTGAATGTCAAGGACTGTGTCAAGTTCGTCGATGATGATGAACAGGTGTCCGAATCCGCAGTGTGGTGAGTGGCACCGTAGGGAACGAGAGCAAGGGATTTCTCCTCCAAGAAGCCACGTACGATCAGCGCGTCAGGGCTTGACGAAAGTTGATCTGCGTTAAAATCACCATGTATGACCTTGGTGCTGTAGTCGTGCATATACGTAGTGAGGTCCTGGAAGAGATTGGTTCCCTGCACAAATGGGGCATAGGGGGGGGGATACACCACAGCTGCAAAGATCGGATTGCCCCCCTGCGAGTGATCTCGGGCGCCGTTCCGCGTAATTGCTGTGACTGAAACCAAACTGGCACCCCCCCCCCGGGGGCGATATATTCACAGCAATTACGTGGAAATGGGGGCGAGAGGCCACGAAGAGTCTAATCGCTCCAATGTGAGCACCTATAGAGTTTGCATTGAAGTGACAGACACGGAGTCTAGCCCGATCCGGATCTGTATTTGGTGCGACTTTTTCGTCACCCTCAATGAAACCTTTTGGGTTCCCTCCAGAAAATGATTCTAAATCGAATGAGACATGTGCGTCAAACTGAAAAGTATGGCTTCATGTTTTTATTTATGAAAATGTTAAAAAATTAACATTTTTTCTCTTTTAATTTTGAGATTGTATGAAAACTATCAATCCTAGAGTAAAATGGAAGAGGAAAAAAAGTTTCCTTATGAAATTTTGCATAAGGATTGAGTATTCCGAAACATTAATCTCTAATATTGTTGTTGCAAAATAGTTATAAACGAAAAATGACCCCTAAAAAAAAAGTCATTTTTGTGATTTTTTTTCAAGTTTCCGACTCATAGCTACGATGATGATATTGTAACTCAGAGTACCTTATACAGTAATGAAAATACAAAAAAAATTTCATCTCGATATCTCTGATAGTTTTCGCACACCCTATTTAATATTGTTGAATTTTACAATTGTATTCGAGTCTTCTATGAACGTCTCCGAGACCTGCCAATTTTTTTACGTACTCTTATAGATACTAACTATCGATCCCTTACGGCAAAATATCAATTTTATCAATTTTAACCACTTTTATGATTTTTTGAAAATTTTTCGAAACAAATTTTTTCGAGAAAAATGCAACTGCAACGCGGTTTTTTTATTTATTCGAAATTTAAAAGTTGCATATGATAGAAGAGAAACAGACGCTCATTTTGAGTTTTTATTTACTCAGATCTGATTTGTGAATCCCGAGATATAGAGGTTCAAAGTCGAGGTAACTTTCCGGCAAAAGTATACGCAGTAAAATAAAAATCGAAACGGTTTCTGGTAGCTTGAACATTGTTTTACTTAAGTATCAATTATTATGTACGTGAGTAATGTTCTAGATACTTAATAGTCGGGCGGAAGGTTGGTGGAAATCATTGGGACGCAGCGCTTTCGGTGCAGAGTCAGTGGAGGGGGTAGGGGAGAAGAAGCGACGAAAACTCGAACGCTCAGGATAAAAATGAACGAATTTCCACCAACCTTCCGCCCGACTATTAAGTATCTAGAACATTACTCACGTACATAATAATTGATACTTAAGTAAAACAATGTTCAAGCTACCAGAAACCGTTTCGATTTTTATTTTACTGCGTATACTTTTGCCGGAAAGTTACCTCGACTTTGAACCTCTATATCTCGGGATTCACAAATCAGATCTGAGTAAATAAAACTCAAAATGAGCGTCTGTTTCTCTTCTATCATATGCAACTTTTTAAATTTCGAATAAATAAAAAAACCGCGTTGCAGTTGCATTTTTTTCGAAAAAATTTTTTTCGAAAAATTTTCAAAAAATCATAAAAGTGGTTAAAATTGATAAAATTGATATTTTGCCGTAAGGGATCGATAGTTAGTATCTATAAGAGTACGTAAAAAAATTGGCAGGTCTCGGAGACGTTCATAGAAGACTCGAATACAATTGTAAAATTCAACAATATTAAATAGGGTGTGCGAAAACTATCAGAGATATCGAGATGAAATTTTTTTTGTATTTTCATTACTGTATAAGGTACTCTGAGTTACAATATCATCATCGTAGCTATGAGTTGGAAACTTGAAAAAAAATCACAAAAATGACTTTTTTTTTTTAGGGGTCATTTTTCGTTTATAAACTATTTTGCAACAACAATATTAGAGATTAACGTTTCGGAATACTTAATCCTTATGCAAAATTTCATAAGGAAACTTATTTTCCTCTTCCATTTTACTCTAGGATTGATAGTTTTCATACAATCTCAAAATTAAAAGAGAAAAAATGTTAATTTTTTAACATTTTCATAAATAAAAACATGAAGCCATACATTTCAGTTTGACGCACATGTCTCATTCGATTTAGAATCATTTTCTGGAGGGAACCCAAAAGGTTTCATTGAGGGTGACGAAAAAGTCCGAGATAGCAAGTTTCTGAACAGATCCGGACCGGGCTAGTCCATCCCTCACGGCCGTCGTGGAGTTGAGCAGGAATAGATGATGCGAGTAGTGAATGATTTGTTAGGAGGTGATTTTGGCGAAGCGAGAGGAGGCGATGTATGTGAAAGGTCAGTGAGATGAGAGCGAGATGATGAATTGATGTAGCATGATTGAATCAGTTTAGAGTAGATAAAAAACGGTCAAGATCTTGAGTAGATGTGATGCGCGTGGCGGTATCGCCCTTCTTTCTCCGAGCAAAGATAGCTCCTTGGTGGATGTAGGATGTGCATTCGCCTCCCTGGCCATTGTGCTCCCTCAGCCTGGCCCGAACAGTGCGGTGGAGTGCATGAGTTTCTTTAGAAAGAAACTCGTTGACATTGAGAGGAAGGTTGTCAATTGTAAGGGGCACTCCCGCCGTTTCAAGAAGATCACGCCTGATGATGGAGGTCATCACCTTACCTCTCTTAATCTTAGCACGAATGATGTTGGTGACGTGAGCAGGGGAGGTAAGGGTGACCAGCAGCAAAGGTCTGCGGTAAAGAGGGGCCTCCGGAGCCGACTGCTGCGCTGACGCTGACGACGACGAGGACAAGGATCCGTGGATATCGCTAGCAGCGACCTTTCGAGGGTGGATGTACCGAGCTGTAGCTATAACGTCAGAGGGCAACAAGTTGTCGTAAATGGTGACAAAGGCAGCAAAAGCAAGCTTCCTGAGATCAGCGCCAGTTTACACGTCAAGACCAGTAACGACGATGTTAGCAGAGAGTTTTTGATGCTGGCTAGTAATTTCTTTGAGCTTGTTGCAGAGCGAGTTGTTGATGCGCTCAAGGTTAGGAATTCTGGCGTCGGTTTTAGCGGCGAGGGTCGGAGCGAGCTCCCCGGACTCAAGAGCAGAGTCACCACAGGTGATGAGGGAGCAGAAACGCTCCTGGTCATCACGAAGTTCCACCAGTGAGGATTCAATGGAGCGCAGACGAGTCTCCTGCTGCTCCACCTTTGACTCCGTCGCCTCAACACGGCTGATAAGACCAGGGAGAGACTGAAGGTCGCACTGAATCTTATATTAGCTATAGAGGTTTCCAAAGAGTCCAGCTTGTCAATTTTGTCGACCTTAGCGAGGATGCGGCAAAGAATGTCCTCATGTTGGTCATTTTTTCCTGAAGAGATGGAGCTAGACCTGGAGCGTCCACTAGTGGAGCCAGCAAATGACAGATTGTCAACCGGGGTGGGAGTAGTGGAAGGTGTAGGGTGACCAGAGTCCGAAGCGCCAGAGAAATCCTCACCAGGAGGGAGGGAGTAAAGCTGTAGACGAGGTTGTTCCAAAAACGGGAGCACAATAGGTGCAGCAGCGAACGGGCCTGTCTTGAGACTGCACCGTGATGAAGCCCATACAGCATTTATGCCAGCGCTTGGCACAAAAAGCACATGGATTAACATGCATGTTACTGCGCGAAGGCTTACCGTACTTCGCGCAGAGCAGCTGAGCCTCATCAAGCTCCTTTTGTCTCGCTCCATTGTCTGATGTCTTAGCCTTGTCGGCTGATGGAACAGGTGATTTTGATGGAGGGACCATAGCAGATGCAGCTGCGGTCAAGTTTGCCAAAAGAAAAACAAAAGAAAAATGAAAAAAGGAGCGACCTTCAGTTGCAGAAACGGCTGCTGCCGAACGGCGAAAAATGAGCTGCGGGCGAACTGCAATGCAGAGTAGGCCTAAAACCGCTCGGTGGGCCGAGCGGGGAGCGAGGCCGGCGGGCGCAGCTGGCGCTTGGTGGGGACAGAGCTGGGCGGAGCCAGGTGAAGCGGCCGACGAGACGATGAGCGCTCACGCTATGGACGGTCAATATAT